>JBBBDQ010001170.1:1152500-1473471 GCA_037127315.1 Ascarosepion bandense | reverse complement strand
GTGCTTATAGAATTTGACTCTCCACAACTTTATAAAGTAACACTTGGAATTGAGATTTCATACTATCTTGACTAATCTAAACAACAGCCCTCCCCCACCCCCCCCCAACACAAATATAATAAAAAGATGTTACAAAGCAGGTCACATTGTATGCTACGATATATCTATTCTGGTCTGGAAATACTATTAAGCACTTCTTCCTATGTGTAAGAACCATTTGTGTCATGTGACTTCAAGATGTGGAGGATCATGATTTCCTGTCCTCTATAATTCCAAGTAAAATTTGTCTTTTTACCATCACTCCTACTCTCTGATCTGCCATCAATTCACACAGTCTATCAGGTAGATGACATGTCTCATGAGTGTTGATTTCTCCAAACCCTCCTTCCTTGTTGTATTTGATTTCTTTATTGTAAAAATCCACTGGATCTACAAACAAGCCAGGTGATAAAAAATTTAAAAAATGAGAAAACATTACTGAGAAGAAAGAACAATAAGAGAACAGGATTTGGGAAGAGAGAAAATGGCGATTGATGTTGCATTTAAATTTATGAAGAATATAGGTAACATGAAAGCCAAAAGAGAGTTCCACAGGTGAGAAGTGCAAGAAAAGAAACTATTAGAATAGAACTTATGGTTACATTTGGCTATTTCAACAGTAAAACAATGGGACCTAATTACCAATCTAGTACTTTCCTTAATTATTTGCACTATTTACATTGTTTGGACTATTGTTCTCATCCTTGTTGCCATATTCACAACATTTTGGCCGTTGTATGCTTTGGCCTTCTCTGTGACTGGAATTTTAAACTGAACCCTTTATTTCTTTCATTGGGGTAGATTGTTCTATTTCCACAAGCCATGCCTCTTCCAAAAGTATCAGTATCATCCCTTTAACTCAACCTACAAAGTTTTTGTAGCCAGATATTGAACTCACAACTCTTTAGGTCAAGTCATTAGATTCAACCAAAGCTTTTATCTACTGGGCCCTGTGTCTTTGAATAAAAATTTTGGGGCTCATAAACCTAATGCCTCAGGGCTCATATAACCAATTTTTTTTGTTTGTTCTCTAGCATTCCATATTACTAGTTTCCGTATTTTATTCATTTCTATGCTTGGTTGACGTAGGAGAATTTTGGAACCTAACATATGCACTGATTGCTTAAGCTTTTGTATTTTCCAGTGGTGTTCTCTATTATTAGGTTGTCCCAAAAGTTTGACCAGATCCAAGCTTGCAGATCGATGGCAGAAAATCTTGGAAAATGATGGTCTTTATTTTGAGCAATAATTTTTGTTTTTGCAAGTAAAATTTCAATTTTTTGCAAGTGTTTTCTGGTAACCTTAGATTACTTGGCAAGTAAAATTTCAATTTTTTGCAAGTGTTTACGAACTTTTGGGACAGCCTAATATTTCAACTTCATCCCACAGGGAGCAGTGACATGACCTTCTAAGGTCATGGCAGTGACCTCTCTTTTGCCTCCATATATGGTCAGCTACACCTGACTTTTCTATTTCCCTTCATTTTATTGCTTTACTGATTTCTTGCAGTTTTATCTTAAGAGGGTGGCCTATTTCCTTCTTTATATTTTTTAGTACAGCTAAGAAATAGAAAGAAATATAAATTTTCTTGCATTTCCCGCCTGTGGAATTCCCTTCCGTCTACTTGCTTCACCGACAGTTACAATCTCCAAGAATTTAAATGTAAAGTCAGTAGCCATCTCCTATCTCACTAACCTGCTTCCTCTCTCTCATGCTCCTTTCTCCGTCCACTCCACTCTCATCAGTATTCTCATCTTTCTCTTACCCACTTCCTGATACCCCCTATAATCTGTCACTCTTTCTTATAACTTTCCCCCTATGTAACCCCCTCCAAAACAGTGGCAGTAAAATGCCTTGCTTGGGGTGATATAATTACAAAAAAAACAATTTCTATACATTTATATTCCAGAGAATGTAAATAAATCTAAAAGACATGCATGTGTAGCTAATCAGTATTCATCGACTGATTGATTCATTTCTATGGCTTATCAACAGACAAGAAATTATGCAAATATAAAGTGGGTGATCAATTTTATATTACAATCAATATATAAATTGAATCCCTCACTTTATGGCCACAGTCATCCTTCTCTTACCCACTTCTTGACACCCCCTATAACCTGTCACTCTTTCTCATAATTTTCCTCCTATGTAACCCCCTGCAAAACAGTGACAGTAAAATGTCTTGCTTGGAGCTATATGATTATAAAAAAAAGCTGTATGCAAGGGCATACACACAGTGCATAATCAGGTTCTCTTCTATAATGAGTTTTACTCAGAAAAGGTGTCTGTGAAATGTTGAACCACTTTTGAAGATTATCCTGATGTCATATGGGCTATAGATCTTTTGTGTTTTTTTCTGATAATCTTTTTACATAGGATAAGCAAACCAAGGCTGTTTTCTTTGTGAAATTCCAATTACCTGAATATGGCCAGAGCCTACGATGGCCAAAACATTGTGAATATGAAAACAGGGATGTGGTCGACAGTTCAAACAATGTAAATAGTATAAATAATTACAATACCACATCTCAGAAATATAAACAAATACTCTTTAGATTCATGCAATCAAGGGACCAAGGAGAAAAGCTTATCAAAACAATTACCATGAAAATATTTATAGAAAAACATGGAAGATTTTAATTTTGCAAATCATGAAATTGGGGTGTTTTAAGCCACTGTGGTCAAAGATCATATACAATAAAGAATGAGAAAAACCAATTTTTTTTTTCTTAATTAACTTTTGTAATCTGTATTATAATAAAAGTTGTGTGTATCTGTCACAAGGCCTTATTAATGAGAAAAGCAATAGGTCAATCTTTCTTTATTGAAAGATGTGTGAGGTGAGCAGGGAGGTTGGCTGATATTTGTGACTGTGGTTAATTCCTATGATGTCTTGGGAGGGAGGAGAGTGGCTTCATTTCATTGGAAATGTATGTATGTTTGTTTGTATGTGTTTATGTGTGTATGCATGTCTTTCTTTCTTTTTCTCAGTGAAATCAAGTAATGCCTTTTCCTATAGATGTTAAGTATATTTATGTTCCCTTATTTTTTTCTTTCTAGCCAAATCCTTGTCTTTTAAATATAATTCAGCAACTGATGTTATTTTATTGTGATTGGATTTTTATTTTAAATACTTTTATTTCCCATCATTATTGCTTTCTTTTTATATTCTTCCTGAAATCAAATATTGTCTTTTATTCATTAAACACCATGTCATGGGGGGGTGGGAAAGAAACTGAAATCAAGATTCAGGCAGAATTGATTGCATGACAGATCTGTTTTTGGATTTTGTTGAAAATTTCAAGATATCTAGCAGGAACACTAGATCAGATATAGCAGATTTATGAATATTCAGAATGGATTCCAGCAAGAAAGCTTTTCTGGCACAACATGGTCAACTTTCTTAGAAACAGATCTAGCAATTGCTTTTGAAGATTATAGGTGGCAGGGAAATAAGAAATTTTTCAAGCACTTCTCACTTGTAGATCTCTCTTCCACAGGTGAGAAGAAAAAAACTATTAGAATAGAACTTATGGTTGCATCTGGTTAGTTCAACAGTAAAACAATGAAACCTAACATATCAAGCCACCAAGAAGGAAAGCTAATCAGAACAATTGCCATGAAACCATTTATAGAAAGGATAGCAGGAAGCCATGTCATGGGGGTGGGAAAGAAACTGAAATCAAGATTCAGGCAGAACTGATTGCATGACAGATCTGTTTTTGGATTTTGTTGAAAATTTCAAGATATCTAGCAGGAACACTAGATCAGATATAGCAGATTTATGAATATTCAGAATGGATTCCAGCAAGAAAGCTTTTCTGGCACAACATGGTCAACTTTCTTAGAAACAGATCTAGCAATTGCTTTTGAAGATTATAGGTGGCAGGGAAATAAGAAATTTTTCAAGCACTTCTCACTTGTAGATCTCTCTTCCACAGGTGAGAAGAAAAAAACTATTAGAATAGAACTTATGGTTGCATCTGGTTAGTTCAACAGTAAAACAATGAAACCTAACATATCAAGCCACCAAGAAGGAAAGCTAATCAGAACAATTGCCATGAAACCATTTATAGAAAGGATAGCAGGAAGCCATGTCATGGGGGTGGGAAAGAAACTGAAATCAAGATTCAGGTCAGAACTGATTGCATTACAGATCTGTTTTTGGATTTTGTTGAGAATTTCAAGATATCTAGCAGGAACACCAGACCAGATATGGCAGATTTATGAATGTTCAGAATGGATTCCAGCAAGAAAGCTTTTCTGGCACAACATGGTCAACTTTCTTAGAAACAGATCTAGCAATTGCTTCAATATAATCACTCTACTTCATGTCAGTAGAAATGTGAAACCAAGAAGGTGCAACAAGTTGTTCTCCTGGAGGTTAGCATCAGCCATGCTGATATAACACAAAAAAGGTTCTCTATATTGAATAAAAGATAAATTTTGGTGGCATTCAAATTTACAAGCCATTCTTTGCTTCAGTTAACAACTGAGGTTGTTTTCAAGAGTAGCTGCCATTTATACTGTCTGACCTACTTTTAAGACAAGCGTAAATGCTTGAGCCATCAGCATAAATACCAAGATGGGAACTGATGACACCCAGAAGGTCATTGATGAAGATAAAAAAAACAACATAGGTTCAAGGATAGTACATGGGGGACCTTCTGCATTAATGTGAAATAATCTAGAAGTGTGTTTGTTAAACATGACCTTCATTGCTAGATTGTTATGAATGATTAGATTAAACCAAATATTCATCCAGAGACACTATTTTATTTTATTTATTGTGATTGGATTTTTATTTTAAATACTTTTATTTCCCATCATTATTTCTATTCTCCCTGAAATCAAATATTGTCTTTTATTCATTAAATATTCGAACTTTAACAAAATATTTCAGCAGCAATCATAAATCATGGAATACAAATAAACAGATTCTAAATTGGCAACTTTTTCCATTTTGCTGAAACAGAAATTAAACACTTATCTTCTGCGCCTTTTGGTAGGGTTCATTGTTAGTAATCAATATTTAATAGTTAACAAACATATTCTGCCACATCTCAATGTTTACTTACTCCTATAACATATCGTTTTTCTGAAGGCTTACTTTCACATGCTTACATGTAAACTTTTTCTCTTTTATGTAGTGGGTGGCTTTTGAAGTGAAAACCTCTCATAATATATAAAATCTGGGAAAAGAGATTTTAATTTTTAGAATTTTTAAAAAACTTTCTTGAGCATGTTCTCAAACTTTTATCTACAAACAAACAAGATTATTTCATCAAAAACTTTGGATATATTTGTCTATATTTCTGACATGATGCATTGTATTATACTATTTACATTGTATAGATTGTTGTCCTCATCTTTGTTGCTACATCCACAATGTTTCAGTCACTGTACATCCAGCTTTCTTCAGGTGATTGAAATTTAGAGCTTGACTATTTATTTTCTTCACTGGGTTGGATTGTACTAGTAACTTTGAAAGGAGCTCAGCTGATAGATTTCTATTAACTGTATATTAAATGACAGTCTCATGTAGTTTACAAGTAAGTGTTAGACTAACCCTGGTATATAGACACACCCTGCTTGGAGATTGGTATTGTGCTATATATATTCTAAGTTTGCCAGAAACATTTAACTACAGTGATTTGGAGATCCTAGTCTTGGCCCTAACACCGACCTTTACTATGTAGGACACAGAGTGACTTTGAGGGTCATTTAAAAAAAAATGTCTTATATACTGCAAAATATATATATGTGTGTGTGTGTACTGTTGTTGAATAAATACAGAAATTGTTATGAGTTAGATCTTTTTTTATTTAGTTTTCAATAATATACATATGCTGACTATAAATTTTAGTAGATTAGTAGTACAGTCAAGTACTGCAGTCTCTGCTGCAAAGAATTCACTGCAGCTGCTACTAACACTAATGGAAAAGACTAACAAACTCAAAGTATTTTATTTGTACCAGTTTGGTTCTTTGGTTTTTAATAAGATTAAATAAAAAATGAATAATTTATATTCTTTTTATCTTATTTAAGAATTTTAGTCTTTTAATCTATCATCCACATTATAGCATCTTGATAAGAATTTATCACCAAATAAAAATAAAAAAAAGAAATCTGTGATCTTTCTAAAATCAAGCACAACTCTACTGCTGCTACTAATTTTTTCCTCATTTTCATGACATCACACACATCTTAGTAGAGACAATAGTACTTGCACAAGATTAGTTATTTATCAAGTGATGGTTAGTAAGTTGATTTTGCAAGCTACAACCAGCGCGTTCAATCCCTACTAGTGGCCCTACTACTGTGACTTTGTACGATAGTAAAGAACGCTGTCTATATTTTTGAGATAAGATATTGTAACCATTTACATAATTCGAACTGTTGTCCTCATCTTTCTTGCCATATTCACAATATTTCTATCCTTGTGAACTAAATAAAGTGTTTGGTTCAAAATTCCAGCATATATCACCAAAAGAAGGTCAGAGTGTACAATGGCCTAAATGTCCTGAATGTGGTAATAAAGATGAAGATAACAGTTTGAGTGATGTCAATAGTGTAAATACTAAAGAACATTTACTTAATCCTCTATAAATACCTTGGAACATTTTAACATTAGTACTGTAGGATTTTCAAACATCCTGTTTAAAATATTTTAGATATATCACTCTGTTTTTAATTTTAATATTAAATACTATATTGAGTGGTCATTCTAGTTTTTATAGAATAATTAAAAATGAAAGTTTTTATTCTGAAAAATTAAATAAAATGGTCAATATGTTTGTATATACTGAGCCTTGACGCTTTGAAATTTTTGACCACGGCTTATTCAGGTCTTGTTGGATTCTGTATTTGTCTGACTTGTTCATCATTTTGAAAAGTAATGTTTGGGTCTTTTTAGATAATTCATGTTCCAGCTGATGTTTCCTCCAACAGTTATGGAGAATCCTTTCCTTCACGAGAACGTGTCCTGCTCTTTCCACTACCCCTTTGGCCTTTCCGAGAATCAAACAATGTCTTGATTGATAAGTTTGGTGAACTAGATTTTTTAGGTTTCTACATTTGTATACGTGCAGTGTGTTGTAATAGATATCAGCTCAAAATGGGAAATCATTAGAGGTGAGTTTGAATTACAGTTGAAGTTGTTGCATTCACTTGCGTGCAAATGCCTCTAATTAGGAGGTTGTGAGGAGCATGTAACCACTTCTTAATTGCTGTTGTTCCCAAGTCAGCCCTGACCCGGTGTGGTAGCACCTGTTAGGGTCCCAGCTATGGGCAAATAGTTAACTCCCAATCTAAGGTTGAAACACTATGAAAGTATAAAAATAAACTTTTATAGAAATATATACATAAAAATAGACTTTTATAGAAAGATATACATTTCTGAAAGAAAATCGTTATTACCTTAATACATTTTTGTAGGAAAAAAAAAATTAATTGCCATAATGCATTTTTGAAGGAAAAAAAAATTATTACCAGCAATACATTTTTTAATACAAAACTAGAAGACATCTTCAGTTTTCTAAAATAAAATTTTTCATCAAAATCCAGCTTAATCAACCTTCTCACTAAAACCAAACATTAAAAAAAATACCTTAAAACCCTACCTTTTTGGCATTAGGATGTGGTTTCTGGCTTTCTCTTTTCCAATCTTTTCACTTTTCTTTTTTGTTCTTTTTTTCAATTGGAGTAGATAGACTAAACTATCGCCCGGTTCACACTCCACTCACGTCTATTGAACAGGTGCAGAGGCTCATCCCTTATTCCCTGTTTAGGATGTGGTTTCCGGCTTTCTCTTTTCCAATATTTTCACTCTTACATAGCCCCCTGCACACCAGTGGCGTTACCGCCTTGCCCGGGGTGATATGATTAAAAAAAAAAATTAAATAACTCACAAAGGTTGATTTGCCATTAAACAAAGCTCACTCACTCATTTGCATGCAAATACCCTTAGATCGAAAGAGACATGATCATCCAAGCATGTATCACGAATGGCACTTAACTGACTGACTGACATCTGTCATATGAATGTCAGGTTATTTGGCATCCCTACCAATTTTTTATGCAAATTTTCTGACCGCCTTCATTAATGTATCATGTGCTGATTTGATCATTTTTTTTGTCTGAATTTCTGGGAAGAATATTATTATTTACACTGTTTATATTTGGACTATTGTCTTCATCTTTATTGTTTTTATCACAACATTTTGGCTGTTGTGCCTCTGGTCTACCTTAGGTGTATACCAATCTGGGTAATCTTCATTGAATTCTGAAGTGTCCTCATTACTCATCTAGCTTTTATTTTTATTTAATGCTGTTCAGTTACTGCTTACTTGTTTCCACTGTGTGCAAGTACACACTACCTGACCCAGGGATTGAACGAAACTGTTATGTCACTAAATTCGTAAAACAACGGATTTATACATTGTCTCAGAGAAAGGCCAGAGAGCACAACAGCCGAAATGTTGTGATAAAAACAACAAAGATGAGGATAATAGTCCGAATATAGCGTAAATAATGGGAACTCCTCATCCCAGAAATTCAGATAAAAATTAAAGCAATGCAATATTTATCATTTACCAATTTATAAAGAAATACATATGAAAAGAATTTTTATTCATAAATCTATAAACATTTACTAAATTATTAAAACATTTGAACCAACTACAAGAAAATCCTTATTATTTACCATTTTATAAAGTTTGAATTGATTGGCAATTAGCCGACATTTTGACAGTCATTCCAATAAACAATCTAATTTTTGTTTTAAATTCTCACAAAGAAAAAATATATAAATCCACTTTTAAGTGTTAATGTTTTATTCAAATTCTAATCATCACTTTTTAAAGCAATAAATACTGCTGAGGAGTGAAGTTAGTTAAAATAATAATGGTGTCAAAGAAAAAAACCTTTCCTCTTGCCACACCATTATTATTAAAATATCTGAACCAATTATAATGAAATCCTTATTTAACATTTGATAAACTTTCAATCAATTAGCAATTAGCCAGTGTTTTACCAACTGTGATAATAAAATCAGCGCCTTCTGTCTCCCCTCTGACTTGTAACAATCCATCAAAATAAAATGGACATTTTTCAGCACTAAGGCTGAATTAGTAAAACAAAGCTTCATAAGCTTCTACTTAGAGTTGTTGCTGTGTTACACCAACCATTTCAATAAACAATCTAATAGTGTTTAATATTTTTGTTTTAAATTCTCACAAAGAAAATATATAAATCCACTTTTATATGTTAATGTTTTGTTCAAATTCTAATCATCACTTTTTAAAACAATACTGCTGAGGAGTGAAGGTAGTTAAAATAATAATGGTAATACATAAAGAATATAGCTATGTGATTTATTTAAGTACTGACTGCCAGCAAAGTCTCTGTAGCCAAATTGGTAATTATTTTCTACTATTATTATTTTCTATTCATCACCAATGCTTGCATTGGATTTACACTTTGGAAACATGGTTACAAAGTTAAATAAAATATAGAATTGAGTCAAATTACACATCCAACACTATTAACGGTATCATGATCTGATTTAAAATGGCAGACAGTTTCCTCCTTTCTTGACCCAATGAGTCACTGAAGCTGTATAAATTTCTTATGTATTTAACACAAATTTTGAATTTTTTTTTTTAATCATCTCCTCCCAAGCAAAGTATTCTACTGCCACTGTTGCGCAGGGGGTTACATAGGGGAAAGTGATGAGAAAGAGGGGTTAGTCATAAGAAATGTCAGGAGGAGGGTAATAGACAGATGAGGATACTGAGGATGTGGGTGAAATAGATGAAAAAAGAGCTTGAGAGAATGGATGTGAGTTAGTGAGGTAGGAGATGTCTATTGACCTTACATTTAAATTCCTGGAGATTGTAGCTGTTGGGGAAGCAAGTATATGAAAGGGAATTCCACATGTGGGAAGTGCATATAACAAATTTCATGGCAGTCTATTTGTCAGAGTTGTCCATAAGTTGAACATTGTAATCTACTGATGTTTCCACATTGAAATGTAAAATATTATTGGAAAACAGCAAAAGATTTCTCATCATTGCAATCAAATTAAATATTACCAAATCCATTCAATCAATCAACAGTTTTATATCATTTGATACTTGAGTGTATCAACACTCTTCATTTCAATCAGTCAATAGTCACTAACCCAATCTCATTTCAACTCTTGTCCTCTAATGTCCTGGAATCTTTAAAGGATTGATTGACACTTTTTGGATAGTCTTACTTCCACTTTCCATTTGCAATCTCCATAGTCTTGTAGGAGAGAGCCTTGACACATAGCTGAGCTGTTTCTTCTGCCATTTGCATATTTCCTTTGAGACAGGACACAGATTGATATCTTTTCTAACTTTGGTTACAAAATTTTAAATCCATTGTTTTCATATAATATTCTGTTCATTTATCTAACATACCTACTCCACTCAAAGATTTGTACTTCTACAATTGTTATATATATATATATATATATATATATATATATATATATATATATATAGAACAAAGTAGTTTGTAGTACAAGTTATTAAGGATATTTCTTTAAATTAATATAACTTAAAACAAAGCAAAAGAACAAAATATTAAGAAGTGATTTGTTATAATTGTTAAGCAAAGAATATAATTAAAACAGAAAATTCAAGATAATTATTTCTATTGAAAAACAATTTCTGATTGTGCTCCAGATAATGATTTAGTCACACCCTTGGATTGTTATAGAAAAAGAAGGTATTAAGTTGAGAATGAATAGACACTCTTGTCACTCCTTATACAAAAATTGATAAAATTTTAAAACTTATATCACCTCCTTCTGCAGAGTACTCAAAACCAATACAATTCATACATTAAAATCCACCTGGCATCAGTTTAAACTGACATTTTTTTTCCATATCCATTTTTCTTCTTGATATATTGCACCCATTTTGCTTAAAATGTTTATTTCCTTGACTTTTTGAATAAAAACTTTGAAATTTTCAACATATTTCATTGAAATTTTGACTTTCCAAAATTATAGTTAAATATGGAAAAAAAAGAAAATAAGGTGTCAGTTTAAACTAAAGCCAAGGGGATATGTTAACAAAAGAGAGTAGATTTAATTTAATGAAACATGACTTGTTTGAGAGAAGGAAATTACTGAAATAAAAACCTCTACAACTACTCTGTATAAAAAAGGGTAGACTGAATTCTCTAACCTTGGTAGGTAATCTTTCTAGAGATGGTGTCTCAATAAAAACATTGAGTTCCCAGTTTTCTAAACTGGTTGGTGTTAGTAAGAGCATATAGCTGTAAAACATGCTTCATTATTTCATGATGGTTCAATTACGGGTCTATCAAAAAATTTTGTCCAATCCATGCTAGCATGAAAACGGACGTTAAACAATGATGATGTTGATAGGTAACATTATTCTTTGTTCATGTCTCTTTGCAGAAACCACACGATTTTCATGTCTAACTAGATTAACTTGTTCACCTCTTTTTCTTTGCCATGTTCCGTTAGGATGTGGACAATCATGGCTCTTCCTCTCCCCCTTTATCACCCTTAGCAGTGTTTCTCCCCTTGCCAAGCCTCCCAACTCCTGTTTTACCATCCATTCATACAAGTTCATCAAGTAGATGGCCTACTACCTTCCTTTATCTCTCTTACCTTGAATGGGCTCTGTGAGTGTAAGTTCTCCAAGCTCTCATTCTTTATTATGGGTCCAAGAAATTTCTGTTCTCTCTCTGATTCTAAGTGTTCTTTTTGTTACTATTTTCTTTAAGACTTGCTTGTTACTTACTCACTCCATCCATGGAATTGTTTAAAAAAAACGTTTGTTTTTGTTTCCCTCTGTCACTCTTGATATAATATGTTCTGTGAGTGTTGAATTCACAAAGTCTTCTTTCCTCGTTTTGTGCCAGTTATTTCAACTGTCTCTTTCTTATTGTCAATACAAATGTACATTATGCTCCCATTCTCTTTAAAATATTCTTCTTACTCACATGTTCAGTCTGTGATATTCTAAACATCCTTGTGTAGAACCACATTTCTGTTGCCTCCAATTTTTTCTTTATTTTACGCTATAACACACGTCCAATGCACATTACTTATTGTAGACCATTTAAAAATATATAGATAACAAAAATAGTATTAAACCAAAAAAATGGTCAACCAGGGTAAGTCTGGAATATATTGTATTTACGGTAAGCAGTCTTATCAAGAGATTAGTTAGTAAGAATCCATATTATCATAGAAAATGTATAACAAAAATACTGGATTGCACAACAGTGCTGAATAAAAATTGGCTGCATTGAAAATCGAGAATGAAGAAATCAAAACTGAGTTGCATTGAAGAAAGAAAATTTGTTACACATAGTGAACAAGTAAAGATACGCTGATGCTAATTTGAATGGAATGGCTACCCTACCATCTGGGGCATATCCTATAGGAAACATGACTTTCCACTCATGAGACATCGAACACTTATCCATATTTAAAATCACAAATGATTTCTTTATTAATTTTGTGAAAGATAAAGATTTTTAGAAATCTGTTTAAGAGTTTTAATCTTGAAGCCATAATCATTTTATTTATCATGCAACTCTAATCTGTAAAACCTACTTGCTTCTAAAATCAGCATAGCATCATATTACATGTTATTGCAGCCCTATATTTCTGGGGAAGTCTACATGTTTCAAGAAGCAGCTGCGTTTGGGATGAATGGAAAGTAATATGTCCCGGGAAGGGATATTTATATATCATTCGAGGTAGTTAAGTGGTTTAAGCAAATGTAACCAGGTAGTACAATCTAGTCTGTGGACATAATAGACGGTACTTGTTGTATGCAGTATCCTGATACGTAGGCGTACTTAATAGATGTAGATCAATAGTCGTAGATTTCTAGTCAAAGACCTGTAGACCTCTAGTGGTAGATCTCATACACTTCTGAATCTCTGGACGTCCTTGCCTTAGTCTATATTTCTGGTTGACACCAGCCAATCACATTCCAGTGGGGGATACCAACGCGTATACATATTCATTACCTATTCATTACATCAGAAAGCAAATTCAAAATAAGTTCAAAATGGATGCAAACAAATACTTCAATCCATAGTATTTCAATCCTTGAATCTTATTGATTGACTAGCAGTATAGCCTGGCGTTGCTCGGGTGTAATAAAAGCGTTAAAACTAATCCATTGTCCTGGAGCTCAGACTCTTTGGACGTTGGCACAAAAGACTAAAAAAACAATAGTTGTTTCCAGTTAAAGCGAAACCATAGACTTAAAGAAAAATGCCTGGATATAAGTCAAATTTTGATTTCCTGGTATTGATATCAAATAAGTTTTTTTCATTGTAAACTGAACTTTGAAGGCTAAATAAATTCTCTGAGTAAATGGTATCATGGCTGAGACTAAGAACTAAAATTATACCTACTTAGAGCCAAACCCGAAGCAAAAACTAAAATAAAAGAGCTGAAAAAATACAGACAGGCAGATAAACAGACACACACACAAACATCTTGCCTTTTATATATATATATATATATATATATATATATATATATATAATCGATTTTCTGTACTATTGTAAGAACTACAACCTTGAAACTTTTGAATATCGTTATTATGTCTTTATCTATGAGTGTATCAAATTTGATTAAAATTGGACCACTCTTTCTATAAGCTGATTTTTTTGATTTTTGATATTTATCAGGGGTACTTGACACAAAACCTAGCTAAGAACACTCGCAGACGCTTATAGTACAACTGTTTTGGAGTCTATAGGTAACGAATGGACACACACACACACACAGTTCCATTTATAAATAAGTTTAGATTTGTGCTTCCAGAGTATGAAAGGCACAATATCTTTTTTTTTTTAGGGATGGGAGGAGGGGTTAAGTGCACAAAACAAATAATTCTTATAGAGTTCTACAGAAAGATATTTACATTTTGTTTAAGAAATGTACAGTGGGAAGAAAAGTAAGGATCCTGTTTAACTACTTTTATTTTGTTAGTTTCAATTCATCCCTTTACGGTGATTTATTTTGTTATCCTTTCTCTTCTTCCCCTTGGCTTGAAAGACCCGTTCATCCCCACCTCTCCATACAATTGCCAAAGTTAAGTAACACTGAGCCTGGTCAGTACCTAGATGGATGACCATCAGAAAATACCAGGCGTTCTAAGCGTGGATGTGTGGTTGGTGTAATGAACAATGCCTCAGAATTGTTAATTGGAGAGCTAAGTTCGAATTTCAGTCAGATTCATTATATTTACTTATATGTAAGTACTTATATGTAAGTACTTATATGTAAAAGGTACCCTTGGAAAAGGTATGTATTCACCTTTTCTCCCTCCGTTATGGATTAATTAGTAAGACTTATTAATTAGTAAGACTTATATCATTAAACCATTATCTCAAAAAAATAATTCTGACAATATAAAAATATTTTTTTGGCTTTAAATAACCTGCAAAGGGTTGATAAGCCATAAAATAACAATTCAATCAATCTTCTTTCTCTTGTTTACTGTTTTTTTTTTTAAATTTTTTTATAGTTATTACTGTATATAGTTATATATTTGATTTCAGTATGTCTGTTTTTATAACTTAAAAAGAAAAACAATTGCTTAAGAGAAAAATTCAAAAAGCTAAAATATTAGTTTTAAAAATGAGAAAAACAAATTAGTTAAATTTTACTCTAACTTTTTTATAAAATTTACATCTTTCTCTTTATTTAAATATTTTGACTAAGTTACCTTTGTCAATTTTACCTGAAAATGTTCTTATTAATTTATTTTTTATGCTTTTAAAAACTTTTATCAGACTTTAAATTAAGAATTCTGTTGTCTGCATTAATTTTCTAATCAAAGAATATTTGTGAATTCCAACCACTCAGAATCCAAAAAGTTTTTAAAGTCTTCATAAAAAAAATGTTTATCATGACTAAATTTTCATTAAATTCTCCCTCATATTTTCCTAATTATTTAGTAAATTATGAGAAATTATAAAAACAAAATGGTGTATTTAGTATATTACTATTGTGGTAGGTGAATTTTAGACACAATATACCTTTGTTGCACTTTATTATCTTAGTATGTCAATATGTGACTGATATTATGGTAGCCTACTAGCTCTACTCATTACATTTATTCATTACCAATAATATAATTCTTACTCTTTCTGTTTTCATATACTAAGAATATGTATGTCTTTTTATATATACCATTGTTTTTGTACATTACTTACCATTAGCTATGTTCCATGCAACTCATGTATATTTTGTCTTCTCTCCACATATATCTGCTACTCTCTGCCTCTAAACTCTGATATAAATACGCCTGTGAATTGTGTGTAGTAGCTGTATAGATAGAGCATTAAGCAAGAAGACAAAGGATCTAAATTGTAATGTTGGATCGAAGAGATTTGTAAAATAATACAATTTATTTAAAGCTGAAAAGTGATCTGACATTTGAACTTAAATAAATGAATTTCATGATCATCTCTTTGTTATTCTATCTTCATAAAATGACAAACTGTAAAACTTTAACTGACTTTAGGACAATTTACTCTTCAGAGGGTGCGGCTCTATCAGTGAAGTTGATAACATGCCAACTGTATCCCCTTCAAAGAGGCAAAACCCCTTCCTGAGGGCCTACTTTTCAAGTTGATACTTTCAAACAGGGATAAATCAAATCTATGTTTACATTTTCTCACTACTGTAACATAGCTTTCCTTTGCCTTTTTTATAAGTATTTTCATGGTGATGAATTTTCCTCTATGGTGTGTAAGCTTTATAAATTTCAGCACAATACGAGATTGGAAGTTAGGTCTCATCATTTCACATTTGAGATGGCTAGATGTAACCATAAGTTCTATGCTAATAGTTTCTTCTCTCACACTTCTTGCTTGTTAAACGCTGTTCTGGCTTCTTACTTCCTAGTCAACTTTGATCTTAAAAAATTAAATGCAATTATTTTCTGTCTTCTTAATCCTGTTATTTTATTGTCCTCTCTTTGTGTTTTTTTTTTTTTTAATATTTTTTTTTCTCACCTCAGTAACCCTTTGCATCTTAGTGGCTTTATTGCTTTACTTGGAGTGAAATCATTAGAAAAAAATTAGTTTATATCATGGGAAAAGCATAAGTTTTCTCACTGGAGGCTGATTGACAAAAATAATTTGTTAGATTTTTTTAGATCAATTAGAGCAATTATCATGACTACATGCATTTATTAACTTAGTTACTGATAGATTTATAATCTGAAAGAATTATTATTGATATCTGACTTCTGTAAAAGAGCAAATTGAATAAGTTTAAAAATCAGGAGATGAGTAACAAAAATGGTGAATATCGTTTAGTTGAATATGATGTAATTGTACTTTATTTTTAATATAAAAGTTGATAAACAAAGACAATTATTTATGACTCAACCTAATAAATAAAGAGTTCATGAATCATAAATTATTCATAAGTAAATTATTTAAGGTGAGATTGAATTACTAGTTTTCTCTCATCAACCGCCTCTTTTTTTCCCCACTTCTTCTTGGTTGAGTCAAGGTGTGACATTTCTGCTGAAAGAATATACCAATTTTTATTTCCTTCCTAAATAAACAATGCAGACACGTAAATGACAACACCATCAATTAGTGAAAAGTAAATTTAAAGATCTGATTTGTTGACTTCAATATTGTCTCTCTTACCACCCCTTGCACATCTAAAAGACACATTCCCAAGATGATGCATGTATATAATCAAATCTTCATATTTTCTATTGACTTTCATTCAATTTTTTATTTGAATACAAGACCAGTTCGATTAGTCTAGTGCTTTGACACAGTTATTTATTTACATTTTTTATTTTGTAATTTTTCAATCATTTTACCCCAAGCAAGGCAGGACTGCCAGTAGAGCACAGAGAGTTTGGGAGAGAAAAGACTGAGTACAGTGGGTATTGAAGAAAGGATTAAAGATGAATGGGATTCAAGAAAATAAAAGATAATTGACGTTGCATTTAAATTTTTGGAGATTGTAGCTATCAGAGAAGAGAAAAGACTGGGTGCAGTGGGTATTTAAGAAAGGATTAAAGATGAATGGGATTCAAGAAAATAAAAGATGGCAATTGATGTTGCATTTAAATTTTTGGTTATTGTAGCCATCAGGGAAGAGAAAAGACTGGGTACAGTGGGTATTGAAGAATGGATTAAAGATGAATGGGATTCAAGAAAATAAAAGATGGCAATTGACGTTGCATTTAAATTTTTAGAGATTGTAGCTATCAGGGAAGAGAAAAGACTGGGTACAATGGGTATTGAAGAATGGATTAAAAATGAATGGGATTCTAGAAAATAAAAGATGACAATTGCTGTTGCATTTGAATTTTTGGCAATTGTAGCTATTGGGGAAGCAAATGAAAGGGAGTTTCACAGGCAAAATGTGCAAGAAAAGAAACTGCGTAGAAGTGGAAGTTGCATTTCACTATTTCAACAATAAAAAGGTGAGACCTAGATGTCAATTTAGTAGCACATTTAAATTCACATGGATGGAGCATTAAGATAAAAAGCTCATCAGAACATTTTCCATGAAAATATTTGTAAAAAAAAAATGTCAAAGAAGCCATGTCACGTCACTGAGAAAGCAACTGAAGTTTATATGCCAAATCAGGACTAATTAACCTTTATCACTCTATACAAAAAGTTTATCTTGCCACTGAAGGTGACTCAGATCCCTGAACAATAGTGTGTTTGAATTTTATAGTTGTGTTGTTATATCCTGTTATGGCAACAGAAAACAACTTTGAGTAAAATTAACACTAAGGATACTACAGTTGAGGGACCTTGAAAAAGAATGCAGTGGAAAAGGAAGTAATATTAATAATAAAGTATGCTAAAGGTTAACTGAACTTTAATCTAGAATTTTCCCTGTATAATATTTGATCTTTGATTTATATTGATCACTGAATTAAGTGTATTGACAAAAAAGATACTGTTGAAAAAGAAGTATTTGTATTAAATAACTAAGTTTTTGTGTCATGTGCCTGCAGATTTATTGATGTTCCTACATAAATATGAATGTTTTTAATACTTAATTTTCAACTGAATATTAGATATGGATTTATTGAAAATTTTCATTAACTTCCAATAGAAACTATAGCCAAAATTGAACCTTTGTGCCCACAAAAAAGTGTCAAATGTACAGTTTTTCTTTTAACTCTGCTGTTATTAAAACTACTTTCACTCCTCGGCAATGTTTATTGTTTTAAAAAGCTATGATTAAAATCATAAAATCTAAACCTATGAAAGTTAAATTATACACGTTTTTGTTCTTGAGAATTTACAGCAAATAAACTATTAGATTGTTTATTTACAAGAATGATTTTATATTTACAACATACTGAAAACTAACGCAATACAATATTTATTATTTTCCAATTTATGAAAAAATAAATATGCAAAATATTTTTAATTACAAGCATTTTATTAAATTTATTGAAATACATGAACTAACTACAAAGAAATGTTTACTAGTGTAAATAAACAAATCTAAGTTCTTGCTGATTTTTCATGAAAAGTAATGTTTTATTTACAAAAATTAGTAAGAAACATGTCACTGAAAGTACTGTCCATCGCTAGCCACTACTTTTTCCCATCTTTCTGGCAGCATTTGAATTTCACGTCAGAAAAAACAACACATCTTTTAAGGCTAATCACGAATCAACCCATTTTTTAGCATCTTCATGAGAATAAAAGTGGTTCTCAGTCAGGCCGTGTGCCATTCATCAGAACAAGTGATAATCAGACAGGGCAATGTCTGGTGAACACGGCAGGTGGGGTATGACTTCCCATTTAAACATTTCCAAGTAGATTTTCATTCATTTTCGCAACATGTGGCCTAGCATTGCTATTTTACAAAATCACTTTGTCATGTCTCTGCTCATATAGTGACCATTTTTTTCTTCAATGCTCAGCTCAAATGCACCAATTGTAGTCAATAGCAATCCCCTGTGATGGTTTTGGGGAAGCTCATAATAAACTACACCCAGCTGATCCCACCAAATGCAAAGCAGAAGCTTCGAACTATGGATATTCAGCTTTGCCACCAATGTTGATAAATGGCCACACTTACCCCATGATCTTCTATGCTGAGGGTTGTCGTAGTGTATCCACTTTTCATCACTGGTCTTGATATTTTTTTTTTTTTTTTTAACCATATCACCCCAAGCAAGGTGGTAATGCCACTGATGTGCAGGGGGCTACGTAAGAGTGAAAAGATTGGAAAAGAGAAAGCCGGAAACCACATCCTAAACAGGAAACAATGGATGAGCCTCTTCACCTGTTCAATAGATGTGGGTGGAGTGTGAACCGGGCGATAGTTTAGTCTATCTACTCCAATTGAAAAAAAAGAAAAAAAAGAAAAGATTGGAAAAAAGAAAGCCGGAAACCACATCTTAATGCCAAAAAGGTAGGGTTTTAAGGTATTTTTTTTTTTAATGTTTGGTTATAGTGAGAAGATTGATTAAGCTGGATTTTGATGAAAAATTTTATTTTAGAAAACTGAAGATGTCTTTTCTAGTTTTGTATTAAAAAATGTATTGCTGGTAATAATTTTTTTTCCTTCAAAAATGCATCATGCAATAATTTTTTTTTCCTACAAAAATGTATTATGGCAATAATTTTTTTTTTCCTACAAAAATGTATTAAGGTAATAACGATTTTCTTTCAGAAATGTATATCTTTTGATAAAAGTCTATTTTTATGTATATATTTCTATAAAAGTTTATTTTTATACTTTCATAGTGTTTCGACCTTAGATTGGGAGTTAACTATTTGCCCATAGCTGGGACCCTAATATGATCTAAAAAAAAAACCTTTGCTTTTCTGCCGTTGAAGCAGCTGTTTACTTGTGACAAGAGGCTGTTCGATGCCTCTCAGCTCATCTGGCACCCAATGTCCTTGCTTTGGAATCATTCTTAATGCTTTCAAACATTTCAAAACTGTTGTGTGATCAACTCTTAATGATTCTGCAAATTCAGCTTGCACCTGACATGTGTCTTCATGAAGTAATGCTTCCAATTTCTTCGTCTTCAAACATTTTCGGTGCACCAGAGCATTTTTTTCAAAATCATTAATTTTGAAGCATCTAAACCAGA
Organism: Ascarosepion bandense; assembly: GCA_037127315.1. NCBI lineage: Eukaryota > Metazoa > Mollusca > Cephalopoda > Sepiida > Sepiidae > Ascarosepion > Ascarosepion bandense. The sequence goes on along the minus strand of JBBBDQ010001170.1, from coordinate 1,453,276 downwards.
GGTTCCCAACAAGTTAGTCGCGACCCTCCGGGGGTCGCAAAGCTTTGGCAGGGGAGCGTGTATCCTTGTTAAAAGTAGATGGGATAAGATTAATTGTATTTCATCAATTACATTTTTCAAGCTCTTACATTTTTTTTTGTTTAGGTGCAAAGTGATAGTTATGACAAACGTTTTGAAGATTGTTATTTCTAAGCCTTAAAAAAAAATTAATGCATATATCATCCTTATATCTGTCTTGTGTGTCTTACTCTTCTATATATCACTTCCTTTCAGCACTATCCAACTTCAGCAAGTGAGAACTGAACTATTCCCTTGCCAAATCTCTTTAAAAGATGTCTTAAAATTTCTCCAATCTTATAGAAATCACAAATGAATGCATTCCAAATAGTTATATCTTTGAATTTTATGGTGTTCATTTTTGTAATTATTTAATTGAATTAAAAGAAACCAAATAAATAAATTTCAAATAAATTTGAAATGCAACATCACTACCTGGGTTGGATAGCTTTTTAAACCTATGATAATATTATTTTAAGAAATATATGTTCTTTTTGTGAATTCAGGTTGGACCAATGTGATTTAATTTGGTAATAAATAATTACAGAATTTTAAAATATTTTTTAGATGTTTCTTTCTCTGTCCTTCACAGAAAATAAAAATAAAATTAAGCTGCTGATAGTAAGCCCTAAGTAGGGGGTATGGGTTTTAAACTTTTAGGTAAGGGGTCGCGGGTACTAAAAGGTTGGGAACCACTAATCTAAACCAATCTCTGCATATTGTTTCCAACAGCACAGTTGCTGTAAGTCTCAACAAGAATTCTCTCTGCTTCAGTTGCAGATTTCTTTTGAATAAAGTAGTGCAGTAAAATACATTTTTGCTGGAAGCTGAAAGAGATTTGGTTTTCTAACTGCTGTTTAAATGTGGCACAAGGTCGAAAATATGGAGTACCCAGTGAGAATCGAACTCACTACTCGGTTATAATAGGTTCTAGTGGGACAAGCTTACTAACCATTACATCACGTCGAGGTACCCAAGAAGCTGAAAAAAACAGTTCCACAAGCAAAAAGTGTGATTAAAGGAACTGTTAGCATAGAACATTTAGCTATTTCCACGGTAAAAGGATGAAACTTTGCCGCCAACCTAGTAATGCACTTAAATTTATAAAGTCATCAGAATAGTTACCATGAAAATATTTATAGAAAAGATACAGGGAAGTTACATTATGGTGGAGGGAATGTGACTGAAACTGAGATGCCAGGTAAGGACCAATAACATTGCAGATTCTTCTTTGAATTTCATCAAGAATCTCTAAATAAATAGCAGAAGCTCCAGACCATATGTGGCAGCAATATTCAGAGCAAGGATAAATGATGGACTGATAATTATGCAAAATAGATTCTGGAGAGAAAAATTGTCTAGCAGAACACAGTGAACCAACTTTCTTAGCAGCAGACTTAGCAATTGATTTGATATACTCTTTGACTCACTCACCTGGAGGTTAGCATCAACCAAAATGAGGGAAAGTAAAAAATTCTTATTCAGACAATTAAAAGAGCAGCTCCATTTTCTTCTTTTATGTACCACTTTCCTTCAGGATGTAGGCGATCATGGTTTTCCACACCTCCTACCCCTAATGGCTCTTCGCATTCTTTCTCCTGTTACCCTACCCAAACCCTGATCTGCCATCCATTTGCATGTTTCACGTTGCTTTCCTCTGTCTCGCTTCCCCTCTATCTGACCTGTGAGTATCAGATTTTCCAAGCCCTCCATCCTCGTTACATGTCCCAGGAACTTCAGCTGTCTTTTCTTGATGTTAAGTATTAGTTTCCTTTTTGTTTCCATCATCTTAAAAACCTCATTGTTGCTCACATGTTTGGCCCCTGGCATCTTCAGCATCCTTCTGTAGAACTACATTTTTGGTGGCTTCAAGTCTCTCTTCATCTTTGATGAGATTGTCCAGCATTCACTGCCATATTGAAGAACAGACATCACATAGCAATCCAGTACTCTCTTCTTTGTTTTCTGTAAAATTTTCTTATCTCTTAAAACTCTAATCAGCTTCTGGAATGCATCCTTGGCCATGCCAATACATTTTCAGATCTCAGTGTTACACCTTGGAGGTGTTAAAATTAAAAAGCCACTCCTTGCCCCATTTGCCATCAGATTATAGATCATTTTCTGAATCAGCTTCCAATTTGACATTATCGATCTAATCAGACTTACTATCAAGACATGAGTAAATATTTGTCACCAGCATAGATACTGAGCTGAGAATTGATGATATCAAGAAGATCATTTATGAAAATTAGGCACAATCTAGGCCCAAGGATTGAGCCCTGCAGAACATCTACATTAATGCAAAAAGATCTAGAAGAATATCCATTCAAGACAACTTTCATTTTGTGACTTGATAAGAAAGACTGAATCAGTTCAAAAACTTTTGAAGAAGCCTAGTATGCCAAACCTTATCAAATACCTTTGAGTTACCCAAAGCAATAGCATGAGCTTCACTATTCTTATCTTAAACTTGATATTCTTTCAGCAATAATTGGGAACATATCAGCAGTTGACCTAATGTGAAAACTATATTGCTAATCTAAAAGAAGACCCTGTGAGGTGAAATGCTTAACCAATTCAAAGTTAATTAGAGTCTCTACTACTTTGCCAAAAGCAGGTAAAAAGATAATATGCCTATACAAGAATCAGATGGTTTGTCTGTTCTTAAAAAGTGGAACTACAGTAAAAGATTTCCAACAAGCAGGAAAGCAAGAAGCAGCAAGGAATTTATGCTTAACCAATTTTGAGCTATAAAAAGCATAAACATTTTGTTCCTTTATTAATACTTGTTAATACTGTGCAAAGAATATTCCTCTGCTTCATTTTGCAATTTTCTTTTCCTAAAAGAATTATGGATTGTTCATTATTAGGGATTGAACTCTAGACCTTGTTCTTTCCATACCATTGCATTAAACCTCTCTGATCATTAATCTGCTAAAATCAATTCCTGAGAAACAAACTCTGCCAAAGAATAATGGCAAAATAACAAGCAGTCTTATCTTTTATACTACTTATTTGGAACACATCTACATGATATTTTTCTTTCAATTTAGGCGTAATGCGTCAGACACTAAAACTGTCTTTCAGCCAACCATTAATGTACTCTTAATATAGCATTTACTGTCTAAGCTTTTGTCATCTTTAATATGACACCTAATAGCTCTGTATTCTTTGTTTTCTAGTTCTGTTATTATTAGACTTGTTACATCTACCTGTGTGAAATTAGCCAATTAGATTCTTATCTGTGTGGTGATAATTCACCTGTTTGTCTTGGCTAGTTGGTCAGTTTGATAATTCAATTTCAGTTGACTGAGACAACAACATGGTGTCTTTTTGTAACAGTCAGAGACAATGATTAGCACATAGTTGGATAAATAAAACAGTAGTTGTGTGTGTGTGTGTGTATATATATTTATACACACATACATACATATATATAATAATATATATATATATATTTGGACAGCAACCTTTCTTTTAAGCACTTCTAACCGAATATGCCTGATGAGAATGATTTAATCAATATTTTATGAAGATTTTCCAACATCCTAACATTTTTCAGTTTTGTAGGTATTAAGGAATATAAAAATTGTTCATACTATACATACATACATACACACACAGATATATAAACTCACACGCACATACATATATATGTGTGTGTGTGTGTGCAAAAATTAAGACAGACACGTTATTCGGAAGTTAAGTGGACATATAGGCCTATTTCTGGCAAACCATCATCAGCTTCCGTCTTTATTGTACAGAAAATTATACACGATTTGTGTGAAATCTTCTGTACAATAGATTTTACACTATTCGTGTAAAATCTTCTGTACAATAAAAACGGAAGCTGAGGATGGTTTGCCTGAAATAGGCCTATACTTCCGCTTAACCATGGAATAACGTGTCTGTCTTAATTTTTTACATATATTTGCTCTATATGCATTTATATATTTATATATATTTAGAGCTATCCTAGAGAGTTATCCTACCACTTTATGTACAGGATACTCCTTCGGATTCTTCTATATCTACACTGCATGTTTATATTATATATATATATATATATATATATATATATATATATTTGGAATTCAGTTGATTATGCAACCTTTGATTGAACTTTTCGGTATCTTCAGGTGTTTTATATCAACTGATTCTCCAAAGATGTTTTCAAGCACACAACAGGAACACACAACTAGAAGTTTAAATAATAATATTTTAATAATTTAAGCCGTAATATTATTTCCAGAACAAGAAAGGTTACTAAATGAAAGGTCCAAAGTAATGTCCAGATTTGTAAATACATCAGAAAATATATTAGAGGATCATACAAACCCAGATTAAATTGTTTGCCATTCTTGACTGGTTCTTTCCTTATTTTGAACTTCCAGTTATATTAAACTTCCAGTTGTGCTTTTTTGAGAAAAATCATTGAGAATCAATTGATATAAAATGCCTAAAGATACGAAAAGATTCAAACTGAGGTTGCATACTCAACTGACTTCCAACTGAAAATATTTAAAAGCACTGCATCATATTTATTGAGCACTTTTTAATACAGTTGTATAGTGGTCTAATTTAATTCTGATCAATAACTGGTTAATAATTATAGACAGATAGAAACACACATATGTCGATAGATATAGACTAAACATATACTGTTAAATATAAGAGACAATGAATGTCTATTATGTTTAATCATGAGCCGTTTTAAACGTCATATGTTGGCTTTAATTTCAGTTGAAAATAGACAAAAATTCTCCAACATTTGGATAATTTTTTAAGTTGGTTCTAAGCTTTAGCTCACATGAGCCATCTTCAGAGAGGTTACAAGGACGTTAACATAAAAACATCCACCATCAGCGACGATTTTATCTTTTACCTACATGACTATGTTTTTCTAAAAAATGTTGTTTAACTGTACTCTGATCAGAAAGGTGAGAGGTAAGTCTACAGGAAGAGCATGATTGTAGTAAAACCAATATATGTAGTGGGTTTATTATTAGTACCAGAGAACGGGCATGTAAATTGATACACTACATTGGTTTTCTGTAGAGGATTTAGTTGAGTGATTCTAGGATTATTAGAGACTATGACTTATAACCTCTCTGAAGATGGCTCATATGAGCTGAAAGCTTAGAACCAACTTAATAAAAAATTATCCAAATGTTAGAGAATTTTTGTCTTTATTTTCAACTGAAATTAAAGCCAAAATACGACGTTTAAAGAACGGCTCATGATTAAACATAATAGACATTCATTGTCTTTTATATTTAACAGTATATGTTTAGAAAGTTATTTGTTGCCTCAATACACTAAATAGATATAGACATGCACACACATCTCTACATATGTAACCCTATTTTCAGATGGCTGGTATTAATTTTAAGTGATTTTCAAGATGAGAAGAAAAAAATTGGAGAATACAGTTATTTTTGTTGGGGAAAAGTAGCCAAGGTAATAAAACATGGAAAATACAGATTTCAAGATACAATGAGTGCAAAATTATTTTTGTCAGAAGTAAGCGAATTTATCAAAGCGAGTTACTTAAGTGTAACAATAAGTCATCAGTGACTATTATCATTGCATAGCAATGTTTTATGCCAACACAAGATAAAATCATCTTTGATGATGGATGCCTTTATTCTAACGTCCCTGTAACCTCTCTGAAGATGGCTCAGAAGCAGCATAATAAAAAATTATCCAAATGTTGGACAAATTTTGTCTTTATTTTCACCTGAAATTAAAGCCAAAATACAATGTTTAGAATGGCTCATAATTAAACATAATAGACATTCATTGTCTGTTATATTAACAAATATATATATATATAATGTGTGTGTGTGTGTATCTAAATATATATATATATATATATATCTTAATATTAAAGTTGTAATATCAATAACAACAGAACTAATTCTGTCAAGATTATCAATAATTAAACTACAACTGAGATTGTCTTGAAACACACCGGGAAAAGAAGGGGAAGAAACAAACGAAATACCTGAACAAAAAGTCAAGCATTCGTAAGAAGGAAAAAAACCCATAAGATGAAAACCTTAACAATAAAGAGCTCAATACGAAAGCAGAGTGCACAAAGCACCCAACATGAAAGTAGAGCAAACAAAATCAAAAATCTAAGTGAGCCAATAACCTACCATGGTTTCGCTTAACAGCTCATCAGGGAAAATTGGCTTTTATATATATATATATGTGTGTGTGTGTACACTTCTAAAATAATTGCAACTGCTGAAAAAATATAACCTGCCCATTGAATGACCAGTATATGTGCAAAAGTATTGTTTATAGAGCTTGAATTTATTCTTTGATTGCACTTCCCAGCTGTGGAATTTCCTTTCCGTATACTTGCTTTCCTGACAGCTACAATCTCCAAGAAATTAAATGCAAAGTCAATTACCATCTCTTGCCTCCTTGACTTGCATCCTTTCTTTGACAACCCTTGTATCATGTTCTTCTTTTCCACTCCACTCTCATGCAGCCCTCTTCACAGCTGTATTCTCATCATTTTCTTACTCATTCTCTGACACCCCAGTAACTTGTTCCTCTTTCTCATCACTCACCTCTTCTGTAACCATCTGAGCACCAGTGACAGTTTTGCCTTGCTTGGGGTGAAATGATTATAAAAAAACCTCTCCCTTAAGTCCCACACATTTTAATTTTAGAGTAGTGAGACACAGCCTCAACATATGAGATATTGCTGCTTTAGTTCCCCGACCAAGGTTGCCAACCAAGGTTGAAGAACCCAGCCCACCAAGTTCTTGTCCTGAGCTATTAACCATTGTACCACCCACACATCCAAAATAAACATATGGGAAAAATAATGAATCATAAATTACTGAATTTTGAATTTTAAAAAAAAAATTTTTTTTTTAAAGATTTTTTGTTTTAGATCTTTTATTTTACCCAGTTAGTCTGCAGGATGTATGTTGTGGTGCAGTGGATATCAGCTTAGAACGAGAAATCAGGGAGCCGAGTTTGAATTCCAGTTGAATTCCTTGCATTCACTTACACACAAATACCCTTGGGAAAGGTAATGGCAATCTACTGCAGGATAATCTTCTGTCCAGTCAATCATGTCTCTTTTGAGACATGATCGCTCAAGTGTGTATCATGTATGGGACTTAACTGACTGAGTTAATCTACCTTTGTGCATTAAAAATCAGGAAAAGTGAAATTCTCAGTAGTTAGGAAATGTGTGTTGTAGTCCAGTGGATATCGACTAAGCAAGAAATCAGAGCTGAGTTCAAATTCTAGATGAATTCGTTGCATTTGCTTACACTCAAATATCCTTGGGACAAATATTAATCTGTCTCTACCCTCCAACTATGAGTTAAATAACAGGACAGACTGGGTCTTATAGCCTTGGTTGGCAACCAATCTACCACAGAAAGTAATGGCAATCTACTGCAGGAAAATCTTCCACCCAATCAGTCATGTCTCTTTCAAGACATGATCACCGAAGCATGTTTTGCGTATGGCACTTAACTGATTGATAGAATTAATTATTATATGCTTCATATTAAATCCATACAATTTCATATATTTTTTTTAATACTTTCCTGGTACTTGCTGGATAGGATTTATTATCTCTGAGTTGCATCTCTGTCCGCAGACAGATACGCAACTGAGAAAAATAAAATACTGGGAAGTGCCTGGTCCTGGGGAACAGATGCCTATGGCTGCAACACTCCATTTCACTAGAGTGGGGGATTGGTAGTTTCCAACAGGGTCAGTGCAACTGACAGTTGTAGTGACTGGGCAATTTTTGGCTCTGAGCCAAGTGTACATGCTCAAGTTTGTGTCATATTATGTCTCAATGGGGAGACGAGGTAAATATACTTTATTTATTTAATGCTCTGTTACCTTCAAGATGTAAGTGATCGTGACTTTTTCTCATATTCAATTTATTTATCTTCGAATTTCCATAACTTCTTTGGAAAGATAGTGGAATGGTTTTCCATTGCTTCCTCCACAGATTCCTTTTCTTTATTATCTGGGAATTACTTGAAATTCAGAGTTGTTCTTCTCTTAGGCTATCTGCCACCCAAGGCTAAAGTGTCCAATCTACACTGCTATTTAGCCTATAGCTGATAGAAGATATGAATCCGTGTCTTTCCGCAGGTCATTTGTACAAAAATGAACACAACATACTTGACCAGAATTTGAGTTTGGCTTACAGATTCTACTTTCTGTGTCGATATCCTCTCTACACTGTACATCAGTCAGTCAGTTAAGTACCATACCTGATACACGCTTGGGTGTCCATGTCTTGAAAGAGAGATGATTGACTGGGCAGAAAATTTTTCTGCGGTAGGTTGCCATTACTTTCTGTGGTAGACTGGTTGCAAACTAAGGCTACATAATCCAACCTGTCTTGTTATTTGACCCATAGCTGGTGGGAGAAGAGAGAGATTAATATTTTTCCCAAGGGTATTTGCTCATAAGTGAATGCAACAAATTCAACTGGAACTAGAACTTAGCTCTTCAATTTCTCGTTCCAAGCTGATACCCACTGCACCACAACCCCAATTTAATATTGTAGCATAGGGAGCTGGTTAATGTTTCTTTAATTCGGCCTTGTGTCTTACTTAACCGAACTCCCTACAGCTTACAGGATTTATGCAGAGTTATAATCATCAGAATTATTATCAGGTTTTCATCAGAAGGTTGGTTGTCGGACGTGGAATTGTGTAGAAGAGTGGAAGAATAAAATATACATTTTGAATGTTAAAATAGAAATTTATTAAAAGTAAGAATAACAAGAATTCATAGAAATTAATGTTCAATGAGAAAGTTAAGGTATCAAGAGTTTGTACAAAATGTTCATAGTAGTAATTGTTGAAAGAGATTAGGAGAAAGAGAACAAGGTGCGACCTGACTTTATCTCTGGGTTGATTTGAAGCTGGTTACATTTTAGTTCTTTGTCTCAGCTCCCATCTGTCTCTTGACTGACAAGGTCATTTATATAGTCCTTTTGAATTTCACCCTGGATTGCCAAGTCCTTCCAAGTCACTCCCATTGGTCAAAAATCAATTTAACACCTACTTGCGAAATCTGGTTTCAGACTTTTCTTTAAGCACATGGTCAATCCTTTTTCTATTTGGGGAAAACCAGGACTTCACACGTAGTTGTGAATTTTTGTAAAAGTGAAGAGAATTGATTTTAATTAATTTATTATTTGCTACAATATCATAAAAATGATAAAGATATAGTTTTATTTTTTGTGCTATATGTTTGTTTTTATAGATTTGTATATATTTCTAAAGAATTTATGGTGGACCAGGTTAGTTTATTTGTGGTTTGGATTTGATTTGGTTTGGTTATTGGTTTGGTTATTGGATTTGGTTATTGGTTTGGTTATTGGATTTGATTTGGTTTGGTTATTGATTAGTGCTGTCCACCATAAAAAAAAATTAATAAAAATAAGAAACAATGAAGATGTTGTATTAAAATGTCTTTTTTTATATAAACATTAACAATTCTGTATTTTACAAAATGAGTAATGTTCATATTTCTGATACACTGTCAATTAGACTTTAAGAATATTCTTTGTCTGGTACAAGGTTGGTAAGATGAGTTTAGTTTGCTGAATGTGTGAAGGCAGTAAAAATTGAAATTTGATGAGATAATTGTGTATGAGTGGAGCCGGGTTGCAGCCGTTAATGTTTTTGATGTAACCACTGACGTGCGTTGTGGTGCAATGGGTATCAACTCGGAACAAGAGATCGGCATACTGAGTTTGAATTCCAGTTGAATTCCTTGCATTCACTTATGCACAAATACCCTTGGGAAAGGTATTAATCCGTCTCTTCCCTCCAGTTATGGGTTAAATAATTGAACAGATTGGGTTCTATAGCCTTGGTCGGCAATCAGTCTACCGCAGAAAGCAATGGCAATCTACTGCGGGATAATCTTCTGCCCAGTCAGTCATGTTTCTTTCGAGACATGATCGCCCATAGCATGTATCACGTAGGGCACTTAACTGACTGACTCAATAAAATTTTTGTTTTCTGTGTCTTCTTTGGTCTGGCTTTACATAATGTTCTTGAAGAAAAAAATGTGTTAGAGAAAGCAGCATGAGAGATGATGTGAGGGTCTGCTAATAGTGTCTGCCTGACCTGGTCAAGGGAAGCACTGAAAATGGGTCCTCTGAATAGAGTAGACAAAATCACTCATACATTTTTGGAAGTCAAAAGAGGATCACTTTCAAATATATATATATATTTTTTTTTCTATGATTGGTTAATATATGTATATTTCTTTTCAATTGTTTTTCAACTGGATTCATTCTCATGCACAGAAACGCATTTTAAGTTGTTAAAAAGAAAACTTCCTGTTCACTACAAGGGATGAGCCTCATTCGGCAGGATTCGAACCTGCGACCCCTATTCACATATAATGGTTGCTTGTATTTGAGTATGCCTCTCTACATCGAGTGGTTAACCAATCCCTACTGCAGATGCTTACTCAGTCATATTTCTGTCTCTTCAACACTCACAGAGCCAACCTATGGTTTATACTGCAACTATGCTGAGCAGACCTTCGTTACAGTTTCTGGGAGAGCATTCATAATCTGGTGGGATCAGTAGTTAAACAAGGCCAGAACACTATTAGCCATTACACACACACACACACACACACACACACACACACTTATAGAAAGAACCACATAACGTACTTTACAAGATAGACCCTCAAACAGTCTAACCTTCAGGCTTGTATTCATATTGCTGAATTTATAATCAGTTGTTTTATCTTCTATTGCTAAGCTATAGATTCAAGTATTTCTGGCCTGTATATTCTAAAGATGATATGACAGTGTGAAGTAGAAAACGAAAACAGGCTTGTAACAAATGACCTTCATGGAGTATTTTGGTTTCAGATGTCCAGTAAGTGGATAAAAAAAGACCAGTCAAACTGCATTTAGTGGTCATTTTTAAAGTCATTTACAAGTTGGCTGATGTCTGCAGTTTTTCAGCCACACGCACAAAGATACAGTGTCTTCATTTGTTGTTCATCTGAAGGTTATAATCAATTACCATCCTAGGAAGTAGTTTCTTGTAATGACTGACTGCTCATTTTCATGTTTTCCAATCTGCAAGGATATCTAACTAATCCCTGTTGCAGATGCCTACTCAGTCATATTTCTGTCTCTTCAAAACCCACAGTGCCAACCTGTGGTTTATACTGCAACTATGCTGAGCAGACCTTAGTTACAGTTTCTGAGAGAGCATTCATAATCTGGTGTGGGATCAGTAGTTAAAGAAAGCTAGTATGTTTGGATACTCAGTCATGATGGCTTATGACTTCATGCTAACATAACCATCGATATGTTCTATCAAATTTTACTTTCAAGAGTTGAGTCAACCCATGGCTGTGTGTACAGATACTTCCAAACAGTATCACATGCTAGAACCATCTCCCCAGAACAATATTATCAAAAAGTTACCTCTTGGACAAATCAATCATGGTAAGATTTGAACTTAGGTTTCATGGTTGGAACACTAATATTTTAACTATTCAAGCAATATATATATATATATATATATATATATATATATATATATATATAGTTTGAATAGTCACTTGATGTAAACAAACTCTCTCCACAGACGCTCTCGCGAAATACGTTTCTAATATTTGTTTCTGATGAAGGACTGAGTGCAGTCTGAAATATGAAATATAATAATAGAAATAAACAAATACTGTCAAAAAAATACATTTTTAAACTTAGAACTTTTTAATAGTTTTTCTATATATATATATATATATTGCTCATTCAGTAAAATGAATTAGAGCACTCTGGCTGTTGGGCATATATAATGATAAAATACATTCTAAAAAGTCTGCCTTCTTCTGCCGAACGCCCATGGCCTAGAGGTAGAATTGCCAACTGACGCCAATTCAGCCGGGTTTCAATCCTGGGTTAGGGGGCAATCAAAGTCTAACTGTACTGATGAAAAAAAAGTAAGTGAATCCAACAGGTTTGGTCCACAGTCTAAAAGAAAAAAAATCCCTTTTTATTCTTTTCATAGATAAGTATATGGGGTGCTGAAAAGTTTTTAGAATTTAGTCAGAATTTGGGAAGTTGGTTGGCTGGAGAAAGCCCTTGGGACAATAATCACTTCAGACAGTTTCTTTACTGTCTTAGTCTTCATAAATGAAAAACTGCAGGGAACACTAGAAAATTGAGGAAATGAAACCCATATCAAAGGAAGACTGCTGCTTAAATATACAATATTCTAGGTAAAAATATAGATTATTATAGAAATAAATATTAGAAAATATAATCAATGCAAATACAAAATTATTACTGCCAATTTTGATAGTGTAGAGGCAAGATTGCCATTTGTGTGTGTGTGTGTGTGTGTTAGGAAAATCCAAAAGATTATCGAAATGGTTTTAACAACCGACATATCTGTTTATTTGAACATTATTTTTTATTTGATACTCATATTTGAGTAGATATTCTGTTTTAATCAAACAGTATATTTATGTATTTATTTCTACTGGCCTGATTATTTACTATAAATTTTGTTACAAAAATGTGTCGCTCAGCAGAATTCGAACTTGCAACCCCTAGCAACATAGATCAATAGGTGGCTTCCCCTATCTTGATAAATATATAATATACAGTTTGATTAAAAACAATATCTACTCAAATATGAGTATTGATTAAAAAAATAATGTTCAAAGAAAGTATATATATATATATATATAATCCCTTTAAGTGTTATTTTTTTTTTTTTTTTCAATTGGAGTAGATAGACTAAACTCGCCCAGTTCACACTCAACCCATGTCTGTTGAACAGGTGTAGAGGTTCATCCCTTGTTCCCTGTTTAGGATGTGGTTTCCGGCTTTCTCTTTTCCAATCTTTTCACTCTTACGTAGCCCCCTGCACATCAGTGGCATTACCAACTTGCTCGGGGTGATATGATTTAAAAAATATAATTATATGGTTATATATCAATTTTACATTGTGACATGGAAATTTCTGTTTCGAGATAGGTTCTCATCATCAGGCAATGTTGCTGTTGGTTGTGCAGATGATTTACATTTAAATGACAAATTCTTTTGGTTTGCTGTGCATGTATGTGGGTGTTTTTTTGTGTGGCTAATCAGAATGGAGATTCATTTAGGGGTTTGACCCCAAAGAATACATGCTAACCAACTTTTTTCCTCTTTTTTTCCCTTTTTCCTTGACCCTTATTCTTCTCTTGTCTGTTTCTCTTCCTTAATTTTTTTACCTATCTTCCTTAATGTTTTTACATATATATATATATATATATATATATGTGTGTGTGTGTGAACACATGTTCAAGCAGTTAGACTGTTCACTTCCTCCTGGCCATGAGACCTGGTTTCAAATATCACCATGGTCAATTTGTCAGGAAGGTAACTTCTTGATGTTATCAGTCTGAAGGAGGCTATCCCAGCATGTGACACCTTTGGAAAGTTCCTGAAAACCATACCACGGGTTGACCCAAGCCTTGTGATTGAAATTGAGTCAATGGAATTCTTTGGGAGCTGTAAATAATTGTAATAGCACAAAGTCACAAGCCATTGTGACTGAGAGTCTGAATGTACTAGCCTTCTTTAGACTGTTGATCATGCCAGATAATCCACTCTCTCCCAGAAACTGTAACTAAGGTCTGCTCAGCATGGTTGCAGTATAAAACACAGGTAGGCTCAGTTGGTATTGAACAAACACAAATGTGCCCGAGCAGGCGCCTGCAGCAGGCACCCTATATAGACAGGCATACAAGCAGTCAACTATTATATATGTGTGTGTGTGTGTGTGTGTGCGCGCGTTAGGAAAATCCCCAAAATTATCGAAATGGTTTATGAATATCTACTCAAATATGAGTATCGAATAAAAAATAATATTCAAATAAATAGATATGTCGGTTGTTAAAACCATTTCGATAATCTTTTGGATTTTCCTAACACACACACACACACAAATGGCAATCTTGCCTCTACACTATCAAAATTGGCAGTAATAATTTTGTATTTGCATTGATTATATTTTCTAATATTTATTTCTATAATAATCTATATTTTTACCTAGAATATTGTATATTTAAGCAGCAGTCTTCCTTTGATATGGGTTTCATTTCCTCAATTTTCTAGTGTCCCTGCAGTTTTTCATTTATGAAGACTAAGACAGTAAAGAAACTGTCTGAAGTGATTATTGTCCCAAGGGCTTTCTCCAGCCAACCAACTTCCCAAATTCTGACTAAATTCTAAAAACTTTTCAGCACCCCATATACTTATATATAAAAAGAATAAACAGGGATTTTTTTTCTTTTAGACTGTGGACAAAAGCTGTTGGATTCACTTACTTTTTAATTTTTATCCTCATATTGCAAACACTGCACGCTTTTTCACACAGACAGGTTTCACCGTATTATTGTTGTTTTATATTAAATTTTATAAAATTATAATCCTGGATTTTGTTGTTCACCTCTGTTGGTTATTTTCCTTATCCATTTATCTGATCCTGCAAGAGAATTACCACAACCAGAGTGGAAACCTTGAAACCTTGGTCATACCTCTTGGCAACAAGTTTCACTTTTTTTAATATTTTATGCTGCAGCAATTAGGTTATATATATTTATATATATATATATATATTTTAATTCAGATACTTTAATCCAAGCGAAAAAAGAAGGAAGGTAAATTCCAAATCCTAATTAATATTAAAAATTTTATTTTAATATTAAAAAATGATACAGGAAGAGAGCTCCATGTAATAAAATATTACAGAGCAAATATAAATTAAAAAAGGATTAATTCAATGATGTTGAATGACCATTTCGATATGAAAATCCCCACGGGGGATAACACATCACCTCAGCAACAGAAAAGAGTTTCTGAAAGGATTTTTCTGTTGCTGAGGTGATGTGTTATCCCCCGTGGGGATTTTCATATCGAAATGGTCATTCAACATCATTGAATTAATCCTTTTTAATTTATTTATATATATATATATATATATATATATATATATATATATACTAGCAGTATAGCCCGGCGTTGTTCGAGTGTAACGAAAGCTTTAAAACTAATCCATGGTCCTGGAGCTCAGACTCTTTGGACGTTGACACAAAAAACTAAAATGCAATAGTTGTTTCCAGTTAAAGTGAAACCGTAGACTGAAAGAGAAAAATGAATGGATGTAAGTCAAATTTTGATTTCCTGGTATAGATATCAAATTTTCTGCACTATTGTAAGAACTGCAACCTTGAAACTTCTGAATATTGTTTCCTTATGTCTTTGTCTATGAGTGTATCAAATTTGATTAAAATCGGACCGCTCCTTCTATAACCCGATTTTTTTCAATTATCGATTTTCAATATTTATTGGCGGTACCTCAACATAAAACCTAGCTAAGAACACTCACAGATGCTTATAGTACAATTGTGTAAATTTTCAAGAAAATTGGTTCAGCCATTTCGGAGTCTATAGGTAACAGATGCACACACAGAGACACACACACACACACACACACACACACAGACAAAGTTCCATTTATGAATAAGTTTAGATTTAGATGAAGAGTAATCAGACAAAATGGAAAAATCTTTTTATTGACAATGCATTTTATATTAGGAAGACATCTTCAGAGGAAGAATGCAAGACAAATCTGTGTACATATGCTTTTTTTGTTTTTCAATATTAAAACTGTTAATGTCTGTTTGCTAGACGGCTGTCATTAATGGTTTTAATATAAAAACACACACACATTTGTCTTTCATTCTAACCTGAAGACGCCTACTTAAATATCTGATAACGGCAAAATACATCAATGGAAATGTTTTCCTTTTTGTCTGACTTCTCCACCTTTGTTTGGTTTCTATGTCTGACTAACACACACGCATGTGTGTGTATATGATATATATATATATATATATATATATATATTTGATTTTTGTTTTTATATCTATTCACATATGTATATCTACATACAAAACTATTCCTGTTTTATTTTTATATATCTATGTATCAGTCAGTTAAGTGCCATACGTGATACACGCTTTGGGCGATCATGTCTCTTTTGAGACGTGACTGACTAGGCAGAAGATTATCCTGCAGTAGGTTGCCATTGCTTTCTACAGTAGACTGGTTGCCATCCAAGGCTATAGAACCCAATCTGTCCTATTATTTAACCCATAACTAGAGGGAAGATACGGATTAATACTTTTCCTAAGGGTATTTGTGCGTAAGTGAATGCAAGAAAATTAACTGAAATTCGAACTCGGTAATCCGATTTGTCGTTCCGAGTCAATATCCTCTGCACCACAACGCACATCTATATCTATGTATACTGTAACAAATAAAATTAAATATTCATCTTATCTGTCCCTCTTTCAGTTTCATCTAGATGTATTCCTTTGTCAGGGGGCTTGATATTAAAAATCAAATTTATTTGCAGAAATAATATTTTTTCTTAAAATACACTCATCCTAACCAATAATGAAAATGCTTTGATTATAGGAAAAAAATTTGTGAGATCTCTAACCAAAAATTTTAAATTAGATTATGTTTAAGAAAGAACAAAATTAAAATAAGTTGACAAAAACATTAGCATCTTGTTCAGGGAAATTAAGTAATGTTATAATATTGAATCAAAACTATATTTGCTTTTCCCATCAGGGAAACCATTTTCTTAACGGAAGTGCTCCCTACTAACTAAGCCATGGGGAAACTATTATGATAAAGCAAGTTTCTACCTAATTAATTAGGTTTATTAATTAGTATTATTAATTAATATCTTTTGGTAGGACCTTTCAAAGTTAGGCAGACCTGAAGCAGACTACCACCACTTTTAATTTCATTGTTTTTCAGTTTGTTTTTTTTTTACTTTTTTCAGTGCAGTCCTATTGATTGTTACTTAAACTTTCCGGTTATCCAAAAAAATTTTGAAAAATTACAATATTTAAACAAATTTCGTGGGGGGAGTCAGTTTCTCATACACTCATGTTGGGGTCACTTTGTTTATATTAATTTTGTTGTTTTTCATTTATTTTTACTTTTTTCAGCACGGTTCTATCGATTGTTACTTAAACTTTCCAATTATCAAAAATAATTTTGAAAAATTACAGTATTTAAACAAATTTGGAGGGGTGGTCAGTTACTTCTACAACGTTATAGTAAATCGATCCTCCATTTTCAATCCACTATAACGTTGTATGAGAAACTGCCCCCCCGCACCAAAATGTTTAAATATTGAAATTTTTGCAAACTTTTTTTGTCATTTGTAATGTTTAAGGTGTAAAAGATAATATTGCACTGAAAAAAGTCCAAAAAATTTGATAATGAACAAATTTACAGGTGGCGGTAATGTCATACCGGCGACTGGTTTCAAAATGGAGGCTCAATTTACTATAACGTTGTATGAGAAACAGATTCCCCCTCCAAAAATATTTAAATATTGAAATTTTCCAAAATTTTTTTTGTCAATTGTAAAGCTAAGGGGGTAATCGATAGGTCTGCACTGAAAAGGGTAAAAAAAAAAAAAAAAATGAAAAACAATGAAATTAAACGTGGTGGTAGTCTGCTTCAGGTTCACCCAAAGTTAATATCAGCTCGCTTTATTTTTTGTACCCAAAATGTATTTTGAACTAATATTTTGGACAAATGTTCCTGGAAAGCCATTAAAATCTGGAAATCTCCCATCCATAATGGTGATTTTCTAAGCATGACTTAGATGTGACACGAAGCTGAAAGTATAAGATACCCAGTGAGGATTAAACTCGCTACTCAGTTGTAATAGGTTCTAGCAAGACAAGCTTGTTAACCATTACATCATATCAAGGTGTCCCCGATGTTCCCAAATATGTTATATTTGGTTATACTTGGTTATATTTGGTTATATTATACTTTATTTTGCTGAAACATCTTTTGAGTAGATAGACTAAACTATCGTCCGGTTCACACTCCACCCATGTCTATTGAACAGGTGAACAGGTTCTTCCCTTGTTCCCTGTTTAGGATGTGGTTTCTGGCTTTCTCTTTTCCAATCTTTTCACTCTTATGTAGCCCCCTGCACATCAGTGGCATTACCGCCTTACTCGGGGTGATATGATTAAAAAAAAAATATTCAAACAAATATGATTTTTGTGTGTGTACATACGTACATACATACATATATATGAGTGTGTTTGTGCCGATGTGCCAATCAAGTGTTTATATATTCATCAGAAATGAAGACATATCCAACATATTTCTAAGTTAAAATGGCAGGATGACAGCTCTTGGGAATTGGTTCATGTAAAAGAGTACAAGAATTCAAATAAAGAAATAATAATCAGCATTATTAAGGACAATTCCTTTTTTTGAATTTTTTTTTTTTTAAATAATATTGAAACTAATATTTGATGTCATCTGTTTCTCTGCACTAATCAAATAAGACACTTTAAGCAGGATGTCAGCTAGACGTGGATTATTGATTTCAATCATGGTCTACTTGTCCTACCTTTAAACCAAGTTACATTTGCAATACAGTCATAAAATGTATTTTTATATTAGCTCACCTAGAGGTCATCTAGAGGTCATGTTACTCTTTTACACTCAGTAGGGCTTTTTTATTTTTTTTTTATTCAGAATTGGAATGCAGCAACAAAAATTCAATCTCTACATTTTTTCAAATTGTAAATTTCTACTCTACTACTATTAATGAAAATAAAGAGATATTATTACAAACACAGTATCACAAAATAAAATGGAGGGGGGTGATTTTGATGTTATAATAATCTGTGAGGGGGGGGCACCAAATCAGATGCTATAGAAAGGGACACAAAAATCAGATGTGATGTGGGGGGGACTAAATTTGATGCTTTAACTGGTGGGAGGAGGCTGAATCAGATGCTATGATAGTGGGGCTGCATCAGATGCTGAATCAGGAGTTAAACTGGATGCTAAAAATGGTGGGGTCTGAATCAGATTCTATAATTTATTGGGGGCTAAATCAGATGCTAAAAGTAGTGGAGGACTAATCACCTGGTAAAAATGGTGGAGACTGAATCAGATGCCAAATTATCAGGGAGCTAAATTATATTTTTGGGGAGGGGTAATCAGCTGCTATAAATAGTAAAGGTCAAAATCAGATGCTAAAAATGTGGGGTGACTAAATCAGATGCTAAAAATGATAGGGGTGGTTAAACCAAGACCTCCTCTATATTATGGTTAATATAGGAGGTCCTGGTTAAACCAGATCCTAAAAATGTAGGTGGGTAAAATCTAAATCTAAAAATGGCGATGGAGTAATTAAATTGGATGCTAGAAATAGGGGAGGGTACTAAATCAGATGTTAAATATAGAAAATTGCAGATCTTATTTTTTTTTTTTATCTGATTCTCTCATGAAATAAATTTCTTTTTTTTTCTTTCTTTTTTTTTCTTTAATTTATTATTCTACTGTAAACATTTTTATTTTAAATTAACAAGTTTTTTTTTTTTTGTTTTTTTTTTTGCAGGGAGTGGGGGTTATTTGCTTTTCACCTTTTTTAATCAACCCCAAGGCAAGACAATAAAGGCACTGGGATGCAAGGAGTTACTGAATGTTAGAGAATATGAGAAAAACTACAATTAAGGAGAGTACAATAAAACTAAAAGAATTAAAAGGATAGAAGAAAATGATTGATAATTATTGATAATGATTGATAATTATTGAATAATGATTGATATTGCACTTAACTACTTGGCCTATAGACTTCGATACACAAAAATGAAGATTTAGGTTTTATTTTAAATATTAATGACAGTAATCACTTTAGACAAATGCTGCAAGACATGTCAATGGCATTTGTCTTAGATTGAGGCCTTGTAAACTAATTCAGTTGAGTTTAAAGTCTGAATTCAGGAAAAAATCTTAAGCTCTCCAGCTAACATTATTCATTTTTGACTCATATTTCTTTCATCTTATTTCTCTTGCTTCTTTACAACTAGTAGTAATAAGATGTAATAGTCTTATGTTGTGTGAATCCCTTAGATGAAGCATTGTCATTATTATTCATTTTTGACTTGTATTTCTTTCATCTTATTTCTCTTGCTTCTTTACAACTAGTAGTAATAAGATGTAATAGTCTTATGTTGTGTGAATCCCTTAGATGAAGCATTGTCATTATTATTCATTTTTGACTCGTATTTCTTTCATCTTATTTCTCTTGCTTCTTTACAACTAGTAGTAATAAGATGTAATAGTCTTATGTTGTGTGAATCCCTTAGATGAAGCATTGTCATTATTATTCATTTTTGACTCATATTTCTTTCATCTTATTTCTCTTGCTTCTTTACAACTAGTAGTAATAAGATGTAATAGTCTTATGTTGTGTGAATCCCTTAGATGAAGCATTGTCATTATTATTCATTTTTGACTCGTATTTCTTTCATCTTATTTCTCTTGCTTCTTTACAACTAGTAGTAATAAGATGTAATAGTCTTATGTTGTGTGAATCCCTTAGATGAAGCATTGTCATTATTATTCATTTTTGACTCATATTTCTTTCATCTTATTTCTCTTGCTTCTTTACAACTAGTAGTAATAAGATGTAATAGTCTTATGTTGTGTGAATCCCTTAGATGAAGCATTGTCATTATTATTCATTTTTGACTCGTATTTCTTTCATCTTATTTCTCTTGCTTCTTTACAACTAGTAGTAATAAGATGTAATAGTCTTATGTTGCGTGAATCCCTTAGATGAAGCATTGTCATTATTATTCATTTTTGACTCATATTTCTTTCATCTTATTTCTCTTGTTTCTTTACAACTAGTAGTAATAAGATGTAATAGTCTTATGTTGTGTGAATCCCTTAGATGAAGCATTGTCATTATTATTCATTTTTGACTCATATTTCTTTCATCTTATTTCTCTTGCTTCTTTACAACTAGTAGTAATAAGATGTAATAGTCTTATGTTGTGTGAATCCCTTAGATGAAGCGTTGTCATTATTATTCATTTTTGACTCATATTTCTTTCATCTTATTTCTCTTGCTTCTTTACAACTAGTAGTAATAAGATGTAATAGTCTTATGTTCGGTGAATCCCTTAGATGAAGCATTGTCATTATTATTCATTTTTGACTCGTATTTCTTTCATCTTATTTCTCTTGCTTCTTTAAAACTAGTAGTAATAAGATGTAATAGTCTTATGTTCGGTGAATCCCTTAGATGAAGCATTGTCATTATTATTCATTTTTGACTCACATTTCTTTCATCTTATTTCTCTTGCTTCTTTACAACTAGTAGTAATACGATGTAATAGTCTTATGTTGTGTGAACCCCTTAGATGAAGCATTGTCATTATTATTCATTTTTGACTCGTATTTCTTTCATCTTATTTCTCTTGCTTCTTTACAACTAGTAGTAATAAGATGTAATAGTCTTATGTTCGGTGAATCCCTTAGATGAAGCATTGTCATTATTATTCATTTTTGACTCACATTTCTTTCATCTTATTTCTCTTGCTTCTTTACAACTAGTAGTAATAAGATGTAATCGTCTTATGTTGTATGAATCCCTTAGATGAAGCATTGTCATTATTATTCACTTTTGACTCGTATTTCTTTCATCTTATTTCTCTTTCTTCTTTACAACTAGTAGTAATAAGATGTAATAGTCTTATGTTGTGTGAATCCCTAAGATGAAGCATTGTCATTATTATTCATTTTTGACTCGTATTTCTTTCATCTTATTTCTCTTGCTTCTTTACAACTAGTAGTAATAAGATGTAATAGTCTTATGTTCGGTGAATCCCTTAGATGAAGCATTGTCATTATTATTCATTTTTGACTCGTATTTCTTTCATCTTATTTCTCTTGCTTCTTTACAACTAGTAGTAATAAGATGTAATAGTCTTATGTTGTGTGAATCCCTTAGATGAAGCATTGTCATTATTATTCACTTTTGACTCGTATTTCTTTCATCTTATTTCTCTTGCTTCTTTACAACTAGTAGTAATAAGATGTAATAGTCTTATGTTCGGTGAATCCCTTAGATGAAGCATTGTCATTATTATTCATTTTTGACTCGTATTTCTTTCATCTTATTTCTCTTGCTTCTTTACAACTAGTAGTAATAAGATGTAATCGTCTTATGTTGTGTGAATCCCTTAGATGAAGCATTGTTATGATTATTCACTTTTGACTCGTATTTCTTCCATCTTATTTCTCTTGCTTCTTTACAACCAGTAGTAATAAGATGTAATAGTCTTATGTTGTGTGAATCCCTAAGATGAAGCATTGTCATTATTATTCATTTTTGACTCGTATTTCTTTCATCTTATTTCTCTTGCTTCTTTACAACTAGTAGTAATAAGATGTAATAGTCTTATGTTGGGTGAATCCCTTAGATGAAGCATTGTCATTATTATTCATTTTTGACTCACATTTCTTTCATCTTATTTCTCTTGCTTCTTTACAACTAGTAGTAATAAGATGTAATCGTCTTATGTTGTGTGAATCCCTTAGATGAAGCATTGTTATGATTATTCACTTTTGACTCGTATTTCTTCCATCTTATTTCTCTTGCTTCTTTACAACCAGTAGTAATAAGATGTAATAGTCTTATGTTGTGTGAATCCCTAAGATGAAGCATTGTCATTATTATTCATTTTTGACTCGTATTTCTTTCATCTTATTTCTCTTGCTTCTTTACAACTAGTAGTAATAAGATGTAATAGTCTTATGTTCGGTGAATCCCTTAGATGAAGCATTGTCATTATTATTCATTTTTGACTCACATTTCTTTCATCTTATTTCTCTTGCTTCTTTACAACTAGTAGTAATAAGATGTAATCGTCTTATGTTGTGTGAATCCCTTAGATGAAGCATTGTCATTATTATTCTTTTTTGACTTGTATTTCTTTCATCTTATTTGTCTTGCTTCTTTACAACTAGTAGTAATAAGATGTAATAGTCTTATGTTGTGTGAATCCCTAAGATGAAGCATTGTCATTATTATTCATTTTTGACTCGTATTTCTTTCATCTTATTTCTCTTGCTTCTTTACAACTAGTAGTAATAAGATGTAATAGTCTTATGTTCGGTGAATCCCTTAGATGAAGCATTGTCATTATTATTCATTTTTGACTCACATTTCTTTCATCTTATTTCTCTTGCTTCTTTACAACTAGTAGTAATAAGATGTAATCGTCTTATGCTGTATGAATCCCTTAGATGAAGCATTGGCATTATTATTCATTTTTGACTCGTATTTCTTTCATCTTATTTCTCTTGCTTCTTTACAACTAGTAGTAATAAGATGTAATAGTCTTATGTTGTGTGAATCCCTAAGATGAAGCATTGTCATTATTATTCATTTTTGACTCGTATTTCTTTCATCTTATTTCTCTTGCTTCTTTACAACTAGTAGTAATAAGATGTAATAGTCTTATGTTCGGTGAATCCCTTAGATGAAGCATTGTCATTATTATTCATTTTTGGCTCACATTTCTTTCATCTTATTTCTCTTGCTTCTTTACAACTAGTAGTAATAAGATGTAATCGTCTTATGTTGTATGAATCCCTTAGATGAAGCATTGTCATTATTATTCACTTTTGACTCGTATTTCTTTCATCTTATTTCTCTTTCTTCTTTACAACTAGTAGTAATAAGATGTAATAGTCTTATGTTGTGTGAATCCCTAAGATGAAGCATTGTCATTATTATTCATTTTTGACTCGTATTTCTTTCATCTTATTTCTCTTGCTTCTTTACAACTAGTAGTAATAAGATGTAATAGTCTTATGTTCGGTGAATCCCTTAGATGAAGCATTGTCATTATTATTCATTTTTGACTCGTATTTCTTTCATCTTATTTCTCTTGCTTCTTTACAACTAGTAGTAATAAGATGTAATAGTCTTATGTTGTGTGAATCCCTTAGATGAAGCATTGTCATTATTATTCACTTTTGACTCGTATTTCTTTCATCTTATTTCTCTTGCTTCTTTACAACCAGTAGTAATAAGATGTAATAGTCTTATGTTGTGTGAATCCCTAAGATGAAGCATTGTCATTATTATTCATTTTTGACTCGTATTTCTTTCATGTTATTTCTCTTGCTTCTTTACAACTAGTAGTAATAAGATGTAATAGTCTTATGTTCGGTGAATCCCTTAGATGAAGCATTGTCATTATTATTCATTTTTGACTCACATTTCTTTCATCTTATTTCTCTTGCTTCTTTACAACTAGTAGTAATAAGATGTAATCGTCTTATGTTGTGTGAATCCCTTAGATGAAGCATTGTTATGATTATTCACTTTTGACTCGTATTTCTTCCATCTTATTTCTCTTGCTTCTTTACAACTAGTAGTAATAAGATGTAATCGTCTTATGCTGTATGAATCCCTTAGATGAAGCATTGGCATTATTATTCATTTTTGACTCGTATTTCTTTCATCTTATTTCTCTTGCTTCTTTACAACTAGTAGTAATAAGATGTAATAGTCTTATGTTGTGTGAATCCCTTAGATGAAGCATTGTCATTATTATTCATTTTTGACTCACATTTCTTTCATCTTATTTCTCTTGCTTCTTTACAACTAGTAGTAATAAGATGTAATAGTCTTATGTTCGGTGAATCCCTTAGATGAAGCATTGTCATTATTATTCATTTTTGACTCACATTTCTTTCATCTTATTTCTCTTGCTTCTTTACAACTAGTAGTAATAAGATGTAATCGTCTTATGCTGTATGAATCCCTTAGATGAAGCATTGGCATTATTATTCATTTTTGACTCGTATTTCTTTCATCTTATTTCTCTTGCTTCTTTACAACTAGTAGTAATAAGATGTAATAGTCTTATGTTGGGTGAATCCCTTAGATGAAGCATTGTCATTATTATTCATTTTTGACTCGTATTTCTTTAATTTGTTTTTCTCTCTCTTTTATCTTTTATTGTAACTCTCTAGTCAATTTTTTATGACCATCAAGTATGCAAACAAGCATTAGAAAGATTTTAACTCTTGGTTTATTCATTTTTCACCCATTCCTTTTGACGAAAGACTTGTGAAAATCAGTAAAAATAACATAAAAAGAAGATTAGTCAAAAATGAATAATGTTGTTTCTTGAATCAATATATGATTCAAATTATATTAGCATATCTTATTTTTCAATCCTGTTGCAGACAATTTTAACCACATTTAAAGCTTCTGCTAAAATTAGTTGATCTTCAAATGTTCCTTGATTATAGAAAAACAATTTTAAACCTCATAGACGGATCTTGTCTCTATCTGTTAACCGTATACGAAACCAACATAATAACTTGGCAGCTAAATCTAATATTCCTAGTTAAAATAATTTTGCTTTCAATGCCAAGTTCATATGTCTTTTAATTTATCAAAAAAACAAATGCTGTTAAAAATTAAAATTTATTTTACGGAATTATATTTGAATCTTAGCATATAATTTTTTTTTTTAAATCATTTCACCCTGAGCAAGGCGGAAATGCCACTGATGAGCATGGGGCTACATAACTGTGAAAAGATTAATTAGAAAAGAGTGTGGAGTACAAACTAGTTAGAAAGGAGCAATAGAAAGCTGAGAAAACAGGTGCAATGACAGATACATAGGTGGAGAGAAAGGGAAGGATATACGGGGGAGGGGAGAGAGCTAGAGTCCAGTGGTTAGTAGATGAGTATTGACTTTGCATTTAAATTTCTGGAGGTTGTAGATGTCAGGAAAGCAATAATACGTGAGTGAGTTCCACAGGTGGGAAGTGCGAGAGAAGAAGCTGCAGGAGTAGAATTGTTGTCTGCATTTGGCTAACCTGAGTGTGAATGGGTGGGACCTAGTTGCCAGTCTGGTTGCACGAGTAAACACCTGTTGAGGAGGCACCAGTGACTTAAGTTCGTCCGAGCAGAAGCCATGAAAGTATTTATAGAACAGACAAAGGGAGGCCACATTTCGATGATGGGGAAGTGGCTGCAGTCGAACCGCCAGATCAGTACCTATCACATGACAGACTCTCCTTTGGAGCCTGTCAAGAACACTGAGGAGAACGGCAGGGCTGCCTGACCATAAATGGCAGCAGTACTCTATGCACAGACGGATGTATGGTTTATGTTAATATCCATTTTTCACTTTCTTATATATAAAATACGTATGTATTTCAGAATAACACTTATGTTAGATGTTTAAACTTGATTTTTGTTTTATTTTTTAATGTTTTTAATATTTTATAATGGAAACACATTAGGAATTGTATTTTTCATTTTGTTAATATGATAGCATTTTTATGTCAACCTATAATTATACTTCAGTTTTTTTAAACATTTTGTGTAAAAGAATTCAAGCAGTGAAAGAATTTTTTTGTCTTTTCATTTTTCCAACAAAAAGAAAATGTGCTAATAGTGATTTAATAATCCAAGTCATATTGGACCACGTCAACTTCATCAGCCATGTCAGAAAAAGGTTAACAGATGTATAGAAAAAAGGATTCCAGGGCCTTCAAATCAAGCCAGGAGAGAATTATGAGATATAAAGAAAAAATAAAAGATAAGATTATCTAATTTAAAGGAATAAACTAGATGATTTCAAACCTAGTCAAGATAATATTACAAGATTCAAATAGAAGCCCATCAACTTCTGACCTGGCCAATCTAAACTTATTTATAAATAGAACTTTGTCTGTGTGTGTGTTCGTTACCTATAGACTCCAAAACGGCTGAACCGATTTTCTTGAAAATTTACAGTTGTACTATAATCGTCTGCGAGTGTTCTTGTTAAATTCCTTGACAAATACATAATCAGATGCTCCTTCTGCAATAAAATCGCAATGATCACTTCCTCATATCAGTGATTACATTTTTTTTTTTTTTTTTTTTTTTTTTTTTTTTTTTGGATTGAACACTTTTCTTATCAGTTTTCTTTATATGATTGTCTTAAGTGCTTAAAAAACAGTATTTTGCTATTGCGTCCACTCAAATTCACTGTTCTTCTTGCGTAATTTTACAAATAGCTCAATTATTTCACTGCGCCTTGGAATATATTTGCTGTAAAAGTTCATCAATCCTAAAATAAACTCTAATTCCATCTTGTTGGAGTCGCTCTATCTGTAATCTTCATTGTCAACTTCTCATCAGATGCTATGCCTTTTTTTCAATATTTGATAGCCCAAATACGACAAATTCTTATCAAAATTACACTTGTCTCTGTTCACTATTAATCCTGCCTTTATTAATCTTGTTAATATTTGTTCAACTTTGGGTTATTATTTTATCCTTGGTTTTTGCTCTGGCCCCTATATCGTCCTGACATATATATTTTTTTTAATCATATCGCCCCGATCAAGGCAGTAACGCCACTGATGTGCAGGGGGCTACATAAGACTGAAAGGATTGGAAAAGAGAAAGCCAGAAACCACATCCTAAACAGGGAACAAGGGATGAGCCTTTACACCTGTTCAATAGACGTGGGTGGAGTGTGAACCGGGCGATAGTTTAGTCTATCTACTCCAATTGAAAAAAAAAAAAGTGAAAATATATAATTATGTTATTTATTGGGCAACTCGATGTGGTATAATGGTTAACAAGTTTATCACACTAGAACCTATTACAACTGAGTAGTGAATTCGATCCTTACTGGGTACCTAATACTTTCGGCCTTGTGCCACGTCTAAGCAGCACTTAGAAAACTACCTTTAGGCACCTCAAGTTGGTGTAATGGTTAACAAGTTTGTCTTACTAGAATCTTTTCAATTGAGTAGTGAGTTCAATTTTCACTATGTACCCCATACTTTTGGCCTTGTGCCACATCTAAGCTGCACTTAGAAAATCACTGTAATTATGTTATTTATTTTTTTCTAATAACACTTCTTCAATTGCTTTCTGAAAACTGTGACGAGAGGTTTTTATCCCAAACAGTAGATGAGTCAATCTCAGCAAACCTATAGGTGTGTTAATTGTGGTGACTTTTTTAAACTTCTCATCAATTTTAATTTGGTTGTACACAGACTTGAGATCAATTTTGGCAAAGTGTTCTACATTTGCCAGCTTATGGCTTGCAATTTCAATATTCGACAATGGAAATGAATCTGAGCATATTTGGTGATTTTAATCCTACCTTGTAGACACCACATATCCTTAAGTCTCCATCTGATTTTTTTTATCGCAACAATAAGTGACACTCAGTGACTTCAACCTTGAGTCAACTTTTCTAGAGTGCCATGTTGGATCATTCTGTTTAACTTTGCTACCACCAAAGAAAGTATATGAACTGGAACTTTTCTTACCATACAGACAATGGGTTTCTTTCTGGGCACTTTTGAAACTGGTACGAGATTTTGAAATAATTCCACTTGTGGTGGTAGCATGCCATAAGGATCATGGATTGTTAGGAATTGATGTATTAAAGGTGGACCATGATATATTTAGGGTGATAATTCTCTTTCAACAGAATGCTCACTTTATATCCTTTTAACAACCCTTTTGCACTTTCTTGTGTCTCCATGAAATTTATCAGCTTTGCTGTGTCCACCTTTAATACATCAATTCCTAACAATCCATGATCCTTATGGCATGCTACCACCACAAGTGGAATTATTTCAAAATCTCGTACCAGTTTCAAAAGTGCCCAGAAAGAAACCCATTGTCTGTATGGTTGATCCATCAAACTGCTTTAATTTCACATAACCATTTTTTAGCTTGAGTCGTTCCAACTTAATCCAAAAATGTTTTTGGTATTAACATTATTTTGCGACTAGTATCCACCTGCATACTAAATACAAGACCATTTCAACCATTTGCACATTTTCTACAAATATTCCAACTTCTACTTTTTCTTCTTCTTCAGTGGAAGTTTTTACTGTTTGCATTTTCTCTACTTCTCGTATTTACATACACTCTGAAAATGATTCCTTCTGCAATTCAAGCATAGTTTCTCTAACACTGGACATATGTATTTGTTCCTTTCATGCATTCTTCTAAAATATTTTATTCCACACTTTCGTCATATTCATCTTGTACGTTTTGAGCTCTTCTTTCGGTTTATTGAATTCCCTGATTAACTTCAGCTGTTGTAAAAATTCTATACTTGTTTCCAAATTCATTTGGTTGGTTTACATACACGCCAACATTTTTCACTTATGACTTGAGGCTTGTAATCTCTCAATTAACCTTAGAAGAATCAACTCATCTTCCACCAAAATTTCTTGTGTTCCAAATTTTTCAAACTCACAATATTTAGCTCGCTATGCAAGTATTGCATCACAGATTTCTCTGGCTTGCAGAAACTTGTTTCTCTCAGCAATAACCAATTTTTTCTTTAGTCTAATATTCTTTTTTAATGACTTTGACAATTTCCTAAAAAGTCTTACTTCTTTGGGTAAGACATGGTAGAAATTTTCATTAAAGTCTCACATCATATGATAGCCAAAAAAAAATCCGTTATTTGACTCTCTCCATCTTTCATTCTTGAATCCTTCAACTTTTTAACATTTGTGATGCCGCAAAAGCTTGTATCTACACTTCAATGTGCTCAGGATCATCCAACAAACCCAAAGATCCTATTAGCAGTGCCATTGTTGAGTCTCATATACTCTGTACGTATCCCAAGTCATGACATATCTCTGTGTAATGTAGCTCTCCTTGTCAAGTATGACACACTGAATTGCTAAGTGGCCTGTCATCTACATACTATGTATATAGTACCAGGCTCCTTTGCATAGGAGACATCAACAAGATTGAGAGAGGTCAAGAAAAAAATGGAACTTTTGCCCTGGACAAGATAAGTTTAAGTGATAGAAATAAAAATAAGAGAACATTAAAGACAAGAAAAAATTAAGTGATCTAAAATAATAAATGAAAGACTGGAGACATGCAACATTACCAAAATTAGATTAAGATATAAAAAAAAAAATTGAAGCCAAGAAACTTCAGATCCTGAAATGATAAGATTAAGGCATGTAAAGCAAAAAACAAACACTCATAGATATCCAACATAGCCAAAATTAGATTAAGATTTATAAAGAAATAAATTGAAGCCAAGAAATTTAAAACAAAGAAAAGGTAAGAATAGAGAATGTAAAAAAAAAAATTGAACGTTCATAGATATCCAACATAGCCAACATTAAATTAGGATTTGTAAAAAAATAAAATTAAAGCCAAGAAACTTAAAACAAAGAAAAGATAAGATTAAGGCATGTAAAAAAAAAAAAAAATAATGAAAGCTCATACATATCCAACATAGCCAAGATTAGATTAAGATATAAAGAAATAAATTAAAGCCAAGAAACTTCAAACCATGAAAAGATAACATTAAAGCATGTGAAGAACACTCATATATATCCAACATAACCAAGATTTGATTAAGATATATAAAGAATAAATTAAAGAAAAGATTAGATTAAAGAATGTAAAGAAAAAAATGAATGCTTATAGATATCCAACATAGCCGAGATTAGATTAAGATATATAAAGAATAAATTAAAGCCAAGAAACTTCAGACCATGAAAAGATAAGATTAAGGCATGTAAAGGAAAAAATGATCGCTCATATATATCCAACATAGCCAAGATTAGATTAAGATATATAAAGAATAAATTAAAGCCAAGAAACTTCAGAACCTGAAAAGATAAGCTTAAAGCATGTAAGTAAAAAAATGAACGCTCAAAGACCTCTGCCCTAGCCACGATGAGAAAAAATAAATATGAATAAATAAATGGAAGCTCACATTCTTAATGAAATAAATGGAAACTAAGAAACTTTCCCCTGGCAGGATAAGTTTAAAAGATATAAAGAAATAAATGAAAGACAAGAGACTTCTGCCTTAGCAAAGATAAGTTTAGATATAAAGAAAAAATAGGAAACTCATAGACTTCCAACTTAGCCAAGATAATATCAAAAGATATTGTGAAAATAATGAAGTTTACAGACTTCCAACATAACCAAGAGAAATTTAAAGAAAATGAAAACAAAATAAATGAAAGCTTAAAGTTCTTGTCCTAATGAAGATAAGATTAAAAAATATGAAAAAAAAAAAAATGAAAGTTCAGTTTTCTGCCTTAGCCAAGATAAGATTAAGAGATATAAATAAAATAAAAAATTAACTTAGCCTTAATAAGATTAAATAGATATAAAGAAAAATGGAAAGTTGTAGACTTCCACTCTTGCTAAGATAATATTAAAAAATATAATAAAAAAATTAAACTCATAGACTTCCATCCTAGGCAACATAAGTTTAAAAGATACAAAGAAATAAATGGAAGCTCATAGACCTCCACTCTTGCCAAGATAAGATTAAGAGATATAAAGAAATAAATGCATGACCAAAGACTTCTGCCTTAGCCGAGATAAGATTAAGAGATATAAAGAAATAAATGCATGACCAAAGACTTCTGCCTTAGCCGAGATAAGATTAAGAGATATAAAGAAATAAATGCATGACCAAAGACTTCTGCCTTAGCCAAGATTAAGAGATATAAAGAAAAAATATAAACTCATAGACCTCCATTCTATCAAAGATAGTATTAAAAAATATACTGATGGAAACATGAAACTCATAGACTTCTGCCCTTGACAAGGTAAGTTTAAAAGATACAAAGAAATAAATGGAAGTTCATATAATTCTGCTCTAGCCAAGATAAGTTTAAGATGTATAAAAAAAAAATTGAAACTGATAAACTTTCAGCTTAGGCAAGGTAAGTTTAAAAGATTCAAAGAAATAGAAGCTCGAAGGCTTCTGCCCTAGCCAAGATATGATTAAAAGATGTAAAGAAAAAAAATGGAAGTTCAGTCTTCTTCCTTAGCTAAGATATGATTAAGAGATATAATGAAATATATAGAAGCCAAGAGACTTTTTCCTAACAGGATAAATTTAAGAAATATAAAGAAATTTTTTTTTAATTTTTTTTTATTTATTTATTTTTTTAAAAATCATATCACCCCGAGCAAGGCGGTAACGCCACTGATGTGCAGGGGGCTACATAGGAGTGAGAAGATAGGAAAAGAGAAAAAAAACGGAAACCGCATCCTAAACAGGAAATGAGGGATGAGCCTCTTCACCTGTTCAAGAGACGTGGGTGGAGTGTGAATCGGATGGAAGACCAGTGACTCCCACCTTAGCTAAGATAAGATTAAATAGATATAAAGAAAAAAATGGAAACTCATAGATTTCCATTCTAGCAAAAATAATAATAAATATAATGAAAAACAGAACTCATAGATTTCCATCCTACCCAAGGTAAGTTTAAAAGATATAAAAAAAAAGTAAATGAAAGTTCATAGACTTCTGCCCTACCCAAGATAAGATTAAGAGGTATTATAGGAGATATCTTATCTATTATTTTTCTAGTTGTAGTGGGTATCTGTTCTAGTGAAGGGTAATTGTTTACCGTTGCAGGTTAACGGAATTTGGCCTTGTGGTAGATAGCCCACTATAAGTCATAAAATGATTATAAAATCAAGAAAGGCAATTTGAGTAGAAAAAATATTTTTATATATACACATGTCAATTAATGTTTTACAATTACAGTAATACTTGAATGTAAGTCCAACGAAGGTTAAAATATTCATGGCGAATAATAAGCTGAAAGAGATTAAAGGCTTAGGAATGTGGGAGCGTCGTGAGTAAGGAATGTCTTTGATGTAGTCGCTCCTTAGGTTAGTAAGTACTTTTTAGAAGGAAGAAAGTAAGGAGAGGTGAAGGGAGGCAAATGTAGTAGCCGCTTGACTTAAGTCAAGGGAGACACTAATCACGCTCATCTTGTCAGTCTGTCTGTCTCCTTCAGTCTGCCTGTTTCCACTTTTTATATCTGCTTTTTGAATCAAAAGCAGCTCATTTGGGATTTCACACTTGTATTTGATTCTGGGCTTCCCATTGGCTGATAAATAAAATTTGCGTAGGCTCACGAAATGGAAATTTAATATTTGATTAATTTTTATTTTTTAACCGGAACATCTGCGCAAATCCACCTGCACAGAGACGACTTTTGGTCATTTGCTTTCTGGTCGTTATAGAGCAAACATCCGGTCCCTCTCTTTTGCTCGGTATCACCACGGTATAAACAAATAAATGGAAAACTAGAGACTTTTGCTTTAACCAAGATAATATTAAGAAATATATTGAAAGAATTAAAGTCATAAACTTCCACCTTAGCCAAGATAAGTTTGAAAAAGATTAAAAAAAAAATAAGTGGAAGCTCATAGACACCTGCCTTAGCCAAGAAAAAGTTAAAAGATATATTAAACTCATAGATTTCTGCCCAAGCCAACATAATTTTCAGTGATACAAAGAAATAAATAAAAACTCATAGATTATCTCTCTTAACCAAGATAAGATTAAAAGATATAAATAAAAAAAATGGTAGCTCAAGAGACTTTCACCCTAGCCAACATTAGATTAAAAGCTGTAAAGAATTAAATGTAAGCCAAGAGACTTCAGGTCTAGCTAGGATAGATGACTTCAGGTCTAGCTAGGATAGGTGACTTCAGGTCTAGCTAGGATAGGTGACTTCAGGTCTAGCTAGGATAGATGACTTCAGGTCTAGCTAGGATAGGTGACTTCAGGT
This sequence comes from Ascarosepion bandense, assembly GCA_037127315.1. NCBI lineage: Eukaryota > Metazoa > Mollusca > Cephalopoda > Sepiida > Sepiidae > Ascarosepion > Ascarosepion bandense. Next base: position 1,419,678 of record JBBBDQ010001170.1, on the reverse strand, counting down.
CTAGCTAGGATAGGTGACTTCAGGTCTAGCTAGGATAGGTGACTTCAGGTCTAGCTAGGATAGGTGACTTCAGGTCTAGCTAGGATAGGTGACTTCAGGTCTAGCTAGGATAGGTGACTTCAGGTCTAGCTAGGATAGGTGACTTCAGGTCTAGCTAGGATAGGTGACTTCAGGTCTAGCTAGGATAGGTGACTTCAGGTCTAGCTAGGATAGATGACTTCAGGTCTAGCTAGGATAGGTTTAAGAGATGTAATGAATAAGGAATGTCCAATGCATGCTGACCATAATAAATATCTATACATTTCTCCAGGCAATATACTTAGTATTTCTGACTTGAGCCTTAACTTTCAGTTTCATTCATGTCTATTTCTTTATATCTGCAGTTCTACTGGGAAACTGTAGTTATTTTTACATGTTTGTTCATTTATGGTTTACTAGCAGTATAGCCCGGCGTTGCTTGGGTGTAATGAAAGCTTTAAAACTAATTCATGGTCCTGGAGTTCAAACTCTTTGGACGTTGGCACGAAAGACTAAAAAGCAATAGTTGTTTCCAGTTAAAGCGAAACCGTAGACTGAAAGAAAAATGAATGGATGTAAGTCAAATTTTGATTTCCTGGTATCGATATCAAGTTTTTTTTGTTGTAAACTGAATTTTGAAGGCTAAATAAGTCCTCTGAGTAAATGGTATCATGGCTGAGAGTAAGAACTACAATTATACCTACTTAGAGCCAAACCCGAAGCAAAAACTAAAATAAAAGGGCTGAAAAAAAATACAGACATACAGGCAGATAAACAGACACACACACAACATCTTGCCTTTTATATATATCTATATTATCGATTTTCTGCACTATTGTAAGAACTGCAACATTGAAACTTCTGAATATTGTTTTTTATGTCTTTGTCTATGAGTGTATCAAATTTGATTAAAATCGGACCACTCCTTCTATAACCTGATTTTTTTCAATTTTCGATATTTATCAGGGGTACCTCGACACAAAACCTAGCTAAGAACACTCGCAGACACTTATAGTACAACTGTGTAAATTTTCAAGAAAATCAGTTCAGCCGTTTCGGAGTCTATAGGTAATGGACATACACACACCCACACACAAAGTTCCATTTATAAATAAGTTTAGATTAGATTAGATTTAGATAAAGTACAATGGGTTAAACTGACTTTAAATTTCACTTTTTCATTGATAATTAATTTACTGAACAATATTTTCCTTTTTTCATTTGATTGCAGCTACCTTAATGAGTATGGGAGATGTTCTTGCCCAGGTTTATATTGAAGGCAAGAAAAAAGACTATGATATAATACGGACAGCTAGATTTTTCATCTTTGGAACCATTTATGTGGTAAGTTTTAATTTTCTTTCTTGCCTTCATGCATCTAAAGTAATGTCTGTTGTAGTCCTTTGTTTACAGAAATAGAAGAGAACAGGTTTTGCTGACCCACCTTCACATAGGCCATAACTACATCACACACCATCATTTACTGGAGGGCACAGAATCCCCAATATGTACCAGCTGTCAAAAAAGGTTAAGTGTCAAATATATACTTTTAGAGTGTACAAACTTAGAGTGCAAAAGAAGTATTACTAAACAAGTAGGTTGAAAAAACTATTTATGGAAACGAGACCAAGCAAGATACTTGAATTCTTAAAAGAAATTGGAATGTACTCAAAAATTTGACTGGATGAATACTATCGCACACGCACATAGATATATGTATTTCTACCAATTTGCTATATATTCCAAAACTTAGTTCTACCGAATCTTGTACATGTAATATATATATATATATATATATATATATACACAATGTATGTAGGCTGGATTTGACTTCAGATAACCCGTGGTGGTTGGTATGCCATAAAACAGCCAAATTAAATATATACATTTTTATAAAATATTTTATTAATTTAAAATGTGTTAAATATATAAATTTGTTAAATGTATGAATTTTACTAAATATATAAGTCTGTTATATATATATATTAATTTATTAAATATACAAACTTCTTGAAATTCTTAACTTTTTGTTCGATTTTTAATAATTCAATTCGTTGTTAAATGACTCAAGATGGGTTGATATGCCACAAAACAAAACAAACAAACATGTAGTTTGTTTGCTTTTTTCCCATCAACTAAAGCTTGTTTTGTTTTTTGGGTTCTTTTTTTTTTAATCGTGTCACTCTAAGCAAGGCATTTTACTGCCACTGTTGTGCAGGGGGTTACATAGGAGGTAAATTATGAGAAAGAGTGACAGGTTACAGGGGTGTCCGGAAGAGGGTAGGAGACAGATGAGAATACTGATGAGAGTGCAGTGGACAAAGAAAGAAGCATGAGAGAGAGAGAATGCAAGTTAGTGAGATAGGAGATGACTATTAACTTTACATTTGAATTCTTGAAGATTGTAGCTGTCGGGAAAGCAAGTAAACAGAAGGGAATTCCACAGGTGGGAAGTGCGAGAGAAGAAGCTGCTGGAGTAGTATTTGCGTTTACAATTTATTGGCTTCACAGTAAAAGGGTAGGACCTAGTTGCTAATCTTGTGACTCCAGCAAATTCATGTATGGGGGTACTAGTGAGCTAAGTTCGTCTGAGCAGAAGCCATGAATGTATTTGTAGAAGAGACACAGGGAAGCCATATTATGTTGATGAGAAAGTATCTGAACTGCTAATTCGGGATTGATCACATAGATTCTCTGTTAGATTTTGTCAATGAGCCCTAGGTGGATAGCAGGAGTGCCTGACCAGATATGGCAGCAGTATTCAATGCACAGGCAGATGGTAGATTTATATATATGCAGGATTTTTTTACGTTATTTAGATCTCTACATGATAATGGTATGAGGAGATGTGATCTGTATATTGATTGTACCTTTGAAAAGAAATGCTTATTCACCTGCTGTATTTTGTTGTGTTTAATACAAGCAGCTTTGAATGAAAATTACAGGTAAAAAGGGGGGCTATTATATACAAGGACACATTTTCATAAATTTTAATTCAGCTTAAAACACCTCTTATTTGAAACAGAAAGATTGCAAATACACTCTGTTATCTGAACTGATAATAAAACACAAAATATACAGGTGTTGATAACAATTGTTTAGAAAAAGTAATCTCAACAATGTGGGAATCCCATGGACTGAGCATGTAAGCAACGATGAGGTTTTGTCGAGGATGGACATGAGAAGGAAACTGATACTTAATATCAGGAAAAGACAGCTGAAGATTTTGGGATATGTGAACATGTAATGAGGAAGGAGGGCTTGGAAAACCTGATGCTCACAGGATGGATAGAGGAGAAAAGAGAGACAAGGGAAAGCAATGCATGACATACTTGATGGACTTGAACAAATGGATGGTGGAGTGGGACAAGAGGAGAAAGGGTATTAAGAGTGACAAGGGATAGAGTGATTTGGAAAGCCATAATCGTCTATGTCTTGAAGAGACATGTCACATAGAAGAAGAAATAAAGCTAAAAGACATGCCTGCGAAGCTAATTATTATTGAGGAGAGGTGGAATCATACCTAATCAGAATTTGATAAACAAATATGAAAATATAATGTGGGTATAAAGTGGGGGGTCAATTTTATATCATAATCAATATATAAACTAATCCCTCACTTTGTGATCACACTAGTTCCTGTATGTTTATATTCTAGATTTAAGGGTTTGAGCAAATGGATGACAGAGCAGGGTTTGGGAGGAGTAACAAGAGAAAGCGTGTTAAGAGCTACAAAGGATAGATGTGGAGGGCCATGATCGCCTATGTCTTGAAGGGACACAGCACACAGAAGACACATTGCATTGGTGAGAAAGTGACTGCATCCAAGCTGCCAAATCGGGATCGGTCACATTACAGATTCTTCATTGGACTTTGTCAATGAGCCTTGGGTGGATAGCAGGAGCATCTAACCAGATATGGCAGCAGTATTCAATGCACGGGCGGAATGGTAGATTTGTATATGTGCAGGATTGTTACAAACAGGAAAAACTTCCTGGCCCTTGCACAGAGAACCAACCTTTTTAGCAGCGGATTTAGCTATGGATTCTATATAGTCATTCCACTTGAGGTTTGTTGTGAGAAATTATCAAAATATGTAAACCAGCTATGAGCAAATTCTTATTATTTACCATTTTTATAAAGTTTGAATCAGTTGACAATTAGCCAATTTTTTTAACCCTTCCAATAAACAATATAATAAAAAAATAATGCTTTATTACAATTCTAATCATCCCTTTTTAAAACAGCATGTGTATTCAGAAAATGATTCACTATTTATTAGTGTTTATTTACAAAAATAATTTTATATTTACAACATTCTAAAAACTAATGCAATTAAAACCAATGCAATGCAGTATTTAACTTTTACCAATTTAGAAATAAATAAATATGAAAACTATTTTTTATTCATAAATTTATAAACTTTTAGTAAATTATTAAAATATGTGAACCAACTACAAGAAATTCCTTGTTATTTACCATTTATAAAGTTCAAATTTATTGGCAATTAGCCGATATTTTGCCAATTATTCCAATGAATAATATAAAAGTGTAAATTATTCTAGTTCCACTGTTGATATCTAGAAATGTCAGTGTTTGAATAATAAATATTGTGTTGCCATTAGTCTGTTGTATGAGTTTTTAGAATGTTGTAAATGTGAAATTATTCTTCTAAATAAACAATCTAATAATTAAATAGTGTTTAATATTTTTGTTGTAAATTCTCAAGAACAAAGAATATGTATAAATTCATTTTCATCATATGTTTAGCTTTTATTAAAATTCTGATCAAAGCTTTTTAAAACAAAAAACATTGGCTAGAAGTTAAAATAATAGCATGGTGTCAAGGAAAAAATTGTCCTTTTGACACGCTTTCTTTTTTCTTTTTTTTGTGGGTGCAAAAATTAAAGACGACAGAAAACTCTTTGAAAAAGAAAATATATAGATATACTTTTTTGCAATATGAAGAGGAGAGTACTGGATTGCTATGTGATGTTGATTCTTCAATATGGCAGTGAATGTTGGACAATAACTTTGAAGATGAAGGAAAAACTTGAAGCAGCTGAAATGTGGTTCTACAGAAGGATGCTGCAGATATCATGGACCGAGCATGTGAGCAATGATGAGGTGTTGAAAAGGATGGAAACAAAAAGGAAATTAATACTGAGCATCAGGAAGAGACAACTAAAGTTCCTGGGACATGCAATGAGGAAGGAGGGCTTGGAGAACCAGTTACTAACAGGCCAGATAGAAGGAAAAAGAGACTGGGGAAAGCAGTGGATAACATATTTGAAGGACCTGATCAGGTGGATGACAGCATGTTTTCTCCTGTTGCATCATGAAACCCTTGTTCTGTCATCCACCTGATCTTTTATGTGCCATGTCCTTTCAGGGCGTAGGTGATCGTGGCTTCCCACATCTCCCTGTCCCTAGTGGTTCTTAGCATGTTTTCTCCTGTTGCACCATGAAACCCTTGTTCTAAGAGCCACCAGGGAACAGGGAGATGTGGAAAGCCACAATCACCTACACCCTGAAAGGACATGGCACATAAAAGAAGATATATGATTAATGTAGAGAACTTTGTCATTTAACTGCGCAGGTTCATGCTGACTTCAAAGTTTCATGAGGACACCACTATGATGTCGTCACTTGTCAGGGCTAAGTTTTTTATCTGCAAATTGACAACATTCCAACAGTGTTCTCATGAAATTTTAAAGTGAGCATGAACCTGGTCAGTTAAGTGACAAACTTCTCTACATTAATCCTATTAACACTTTCTCTGTCAACTTTATCAATATGGAGCACTTAACGATAAAAACTTGCTTGCTAAAACACTTTTATCAGTAAAACTATTGAAAAAACAACGCCAAACATTATCAAAACTCAATACGATATATATATATATATATATATATATATATATATATATATATATATATTTGTTAAATATAAGAGACAATGAATGTCTATTATGTTTAATCATGAGCCATTCTAAACATTGTATTTTGGCTTTAATTTCAGGTGAAAATAAAGACAAAAATTCTCCAACATTTGGATAATTTTTTATTAAGTTGGTTCTAAGCTTTTGGTTCACATGAACCATCTTCAGAGACATCAAACAGATTTTAGTCAACATTACAATAATCCTCACTCATACACACAGTAAAAAGAACCTTCAGATATTGGAGGCCATGTACATTAAATCCAAACAACCCACACTTAATAAAATCATGTTTAAATCTGGTCCTATTACATTGCATTTAAATATATAGTTCTGTTATCATTTCGAGCTCTCACGCAGTGTGAGGTCATAGAACCGCATTACAAATTTACAAACTGCGTTTGCTATTTTTGGTAACTGCTATCATTGCTTAGCAAAGTTTTATGTTAACACAAGATAAAATCATCGCTGATGGTGGATGTTTTTATGTTAACATCCTTGTAATCTCTCTGAAGATGGCTCATGTGAGCCGAAAGCTTAGAACCAACTTAATAAAAAATTATCCAAATGTTGGAGAATTTTTGTCTTTACCTGAAATTAAAGCCAAAATACATTGTTTAGAACAGCTCATGATAAAACATAATAGACATTCATTGTCTTATATTTAACAGTATATGTTTAGAAAATTATCTACTGCCTCGATACACTATATATATATATATATATAATGTTGAACATACTTTTTATGAGATACTCATATTTGAGTAGATATTCTGTTTTTAATTAAACAATATATTTATGTATATATTTCTACCAGCCTGATTATTTATGAGATATTTTGTTAAGAAAATGTGTCATTCAGAAGGATTCAAACCTGCAACTCCTAACAACATAGAGAAAGCTACCAATTGATCTGGTGCATCTTAGATCAATCAACCACAAATGATTACACAGTCTAAACAAAGTCAAATCAAGACTTATATAAACAATTTTTGATTTTTCATAAATAATCATCTCTGCTCTGAAAAGTATCATAATGTAAACAATGTAACAGAAAGTTCCAGTGATCAACAAAATGAAATATATATATATATATATTGATTGCTTAATTACTTAGTTTTTGGTGATATTAAGATTAGAGGTGTGCACATTTGTATTAAAAAGTGTTCAATACAATTATATTGTAAAACTTTTGAATATTTTCCATTTGTAAAATTTTTTTTTTAATGCTCATGTGACGGAATTTTTGAACATGCAATTTTTAAAAATTGCGCATTCAAAAATTCCCTGCCACATGAGCATTAAAAAAAAACACTGTTACATAAGCATTCTTAAAAAAGAAAATGGTAAATGGTAAAATCAGTTATTGAAACTCGCCTAAAGATACTACTCATGGTAGAAACCTAGGTCACGTAATAACTTGTTTACAAACGGAATATATATATAATGTTTGTATTTAGCTTTTAAATGATAAAAAAATATTAAAATTTTTGTGAACTTAAATGCAACAACTATTGAAGGAATAAAGTGAGAAAACAAATAAAACATTTTTTCAAAATCTAGAAGACATTTGCAGTGACAAAATAATCTTTACCACATGATCCATGTCAGTAACCCTAATACTTTTTTTATTAACATATTGTGTAATTATGCAAAATGTATTAATAAACATGAAAATATATATTTTTTGAGATGAGGTAGATGAATATAATCAATGTGTAATTTCATATTTGTAAACCTTTTCTTCAAGGATCAATAAAAATATATACAATAGACCATTTGTAATGAACACCAACCTTATCTTCTACCCAATGGAACAAGCAGACAAGAAGCAATATTTTAAGCATTACATTTAAATTTATGCAACACAAACAAGGATCAGTTTTTAAAATTTATTATCGAACTCTCATTGACTAATTTCATTTTATCAGATGCACATTTAACAGAAATTAATTTTTATCTAAAGGCCATTTACAGTTGTTTTCATGGCCATACTAAACTTGCTGCTGTACTTCAGTAATCAGGCTTTCAATATCTAAATCTAAACTTATTTATTAATGGAACTTTGTCTGTGTGTGTGTCCATTACCTATGGACTCCGAAACGGCTGAACCAATTTTTTTGAAAATTTACATAATTGTATTATAAGCATCTGCGAGTGTTCTTAGCTAGGTTTTGTGTTGAGGTACCCCTGATAAATATCGAAAATCGATAATCAAAAAAATCTGGTTATAGAAAGAGTGGTCCAATTTTAATCAAATTTGATACACTCATAGACAAAGACATAAAAAACGATATTCAGAAGTTTCAATGTTGCAGTTCTTACAATAGTGCAGAAAATCGATTATATATATATATAAGGCAAGATGTTTGTGTGTGTGTGTGCCTGTTTATCTGCCTGTATGTCTGTATTTTTTCAGCCCTTTTATTTTAGTTTTTGCTTTGGGTTTGGCTTTAAGTAGGTATAATTGTGGTTCTTAGTCTCAGCCATGATACCATTTACTCAGAGGACTTATTTAGCCTTCAAAATTCAGTTTATGACGAAAAAAACTTATTTGATATCGATACCAGGAAATCAAAATTTGACTAACATTCATTTTTCTTTCAGTCTACGGTTTCGCTTTAACTGGAAACAACTATTGCTTTTTAGTCATTCGTGCCAACGTCCAAAGAGTCTGAGCTCCAGGACCATGGATTAGTTTTAAAGCTTTCATTACACTCGAGCAATGCTGGGCTATACTGCTAGTTTTTTTTTTTTTATAAACAAATGACCTTCAAATAATATTTGTCTCATTTTTTTTTTAAACTGATAGAAATAATACAAAACATTTTGTTTTAATAATTATTTTTTTTGGTGATAACAGAGCAAAATACGTTTTCAGAATGACAAACCATTCACTCATAAATATCACCTTTAGAAGGTTATTAATGGTTAAAATAAGACCAAAATAGCTGCACTTTAAACTCCTTACAAAAAATCAACTTCTTCAGTTATAAAAGTAAAAGAATAGTTCAATATAAATATTAGATACCTCCCCAAAAATAGCAATACCTTTTAAAGCTTTTATTTTAGTTTAAATCCAAGCAAATAGATTAAATCTAATCTTTCCAACAAGCAAAATAATTTCCCAAATTTAAATTGATGGGCATGTTTTTTTTTAATTGCTAAAATTAGCAATACTGACAAATCTGTCAACATATCATAATTCTCTTTGTTAAAAATATTTCATAATAAAATATTTTTCTGAAACTTTATTTTAGAAAGATTATCTTATTTAAAATTTAATCTGAATTAAAACAAATATTAGATGCTTTTAGTCTAAAATATCACGGAAAAGCATTTTAACACATGTGGGTGTTTTTATGAGGTGCTGACAGATTGACATTTTTAAGTAAAGGGTGCATAGCTGTAAAAATTACTTGACAAATACAACATGACTGTCTTTTATATAATTTTTTAACTACCTAGTAATTTTAAAAATTTTGGAAAATATTGAATTGAATTTTAGATACTTTGGTTTTATAGTTTTTTAACCATTGCTTTTTAAATTAATAACAATTTTTGAGGAGTGAAGATAATATGGTAAACATGTGTCAGTACAGATGCAAATGATGCCTTGAGTCTCATTGGTTGAAGGTATTCACATTCAGGTTTTCTTCGTTACCAGCAGAACAGCTTAGCATATCTAAATACATGCCTCTCTGTAACTCACTGTGGCTTGATAGAGCTCAAAAAACGAGATGAACCAGTGCAGTAAGTGTGTGCTACTTCCCTGGATATAATGAGTTCCAGTAAGATAAAGGAAGTACATCAATACAACAGAGATCCAGGAATGCTGCAAAGTACATATTATGCGAATAGTTTCAGGGTGTAATGGGTAAATTGTTGCTATTTTATATTTTTAATTTTGCATATGGGTTTTGTTTGTTTTTGATTTTGTTGACTGCACATTACAGTAAGGCTAGTGAGGCAGCATCTATTCGAAGAAGATCACTATGAGGCAACTTCCTTTGCCAGAAATTTTGAAATGGCATGTTGTATTGTTTGGCATTCATGCCAGAAGCCCCAATACAAACATTTCAGAAAGTTTGGGTGTCAATTTGAGAACCTGGAAGAGGATTCAGAAAGAGTTGGATGAGTCTAATGGTGGTTATGAAAGTACAGCAGCTTAGAAAACTCACTTTGTTCTGATAAGAAAAGAAGTCCCAATTTTTTGGTAAGATCCAGGGTATGATTTAAAAATGATCTCTTCAGGTCTATAGCCAGGGTGTTAGTGTTGCCCTGGGTCAAGAGTGTGGCTTCTGGAAGAGTCTGTGTCTGGCAACAGGACTCTGCACCATGTCACACAAGCAGGAGAACCCAGTCATGGTTGTCAGACAATTTCTGCAAACACATGATCCCTTATATAAGCCTAACTCCCCAGACTGTAATCCCTTGATTATTATATGTGGGGTGCAGTTGAACAAAAGACCAACAAAATTCTTTGTAACGCCACAGATGAACTGAAGGCAAGGATTATCACAGCATTCACCAACTTAAACAAGGAGACCAAAGTCATCTGAAGGCCGAGTTAAAGCAAATGGCAATTTCATTGAACAAATTTACTATTTAGTATTTCAAGATACTTTTGTACAATTTCAGTTTAATATATCTGTTAAAATGAGATGTCAATGTTAATTTCATTTTTGCATGATTTTGCTGGGAAATTATACATTGCACCTTGTATATGTATGAGTTGTGTTATGAATATAAGGGAATATCATGTTTATCCAAGGTTTTCATTCTTTCATTCCTGCCCCATTTTATAGATGCTACATGCAAACAGCGTGTATTTTAAAATTCACAAAAATCTGAAAACTGATGCACTTTCAGTTCTAAGAATTTTGGATAAAGGATTCTCAACCTCTGTGTGTGTGTATGTATATATATATATATATATATATATATAATGAGTATGTGATATACATAAGCCATATATGATTGTAGAGGACATATATTAAAAAATAATGTACATGTTCTAAAACATAATTTATAATAAATATTCACAGCTCTACAGATCATATATCGAGCACTGTTTTAAATTAATGTTTTGGACGGAAAAAATTCTTTCTTCATTCTGTACCCTCTCGGATATATATATATATATATATATTTATTATAAATTATGTTTTAAAACCTGTACATTATTTTTTAATATATGTCCTCAACAATCATATGTTTGTTTCAACGTTGGGTGCCCAACATTTCTTCGGGAGGTAAAAGCAAAATTGAATTCGTCTGCTCCCTATATTTGGTTCATTGTTATTGCTTCATATTCACAGCTCTATACATCATATATCGAGCACTGTTTTAAATTAATGTTTTGGACGGAAAAAATTCTTTCTTCGTTCTATACCCACTTGGATAATCTGCTCCTATACCAAATCAAGCACTCTAACCATTAAGATAAAAAATTGAACATGGATAAAATACATTTCGATATTTCGCTGAAAAATATTCCTATCCCGAGCAAACAGGAATACTTTCAGAAGCTGGTCCTAAAAACTGAAGACCTAGTAAGAAGAATTAGATAGAAAGCGCACGTCTTCATTAAAGGCCATAGAGCTCCAAATAATAACACGTTCGGATTTAAAAACCTAAGAACCGCTCCCCTCACAGACAAACTTATTAACTTCGAAAACGACCTGTTCGAAACCATAAACAAAATAACTTTCCACAAACAGAAAAATAAATTCCAAAACCACTTAGACACAATAGTCAACAACATACACAAATCAGATAAAGTCCTTGTCAAATCAGACAAAACATGTAATTTCTATAAGATGGACCCAAATGAATACAAGGACTTAATTAAAAAAAAAACCTCACAAAAAATACAGGAAAATAAACAATGAGCACAAAAACCATATAGATAGAATAAACCAGGATGATAAACTAATTACAGACAAACTGAAAATAAGTGACCGAGTCCCCAAAATAAGTGACCGAGTCCCCAAAATAAGTGACCGAGTCCCCAAAATAGCAACGAAAGAAGCATATGTGCTTCTGAAGGACCACAAACCTTATTTTTACAGCAAATTACCCTGCAAGGATAATAAACCCCACAAAATCCGAAATAGGTAGGATAAGTAAAACAATATTAGAGAGGGTCAACCAGCAGATGAAAAATAAAGTTAAACTAACGCAGTGGAAAGGTACGGTGGACGTAATCGAGTGGTTCAAAAAAATTGGGGGAAAAGATAAGGCCACTTTTTTACAATTTGACATTGCGGATTTCCTACACATCAGTTTCGGAGAACCTATTCAGTCTTGCACTGGAATTCATGGAGTTCTGTTCAGACATCACAGAAGATGAAGTCAAAATTATCCTGAACTGCAGGAAATCAGTTATAATCCACGACAATGAACAGTGGACTAAGAAATCAAAAGAGAACTTTGATTTATCTATGGGCGCCCTGGATTCCGCAGAGGCCTCGGATGTGATTGGATTATTCTTACTGTCCAACTTAACTGCACATAAGGAAATTGAAACGGATAAAATAGGACTATATAGGGATGACAGACTAATAATAATTGATAAATCTACTGGAGGTAAGGTTGATAAAACCAGAAAACTAATCCATAGAGTCTTCAAATCTTTTGGCCTTAACATAGTGATTATTCACAATATCAAACAAGTAGACTTCCTTGCCATAACATTAGACCTAGTATCGAACACATTCCAACCTTACATGAAAAACAACGCCAACCCAATATATATAAACCCCAACTCTAATCACCCACCGTCCATAATTAAGCACATCCCATCATCGGTAGAATGTCGCATTAATGCACACTTATCCAGTAAAGAAATATTTGATAAGCACAAGGTAATTTATTATAAAATCCTTAAGGAAAGTGGTATAAATCATCAAAAATCAGCTTTGTAGAAAAATTCAAAAGTCCAAAAAGCAAGAATAGAAACAGAAAAATAATATGGTATAACCCTCTCTTCAATCAATCAGTTAACTTCAAGTTGGGGCATAAATTCCTTAAATTAATAGAAAAGCACTTTCCCAAAAATAACCCTCTGAGCAAAATCTTCAATAAAAATACCATAAAATTAAGTTATAGCTGTTCCAATAATCTAGAAAAAATAATAAAAATGCATAACACCAAAATGTTAAAACTACACAGCAAAATTAAATCCAACACTAATACAAGTCTGTCCAGTGACAACAACCTCTGTAACTGTAGAAACCCCAATCAATGCCCCATGACCAATAAATGTCTGACGAAATCTGATATATATGTGTTTGATCTCATCCATAGAAAATCCTAAAGAGGAAAAAATATATATTGGGAATACCATGAACGTATTTAAAAAGCGCTTTTACAATCACCTCTCATCCTTCAATAACAAAGAAAAACAAAACATGACGTCTCTCTCCAAATACTTTTGGAAATTAAAAAACGAAAATAAAACACCTAAGGTTAAACGGAAAATCCTCAAACAAGCAAGAACAGCAAAATCTATAAAAGAACCATGTTTTTTTTTGCCTTCAAGAAAAAATAGAGATCCTTAAATATATAAATAGTAACAAGCTTTTAAACCAGAGGCACGAAACCACAATAAACTGTAAACACATTAGGGACCTAACCCTACAATCATGCTAGGAAATACTAGGAGTTTGACTAGATATTCTTATTATAAAAGACTAAAAATGCTACAGAAAAATCGATCTAATAAACCCTTAAAGTAAGATCTAATACCCACAACAACATCTAAATAAATAAAATGTAAAATTAAAAGAAATAAACAGGCTCCCAAACTATAATCTAGGAATAATTAAAAATTAAAGGAAAACAAATCAATCCCCTAAATTCAAAATCAAGATTAAAATATACAAATTTAGATAACTTATAAAAAACTGATAAAATACAAATTTACATTTGCCCCCTAAAAAATACAATTTTTGATTTTTTTTTTATAAATAACCTCGCCTAAATACAAAACAATCCACACTTAAATAGATCAAATTACGAAAGTCTACAACAAAGTTTAATATTCCAAAGGAAAAAAATAGCTCCCAAATTAAAAAAGAATAAAAAAAAAATTAAAAGGAAAAAAACGATCCTCTAAATTCAATATTAAGATTAAATATACAAATTTAGAAACATTATAAAAACTGACAAAATAGAAATTTGCATTTACTTCCAAAAAATGCAAGTTTAGACTTTTTAGAAACAACTTTGCCTAAATACAATAATACCTGAATAAACACCCCGACCACGCTAAAATAAAAAAAAATATAAAAAACAAAAATAAAATACAAAATATACCATACTGAAAAAATCAAAATTAAAAAGAAAAAACACCCCACCCCTATCACATCTATATAAGGAACCCTAAGAAAAACAGCTGCACCACTAAATGAAAGAGAATAAATAAAATTTGTCTGGTAACAACAGACACAAATAAATCAAGCGCTAGCTAAGCAAGACGCCTAAAAATTCTTAAGGTCAACAAACAAGACAAGTTCCCAATCACACGTACAAGAAAACCCCACGCAAACACACAAAACTGACCAAGTAATAAACCCCCCACACACACCAATCTCTGCGAAATTCTAACCAAAAGATATACCCAACCGATAAAAACGTACACTCCAACAGATAATACCATTAATCAACAATTTAGCACTTACACACCAGGCTCTTCAAAACTCTAACAGACAACACAAGACACATTCCCTTCATTATCAATAACCTCAACCAACCTCCCACAACAACAATGAACCAAATATAGGGAGCAGATGAAATCAGTTTTGCTTTTACCTCCCAAAGAAATGTTGGGCACCCAATGTTGAAACAAACACATGATTGTAGAGGACATATATTAAAAAATAATGTACATACTCTAAAACATAATATATATATATATATATATAATGAGTATGTGCTATACGTAAGCATATATATATATATATATATATATGACTTATGTATATCACACACTCATTATATATATATATATATATATATATATATATATATGACTTATGTGTATCACACACTCATATATATATATATAATGAGTATGTGATATACATAAGCCATATACATATATATTTAGTATATCAAGGCAGCAAGTAATTTTCTAAACATGCTGTTAAATATAAGAGACAATGAATGTCTATTATGTTTAATCATGAGCTGTTCTAAACGTATTTTTGGCTTTAATTTCAGTTGAAAATAAAGACAAAAATTCTCCAACATTTGGATAATTATTTATTGATTTGCTTCTAAGCTTTTGGCTCACATGAGCCATCTTCAGAGAGGTTGTTTAAATTGAAATATTATAAAATCCACCATCACCGACGATTTTATTTTGTGTTGACATAAAACTCCACTTGGCAACGGCAATAGTTACCAAAAATAATAAACACAGTTCTTAAATTTGCGATGCAGTTTTATGACGTCACACCACATTTATGTTTATGTTTTTCAGAGAAACAACATTTCTCTGAAAAACATAAACATGTAGGTAATATCAGACAGATTTTGGTTAACAATACGGTGATCCTTACTCATACACACAGTAAGAGGAACCTGCAGATATTGGAGGCCATGTACATCAAATCAAAACAACCAACATTCAATAAAATCAACTTTAAAACAGGAAATAACATATTACATTGCATTTGACTACATGGTTTTGTTGTCATTTCGCGCTATCACGCGGTGTGACGTCATAAAACCGTATTGCAAATTTAAGAACTGTGTTTATTATTTTTGCGGTAGTTTTTGCTTGTTTGTTCGATTGTTTGTTTGTTCTACCCTTGTTTTCTTTCTTTCACGGTAGTTTGGTTTTTGTGGTACAGTGGATATCGGCTCGGAACGAGAAACCGGGGAGCCAAGTTCAAATTCTAGTTGAATCCATTGTATTCACTTACACGCAAATACCCTTGGGAAAGGTATTAATCCGTCTCTACCCTCCAGTTATGGGTTAAATAGCAGGACAGATTGGGTTCTATAGCCTTGGTCAGCAACCAGTCTACCGCAGAAAGCAATGGCAACCTACTGCGGGATAACCTTCTGCCCAGTCAGTCATGTCTCATTCGAGACATGATCGCCCAAGCGTGTATCACGTATGGCACTTAACTGACTGACTCTTTCTTTCTTTCTTTCTTTTTTATTCCTTGCAGCTTTCTTTCTTTCTTTCTTTCTTCTCTTTGTATCTTTTCTTTCTTTCTATCTTTCTTTCTTTCTTTTTTATTCCTTGTAGCTTAGTTTCTTTCTTTCTTTCTTTCTTTCTTTCTTTCTTCTTTCTTTGTATCTTTTCTATCTTTCTTTCTTTCTTTTTTATTCCTTGCAGCTTAGTTTCTTTCTTTCTTTCTTTCTCTTTGTATCTTTTCTTTCTTTCTGTCTTTCTTTCTTTCTTTCTTTTTTATTTCTTGCAGCTTAGTTTCTTTCTTTCTTTCTTTCTTTCTTTCTTTCTTTTTCACTAGTTTTTTCTTTTTTGTTTCTTTGTTCTTTTCTTTCTTCTACCCGTAGTTAATTTGTTCTTTCTTTCTTTCTTTCGTTTATTATTTTTGGTAACTATTGCCGTTGCCAAGCGGAGTTTTATATCAACACAAAATAAAATTGTCGGTGATAGTGGATGTTATAATATTTCAGTTTAAACAACCTCTCTGAAGATGTCTCATGTGAGCCGAAAGCTTAGAAGCAAATCAATAAATAATTATCCAAATGTTGGAGAATTTTTGTCTTTATATTCAACTGAAATTAAAGCCAAAATACGACGTTTAGAACGGCTCATGATTAAACATAATATACATTCATTGTCTCTTATATTTAACAGCATATGTTTAGAAAATATATATAATGAGTATGTGACATACATAAGCCATATATATATATATATATATATATATATATATATATATATATACTTATATATGGCTTATGCATATCACACACTCATATAAAATATATATATATACATATATATGGCTTATGTATATCTCATACTCATTATATATATATATATATATATATATATAGTATTGTGCAAAAGTATTAGGACAAGACCCATTTTATCTTTTATGAGGCTTATTTACAGAAAATAAACTATTTAATTAGATTAATTCTATTTGATTTATTCCACAAATGCTTTAACAGGAAAAAATACTTGTTAAAAAATAAATTTAATATTTAGTATAATAGCCTTTTGCTTTGATGACAGCCTTCATTCTGTCAGGCATTGACATCACAAGCTTCTTCAATGTATCTAATGGTATCTTCTGCCAAGCAGCTTGTATTTGTTCCCAAAGTGTGTCTTGTGAAGTAACATTAGATTTATCAATTTTTTATCCAAAATATCCCATTGATGTTCCATAGGATTAAGATCAGGGCTTTGTGGGGGCCAATTCAAATTCCGAAGCCTTCCTTCCTCTTTATTTTTAGTTAAATAATTCTTACAAAGATTTGGCTTTTCACCTTGTATTTGAATTTCAGTGAGGTTTTTATGAAAATCACCCCTATCCTAATACTTGTGTACACTACCAGTAGTTTGCAAAAGTGTTAGGACATGGGTGATTTTAAACTTTATTTTGATACCTCATAAAAGATAAAATGGTTATTGTCCTAATACTTTTGCACAGTACTATACATATATATATATATATATATATATATATATTTTATTTTTTATTTTTTTCCATTTAGAAATGAGTTATTTCTACAACCAAGATTTCAACATTTTGGTATGTTCAAGCAATTTATAATAACTGATTTTTTCATTTTTCAAATGTCCCAACAGGTATTTTTTACAACTTTTTTACGTGCAACTGGATTTTCTTAACAACCAAAAATTTTCCAAATTAGGTAAGAGTTTGCAAGGATCTTACAACACTTTCATCCATGTTTGTATGATCTTAATATGTATTTATAAGTGTGATTACATCTAGATATTATTTCTGATCTTTCATTTATATATAGCAGGAGCACCAGACCAGATGTAGTAGCAATATTCAAAGCATTGGCAAATATTAGACTTAATCAATATGCAAGATAGATTCTTACAATAAAAATTGTTTTAAATAACACAGTTAACCAAATTTTCTAGCAGCAGACCTGGCAATTGATTCAATATAATCTTTCTATTTCATGTCAGTGGAAAACGTTAGTCTGAGAAGGTGCAATGTGTCACTTTTGTGGAGGTTAGCATCAGACATGCTAATGGAAGATAAAAAGGGATCTCTTAGACAATTAAAAGGGGGCAGTTTCATTTTGGAGGCTTTGAAATTAATAAACTATTATTTATCCCGGTTAGCAACAGATTGTATATTATGTTTTAGATCAGCTAACAATTTGACCTTATTGAATCGATCGGACTTACCATTAAGACAGGAGTAAATGGTTGTGTTATCAGCATAGATACCAAGTTGAGAACTTATGACATCAGGAAGATCATTTATGAAAATTACAGACAATGTAGGTCCAAGGATAGAGCCCTGGAGAATATCTGTAACAATGCAAAAAGATCTAGAAGAATGGCCATTCAAAATAGCTTTCGTTTTGCAATTTAATAAAAAGACAAAATCAGTCCAAAGATTCTTCCAAAAATACCATAACCTTTCAACCTGTAAAGAAGATTAATATGCCAAATGTCAGGACTGAAATAGGTTCCCTACTATGTGCCCTTTCCAGGAAAGTTAAAATTTTTAACAAATAATACTCCCAAATAGGACAATTTAATGGCACGATTGTTTGGTAGTTTTTTAGAATTAGTGAAAAGGAAAGGTGTAATATTTTATCTGAATAATGGTAGATTGCATTTTTTTTTTTTTAATCAGGCAAAAAATTGTCATAGCTTGGCTGGAGAGATTTGTATTCCGCTTCCATATTCAGAATCTGTTATACTTCTAAATTAGTAGTCTTGACAAAATTCAATTCCTAAGAAAAATACAAAGTTCTTTGAGCAGTTCTTTGTTTAGGAAAAAATAGATAAAGACCTGAGAGATGGCAGGTGACAGCAAAACAAAAATGTATTTTATTTTTACTTAATAAAGTGAATAATCATTTTTTTAACCACTCAGGGCAAATCTATCCATTTGGGAAAAGTTATTTTTGTCTCTGAAGATTTTGGTCAACAGATGTCTACAAGTAAAATCAGGTCTGCATTATGATATGAAGAAAGAGGAACCTATTGATTTTGGTGACCTCTTCTTAACTCTTCTATGTTTCTGTACATCTTATATTTTTTGTATAATAATGTAGATAGAATTGTTGAACTTGGCCAAGCTGAACAGGCAGTCAACATTTCTTAAGCATTTGTTGGTTTCCTTTTGGTCTTAAAAAAAAATCAATACACTAGATAATTACAGTCTAATACACATGGACAAACACACACACACACACACACAGAGGTTTAATTTAAATGTTTTCTTTTAATTTTTTAATTATATGTGTGTGTGTGTGTGTGTACATAATGACGAAAGGAAAATTCTTATCCACACACACACACACACACATACAGGTTTTGATTTAAACGTTTTCTTTTAATTTTTTAATTATGTGTGTGTGTGTGTGTGGATAAGAGTTTTCCTTATGTCATTATGTACACACACACATGCACGCACACGCATACATGCACGCACACACATACAGGTTTTGATTTAAACGTTTTCTTTTAATTTTTTAATTATGTGTGTGTGTGTGTGTGGATAAGAGTTTTCCTTATGTCATTATGTATACACACACACACACGCACGCACACACATACAGGTTTTGATTTAAACGTTTTCTTTTAATTTTTTAATTATGTGTGTGCGTGTGCATAATGACATAAGGAAAACTCTTATCCACACACACACACACACACACATATGCGAGTGTGCATGTAATGTGTATTGTAGTGCAGTGAATATCAGCTTGGATATCTGCCGAAGCGATTTATAGCAAAACAACCAGCGCTCAGATTTTTGAAAAGGTTGCAATTGATGGAATGAAGAAGGAAAAAAAGGTGTAAAATCGTTTGTGAATTAAGAGCTGTAAAAAAAAAGATCCTTTTCGGAAAACCTCCCCCCCTCAGTGAAGCAAATATTTCAAAGTGTCAAAATTGGGCCAAGAAATACGTGAAAATTAACTTTAGAAAAGTCTATTTTCCTGGACAAATCTTGAGTGACGTGTGATAGACTTGATGGATTTTTTTCTTTTTTTTTAATCATTTCACCCCGAGCAAGGCAGAAATGCCACTGATGAGCTGGAGGCTACATAACTGTAAAAAGATTAATTAGAAAAGAGTGAGGAGTACAAACTAGTTAGAAAGGAACAATAGAAAGCTGAGAATGCAGGTGCGATGACAGATACATAGGTGGAGAGAAAGGGAAGGATATACGGGGGAGGGGAGAGAGCTAGAGTCCAGTGGTTAGTAGATGAGTATTGACTTTGCATTTAAATTTCTGGAGGTTGTAGATGTCAGGAAAGCAAGAATATGGGAGTGAGTTCCACAGGCGGGGAAGTGCGAGAGAAAAAGCTGCAGGAGTAGAATTGTCGTCTGCATTTGGCTAACTTAACTGTGAATGGGTGGGACCCAGTTGCCAATCTGGTTGCACGAGTAAACACCTGTTGAGGAGGCACTAGTGACTTAAGTTCGTCTGAGCAGAAGCCATGAAAGTATTTATAGAACAGACAAAGGGAGGCCACATTTCGACGGTGGGGAAGTGGCTGCAGTGGAGCCGCCAAAGGATAGATTTTATCCAATTCAGGCTTGCCTGTGACTCAAAGAAGGCAACAAGTAGGCAGCAATGTTATGATATGGGCTGTCGAATTGTTGACCAGATAATTATTGAACCATCCAAAGTTGATGAAGGAGTTAAACTGAATGGTGCTAACTATTGCGATTTTTATGAAAACAAGAGTTTTTTTTGCATGGTACAAGTCCAAGGGATGTGTGTTGTGGTACAGTGGATATCGGTTCTGAACGAGAAACTGTGGAGCCGAGTTTGAATTCCAGTTGAATCCATCGTATTCACTTATGCGCAAATACCCTTGGGAAAGGTATTGATCCGTCTCTTCCCTCCAGTTATGGGTTAAATAATAGGACAGATTGGGTTCTATAGCATTGGCTGACAACCAGTCTAGCGCAGAAAGCAATGGCAACCTACTGCGGAATAATCTTCAACCTAGTCAGTCATATCTCTTTTGAGAGATAATCGCCCAAAGCGTGTTTCACGTATGGCACTTAACTGACTGACTGAATATAATATTTGGAATAATGATTAAGGCTTATATTGGTTCATAAAGTGGGGGATCAGTTTATTACTTCATAACAATAGGAAACCGATCCCCCACTAATTACTGCATAATAATATAATAGATTTCTTTTCCCTTTACCTATGAGTCAAATGACAGGACAGATTGGGTTCTATAGCCTTGGTCGGCAACCAGTCTACCGCAGAAAGCAATGGCAACCTATTGCAGGATAATCTTCTGCCCAGTCAGTCATGTCTCTTTCGAGACATGATCGCCCAAGCGTGTATCACATATGGCACTTGACTGACTGACAAGTCCAAGTCTGGCAGTTTCACAGTAAAGTGTCTATGTGTCTTCTTCTTATGTATCTAAGCTTAGCTATGAATTCTTTGAGAATAAAAGACTTACAGGATAATGAAATGGCCACCATCATGTGAATCTGATCGAAAATCTATGGCCAATTGTGAAGATGGAATTATATGAAGGTGGTAAACAATATAACAGTGAAACAGAGCTATGGGGAGCACTTAAAACTTCTTCTTCTTTTATGTGCCATGTCCTGCTTAGGTCCTTCAAATATGTTATCCGCTGCTTTCCCCGGTCTCTTTTTCCCTCTATCTGGCCTGTTAGTATCAGGTTTTCCAAGCCCTCTTTCCTCATTGCATGTCCAAGGAGCTTCAGCTGTCTCTTCCTTTATCTATGACCAGATGTATCTGTCAATCATAGCCTTGCCAGTCATCACATTTCAAGCTGGTTGTCATTTATGTTTTTTCTTTTGTTGTTGCACTTGTTGACATCATCCACGGCTGGATGAATCTGTCAACCACACTTGTCCTTTCTTGATCTTGCCGGATGTACCTGTCAATTACCTACCATGTCAGAAATTGAACCTGCTGAAGTAAAAAAAATATTTACAAAATTAATGAATAATAGATTAGTGACTAAGAAGAAAGGTGACTATATTAAAATGTAAAGTATTCAAAAACTTATCATGTGTTATTTGTTCTGTTATAGTTATTAATGAATTTTTAATGACTTCATTACTCTTCTATTGAAGTAAAATGTGATGATTTAGTTTTGTCTAATAACTTCAGACGACAGTTTTTCAGAATACATCAAATAACTTCAATAAAACATTGATCTAAACTTATTTATAAATGAAACTTTGTGTGTGTATCCGTTACCTATAGACTCCGAAATGGCTCAACCGATTTTCTTGAAAATTTACACAATTGTACTATAAGCATCTGCGAGTGTTCTTAGCTAGGTTTTGTGTCGAGGTATCCCTGATAAATATCGAAAATCGATAATCAAAAAAATTGGGTTATAGAAGGAGTGGTCCGATTTTAATCAAATTTGATACACTCATCAACAAAGACATAAAAAACGATATTCAGAAGTTTCAATGTTGCAGTTCTTACAATAGTGCAGAAAATCAATAATATATATATATATATATGTACATATATATAAGGCAAGATGTTTGTGTGTGTGTGTGTGTCTGTTTATCTGCCTGTATGTCTGTATTTTTTCGGCCCTTTTATTTTAGTTTTTGCTTTGGGTTTGGCTCTAAGTAGGTATAATTGTAGTTCTTAGTCTTAGCCATGATACCATTTACTCAGGGGACTTATTTAGCCTTCAAAATTCAGTTTATGACGAAAAAAACTTATTTGATATCGATACCAGGAAATCAAAATTTGACTTACATCCATTCATTTTTCTTTCATTCTACGGTTTCACTTTAACTGGAAACAACTATGTTTTTTAGTCTTTCATGCCAACGTCCAAAGAGTCTGAGCTCCAGGATCATGGATTAGTTTTAAAGCTTTCATTACACCCGAGCAACGCTGGGCTATACTGCTAGTACTACATAAAATTTTAACTCAGGGTTTGTTTTGACATCAAATTTGACAAATTTTTTCAAAATCAAAGTTTAAATGAGTTGCTTAATAGCTTCAGGCTCTGTGTGTGTGTATGTATATATATATATATATATATATATATATATATAAATTCAGATATTGATTAAAAATATATCTGCAAAATAACAATATGAATAAAGACAAAAGGAAAACTTTTCTTTACCAATGTATTTTGTTTTCTGCCCAAGCCAACATACATGACCATAATTTTTTTTTAAATTAAAAGAAAATTGTTGTGGGTTCTTATTGAGAAACCACACAAAATAATAAATAACAAAGGCGGATATGGAGATAAAAAATGTAAGTTATATTGAACAAAAATAAACACAGGTTAGTCAATTCAGGAATACTAGGAATACTGTTAGTAAGAATCAATATATACAATCTTGTAGTGAAGAAGTATGTCCGGGTAATGAGTCTATATTCTTACTGACCAACTAGCAATGGAACAAGTACTCAACTCAACTCAACAACTCATCGCAACTCTTTGTATAGGCAGGATTATATGTACACATTAGACGAATCTATTCTTGTATCCAAAAAGGGGTGATCCCCCAAAAAAATGATTACATCAAATTATTCTGTTATTTAAAATAAATAAATAATTTATCAAATTAAAATAAAATAATAATTATATTTAAAAGTAAATAACTATAAACATTTGAGAGAAAAAAGAGAAAAAAAATTAACAACATTTCCTCAAATTCTTTTGGTAAATTAGTATACTCTGTAGTTTGTTATATTTTTATTTTTTTTATCATTTCACCACAAGCAAGGCAATAAAGCCTCTATGATACAAGGGTTATTGCATTTAAGAGAATATTAAAAAAGGTAAAAATAAAAAACAGCTAAATAGAGAGAACAATAAAAGAATAATAAATCTTGCCTATATTTCTGATTTCAGTATTTAATGTTCTATACTCATTTTCATTCATTGGCATTGTTTGTTATGTCTTGTTGTATCAAGAATTTGATTTTGTCATCTACTCTTTCTTCCATGTCTTGTTTTCCTTGGGATGATCTCACTTGTTAACGTGATGAGTGTTTCTCTCATGTTCCACTTTGAATTTGTAGTCTCCCTAAAATTATATTTGTTTTTTAATTCTGTCTGGATACATATTCTTGCAACTTGGGTCATTCAGGAGTCTATCATATTGCAGTTTAGACATTGCTGCTGGAGTAGAAGTGGCTGCTACATTTTGTTGATTTAACTGTAAAAGGGTAGGACCTTGTTACCAGTCTGGTTGCTTGAGTAAATTCTTGTGGAGTGGGCATCAGTGAGCTAAGCTTTTCATAGCAGAAGTCATGAAAATATTTGTAGAATAGACAGAGGGAAGCAACATCCTACCGGTGAGAAAGTGGCTGGAGTCAAGTTGCCAGGGCGGGACTGATCACATTACAAATTCTCCTTTGGAGCCTGTTGAGAACTATGAGATGAATAGCAGGGGCACCCAACCGGATATGACAACAGTATTCTTTTGGCTGGATATAAATCCTTGAATCAAAGCTGTAGTTCATAATATCAGCACATCCTGTTAACAACTGACTATTCTCTGCCCAAAACCTATTTTTATAGGGGCTAGCACCTAATTTGCATATTTCTAGAACCTTTCAAATTCTCTCGAATCTACTGGAATTTTCTACAATTTTCCAAAACGTTCTATTCCTAATTTCTTTATTTAACAACTACTTCATGAATTAAAACTTTTTTGTAATAGAACTTAATAACTTAATAGAATCCCTTACTATAACTTTTGACATTATTAATACTATTTTTATATATAAATGCATCCTCGTAATAATATGCATATAGAAACACTTGTATTAAAAAGATGTTTTAATTTTTTATTTTGTGTTTCTACTACTACTAGTATCATAGCCTGGTGTTGCCTGTGCAACTCAGAACCTTTTAGTAGTAGGACTTGGTTATATAAAAAAGTAATTATATAAAAATTATTTAAAAATTGTTAAAAATTACATTAAAAAAATCTATTTTCTTTTGTTTTGCATAAACTGGATTTGATGTTTTGTGTGACATTGTAAACAACATTGTGCTTATTTTTGTTTCAAAATTACAAGGGAAAATATTTACATTTTTGTTGACTAAATGAATTTAACATAAAAATAAAAATTATCTATTTTGTTTTACTGAAATTAGAAATATAAAAACTATTATGCTCTCAATTCAGAAAATTTTGAAGAATATTTAAAAATATAGACATTAAATTTTAGAGGAAAGTTACATTAATGCCTTTTTTTTTTCAGTTTTATTTTCTGAAGTATGAAATATTAAATCTGAAAAAAAAAAAGATTTAAATAATTAAAATAACCATTGGCACTTTTTTTTTAACATACTTAGTTTTTTGTTTGAAAAAACATTTTTTTTTTTTTTAAATATTTCTTCTTTCAAAATTACAGGGAAAAATATTCACATTTTTTTTGTTGCCCAAATGAATTTTTAAAATGTCAAAATAAAAATTAAATATAAAGGCTCATTTTTTTTTTCTTTTTAATAAAAAAAATATTTTAGTCCCGTTTGACACATGTGATTTGATTTCTGACATAATTCAGCAACCATCTTAGATCTTAGATGTTTTACGGAGCAAATGTAAACAATCGCCCCCATTGGCCAAAAAGTGTGAAGGGGAAAATGGCTGAACTTAAACTCAAAAAGTATGTGTTGACCTGTCTTCCCTGTAGATGTGTCCCTAGAAAGTTTGAATAGCATAGCTTAAAAAATGTAGGCATGCATAGGGAACAGTCACACACAGACTCACAGATTGCCTTTTATATATATAGATCTCCAACTTTTGATAAGTCTTTTCAAAGTTGGACAAAAAAAAATATTTTTTCTTTCAAAGTCACAGATCAATTTTCCTATAAATAGTTGAGAAAAAAACAAAAAAAAAAACATTAGCATAGAACAAGCTAGCCTCCCTGAGAGTAAAACACTACGCTTACTTGGCCTCACACTCTCAGTGGACCTCAAGTGGAATGACTATATCGAATCCGCTGCTAAGAAGGTCAGTTCACTGTGCAGGGCTAGGAAGTTTTTCCTGTCTGAGTCCATCCTGCACATATATAAATCTACCATCCGCCTGTGTATTGAATACTGCTGCCACATCTGGTCGGGTGCCCCTGCTATTCACCTCGGGGTTCTTGACAAATCCAATGGAGAATCTGCAATGTGATCGATACCGACTTAGCAGTTCGGCTGCAGTTGCTCTCTCACTGGTGTGACGTGGCTTCTCTGTGCCTTTTCTATAAATACTTTCACGGCTTCTGCTCCAATGAACTTAGATCACTGGTGCCCCCTAAGGTATGAATTTGCACGAGCTACTAGATTGGCAACTAGGTCCCACCCTTTTACAGTGAAACCAATAAAGTGTAACTGCAATTTCTACTCTAACAGTTTCTTTTCTCACACTTTCCACCTGTGGAATTCCCTTCCATATACTTGCTTCCCCGACAGCTACAATCTCCAGGAATTTAAATGTAAGGTCAATAGACATCTCCTACCTCACTAACTCGCATCCATTCTCTCAAGCTCTTTTTCCATCTACTCCACCCCCATTCACGGTATCCTCATCAGTCTATTACCCTCCTCCTGACATTTCTTATAACTAACCCCTCTTTCTCATCACTTTCCCCAATGTAACCCCCTGCGCAACAGTGGCAGTAGAATGCCTTGCTTGGGGTGACAATCTCCAGGAATTTAAATGTAAGGTCAATAAATATCTCCTACCTCACTAATTTCGCATCCATTCTCACAAGCTCTTTTTTCATCTACTCCAATCACATCCTCGGTATCCTTATCCGTCTATTACCCTCCTCCTGACATTTCCTATAACTAACACCTCTTTCTCATCACTTTCTCCTATGTAACCCCCTGCACAACAGTGGCAGTAGAATGCCTTGCTTGGGGTGAGATGATTAAAAAAAAAACAACTTCTCTTGATGTCTTTCACAAACCAAATTAAACATGACAGAAAGATGTCTTTCTGCATCATTTTCACTTAGTATTCTAATTACTATATTTTCTGCATCTTGGAAGATGCACTCAAATATTGGAAAGAAATTTCCAAGAAAAAAAAAGTCATTCTCATACAACACATTCACCATGCGTCCCTCACATACTGGCGCCATGTATTGTTTACATTAATGGCTCGTCTGATTTTGTTTTTATGGCAATGACATACTAATTGGTGGTTAGTAAATATAGTATACATCTTTCATTGTCCAAACATGGTTTTATTTTCATAAAAAGGAATTAAAAATTTTAAAAATATGCATGTAAAAATATAAAACAAACAAATTTTATTCATCCTTGAATCCCCAAAACTCGTCACTGTTGGATTCATGTAATTATCTGTAAAGTTATCACTACTGTCAGTCATGTACAATAAATGATCCTCACTAGCATCCATGTCATGATGGTAACCATGGTGTTAACTGATAAGTTTATCTTGGAAGGCACACACTTATTTTTCAGGGTATTTTTTAGGAAAAAAGGGGCATCTTGTAAGCTGAAAAATATGGTACTTACTTCATGTTTGTCATATCAGTTTGTTTTCTTGAACTTGGTTTCAAAAAAGAAAAGAATAAAATCATTACTACACATTGCAATTATATCTTATCTGAGACTAGCAGTATAGCCCGGCGTTGCTCGGGTGTAATGAAAGCTTTAAAACTAATCCATGGTTATGGAGCTCAGACTCAGCCTAAAGAATATTTGTGTGACGTTTGGTGAGAATGGGATAAAAATTGTGGATTTGTATAAAGGACTTACAGACAGATAAACAGACACACACACAAACATCTTGCCTTTTATATATATATATATATATATATATATATATATATTATCGATTTTCTGCACTATTGTAAGAACTGCAACATTGAAACTTCTGAATGTTGTTTCTTATGACTTTGTCTATGAGTGTATCAAATTTGATTAAAATCGGACCACTCCTTCTATAACCCGATTTTTTTCGATTATCGATTTTTGATATTTATCAGGGGTACCTCGACACAAAACCTAGCTAAGAACACTTGCAGATGTTTATAGTACAACTGTGTAAATTTCAAGAAAATCGGTTTAGCCGTTTCGGAGTCTATAGATAACGGACACACACACACACAGAGACAAAGTTTCATTTATAAATAAGTTTAGATTTGATTTATTATTGATGTAATTGAAACATTATGGACTTATGGTTGCAGATTGGTTGTTTTTACTTTGGTATCAAATCAAAGGCATTTTTTGTATAACTTAACCACATGCAAGAGGATAAAGCAACTAAAATGCAAGGGGGTGACTGATAGTGAAAGAAAATAAGAAAACATTAATGAGGAAAAGGAGAAGAAAAGATTCAGAAGCTTATAGTTGGCAAGCAAGCAAGAAGCCAAAAGAGACTTCCAGAGGTAAGAAGTACAAGGAATAAAACACTACTAGAATAGAACTTACTGTTACATCTTGCTATTTCAACAATAAAATAAGACCTCATTGCTAATCTAGTCAGTCAGTTAAGTGTCATACGTGATACACACTTTGGGCGATCATGTCTCGAAAGAGACATGACTGACTGGGCAGAAGGTTTTCTATCCTGCTATTTAAAGTATAACTGAAGGGAGAAGAGACGGATTGTATTAATAATTGGTAATTAGTGGGGGATCAGTTTATTACTTCCTAACTATAGAAAACCGATCCCCCACTTTATGACCAGTAGAAATTTTAATTATGTTTCCAACTATTATATTCAGTCAGTCAGTCAAGTGCCATACATGATACATACTTTGGGCGATCATGTCTCAGAAGAGACATGACTGACTGGGCAGAACATTTTCCTGTAGTAGGTTACCATTACTTTCTGCAGTAGACTGGTTGCCAACCAACACTACAGAACCTGATCTGTCCTATTATTTAACCCATAACTGGAAGGAAGATGCTTAAATTCATGAGTTTGAGGTACCAAAGAGCAAAGCTTGTGAGAACAATTTCTTTTATGAGTTTTTTCCCTGGTTCCCTGACCACATGTATTTACACATGCTACAAAATTGGCATCAAGGTCCCACCCTTTTACTGTTAAAATAGTTCTACTCTAACAGTTGCTTTTCTTGCACTCTTTATCTGTGGAACTCCCTTCCATTTGTTTGCTTCCCTGATTGCTACAATCTCTAAAAGTTTAAATGTAACGTCAATTGCTATCTTCTATCTACTTGATTTCTATCCATCTCTTATCGTTTCTTTGACATCCCCTGTACCTTTACTGTTCTCTCACTGTAACCCCCTTGTGCACCAGTGGCAGTGCTACCTTGTTTGGGATGAAATAATTATAAAAAAAAAAAAGAATTTGTATGAAAATATTTATAGAAAAGGCACAGGGAAGCTGTATTACTGTGTTGGAAAAATAACTGAAATCAAGATGCCAGATCAGGACACATATTAATTGCAGACACTTCTTTTGATTTTCCAAGAATCTCGAGATATATTGCAGAGGCACCTGACCAGATATGGCAGCAATATTCAATGCATGGATGAATGCTAGATTTATAAATATTATTTATTCATTGTCTGTTGGCTTACAGCCATATCATGTTGAATACACCTGTTCTCACTCGATCACCAAAGTTAAGCAAAGTTAAGCCTGGTCAGTACTTAGATGGGTGACCGCTTGGGAATACCAGGTGCTGTAAGTGTTTAGTGACGGATGTGTGTTGTGGCACAGTGGATATCGGCTCGGAAAGAGAAATCGGTGAGCTGAGTTCGAATTCCAGTTGAATACCCTGCATTCACTTAAGCACTGATACCCTTGGGAAAGGTATTAATCCGTCCCTTCCCTCCAGTTATGGGTTAAATAACAAGGGTAGGACTTGGAGACCCTGCCCTTAAAAACAAATTCCAATGAATCTTGATACTCAAAAAGAAAAAAGTATTACTAGACACAAAACTTGTATAAAAACAACAATAAATTGTTGAAAGAAAAAGGTATTACCAGCAATAAATAAATAAAATTTAGTTGGCAATAAATGACCCATTGACATTGTTTTGTTTTTATGGCAAATCAATTTGCAATGCGGTTTTATGACGTCACACTGCGTGATAGCACGAAATGACAACAAAACCACGTAGTCAAATGCAATGTAATATGTTATGTCCAGATTTAAAAGTGATTTTGAGTGTTGGTTGTTTAGATTTGATGTACATGGCCTCCAATATCTGCAGGTCCCTCTTACTGTGTGTATGAGTAAGGATCACCGTATTGTTGACCAAAATCTGTCTGATATTACCTACATGTTTGTTTTTCAGAGAAATGTTGTTTAATAGTACTCTGATCAGAAAGATGACATTGCAAATTTGAGAACTGCGTTTATTATTTTTGGTAACTATTGCCATTGCCAAGCGGAGTTTTATGTCAACACAAAATAAACTCATCAGGTGATGGTGGATGTTATTATATTTCAGTCTAAATAACCTCTCTGAAGATGGCTCATGTGAGCTGAAAGCTTAGAAGCAAATCAGTAAATAATTATCCAAATGTTGGAGAATTTTTGTCTTTATTTTCAACTGAAATTAAAGCCAAAATATGACGTTTAGAACAGCTCATGATTAAATATAATAGACATTCATTGTCTCTTATATTTAACAGCATATGTTTAGAAAATTATTTGCTGCCTCGATACACTAAATATATATATAACATAGAATACTTGATATATTAGTCAGGTAAATTCCGATAGAGATGAACTCAGAACTCAATGTTAAATTTGTTTATTTAATTTAACAGAGTAATATAATTTTGAAAAAATTTTAGATATTCTACACTTTCATGGGTAATACATATTTCGCTGCTGCTGACCTTGCAGCTCGTCAGACCCAAATGATACAGCAGTTAATCTTCAAAATATTCCCTAAAAATCATTACACACAGATGCTCACATGTCTGTATTGAAAGTAGACATTTATAATGGTAATTTACAAAAAACAATTCCTTGTTCATTCAAAAAGAAATTCCAAAGAGAGAAAATATACCTACAATGGGATATATTTACGGTAAAAAATAAATAATAAATCATAATTCTGAATACAAATTACCATAATAACTAAATTTAATGTTAAATTCCCATGTCATGCTTTTCTAAGAACGCAGATAATTGTAATAGACATTGGTGTCGATCTAAGACGTTTATTTTAAATTCCTTTCTATCTATAATGCTTGTTCTCATTCTGTGTCTTTGCTTTTTTCCTTTCTCTTTTTTATGTTTATAATTTTTCTAGTTTTCTATTTTTCCTATATTTAATTATAACTTTTGTTTTCTTTTATAAGTTTTAATTATTTTAAATGAAATTGTAGAATATCTAAAATTTATATATATATATATATATATATTTTTCATTTATACACGAGTTATTTCGCTACCTTGGTTTCCACCATGAGTGGTGTCTTCAGGTAATTTTTAATAAGAGTTATTAGAAATCGTCTGAAGAAATCAGTCGTGGTGGAAACCAAGGTAGCGAAATAACTCGTTTAAAAATGAAAAATATTCAAAAGTTTTACAATATAATTGTATAGAACACTTTTTAATACAAATGTGTACTGGTCTAACCCTATTAGGACCAAAAACTAAGTATTAAACAATCAATCAATATATATATATATATATATATATATATATATATATATATATATATTGATTGATTGATTATATATATATATATATATATATATGATAAAGTAGAGAACAGTAGGGAAAGTGTCTAATCTAACATTTCCCTTTAAGCTTCTTTAGAGATCTGTTTACAAGACAAGAACTTATTTTTTAAAACAAATAGACATTATACTGGAATGTTGATTGGGGCTTTATTCCATACGTCAGATACATATCACATGTAATAAAGCAATAGATATTCATTTTAAATGTAAGGGTATGTATGCATAGAAACACTTGCCTGTTTATATATGTATGTGTGTCATGTATTATGCACACATACATATAAACAGACAAGCAATCCTATACATACATACACTTACATTTAAAATAAACAGCTATTGCTTTATTATATATGGCACACATACATATAAACAAGCAAGCGTTCCTATACATTCACAAAAAATAATGTAGCTCTTCCATATACTTGCTTCCCCGAGAGCTACAATCTCCAGGAATTTAAATGTAAGGTCAATAGACACCTCTTATCACACTAACTCGCATCCATTCTCTCAAACACTCTTCCTATCTACTCAACCCTCATCCTCAGTATCCTCGTCCATCTATCATCCTCCTTCCGACATTTCATATAACTAACCACTCTTCCTCATCACTTTCCCCTATGTAACCCCCTGCTCAATAGTGGCAGTGGAATGCCTTGGTTGGGATGAAATGATTTAAAAAAAAAAAAAAAAGGCTTTATAGACAATCTCCAACTCTCACATAGACCTAACATTGAGACAAAAAACAGAAACAATCAACAAAATTATATATGCAGAATTAAGTGGCAAATATGATGACTATAAACCATTTTACACGGACGAATCAAAAATCCTAGATTGAATAGGCACAGCAACCACAAATAAATTCATAAGCAAATCAGGTTACGAAATTATGCATCCATCTCTACAGCTCAACTAAAAACCATTAAAATGTCACTTAAAATGATAAAAAATTCTAAAGAGAGGAATTTTATAATATTCCCAGACTCTCTATCTAGTTTAACAACAATTAAAGAAAGGAACACATATCATCTCGATATTCAAGAAATCCTAGAAAAGAGGCAACAAAAATGAAAATAACTAACATCAAACTCACATATACAGATTATAAAAACAAATTCGCACAACACATGAAAAGAAAATGGCAAGCAATTTTGGACATGTTCCCAAACAATAACCTATATGAACAATGGCTTATAAGAAAGGGAAATATAAAGCCATTTTGCTGTAAGCAAAACATAGTGCTCAACAGAATAAGAATTAAGCACGTTCACCTGACACACACACACACACACACACACATGCTCATAGTAGAAACTACACCCCAGTGTACCCACTGCAACAAATTTCTCATTGTCAAGCATATCTTGATAGACTGCAAGAAGCACAAACAAAAATACACAGTAACCATTACCAAGCACAAAATCTTAAGATGCTCTTTAAAAATGTACCTCCAGCTCAAATAACAGGATACCTGAAGAAAACAAAACACTTTTAAATTCTGCAGAAAACAGATCTTTACAACATATATTTTGAAATATACCTGAACAAAAAATAAGCTGATAAAACAAATAAACAATAAATCAGTTTTTTTAATTTCTTTCGTTCAATTTTGAATCTTTCTAATTCTAATCTTTCTTTCATTTTTATTTTTTTAAATTCTAATTTTAAATTATTTTAAGGAAATATCTCATTCAAAATTGTATGTACATAAAATTTCTTCTCCAGCTAATTTTTCAGTTGAGATATTTTTTATTTCCACTTTTTTCATAGCAGTATTTGTATTTAAATTAAAATGTATAGCAAGTTGTACTAATTCAAATTTTTATAAAGATTCAAGTGCTCCACTCAGGTTGATGAAAGATAAAAACTTTTCCTCTTCACTAAAAATTGACATACTAGCAAGATCACAATAGTAAGTTTTTAAAATAGCGAAATATCAATTTTGATTATTTTATTTTACTTATCATAAGCAATTTTCTCTTTTCCAATCTTTTTACTTTTTTTTTTTTTTTCTCAATTGGAGTAGATAGACTAAACTATTGCCCGGTTCACACTCCACCTACATCTATTGAACAGGTGAAGAGGCTCATCCATTGTTCCCTCTTTAGGATGTGGTTTCCGGCTTTCTCTTTCCCAATCTTTTTTTTTTTTTTTCTCAATTGGAGTAGATAGACTAAACTATCGTCCGGTTCACACTCCACCCACATCTATTGAACAGGTGAAGAGGCTCATCCATTGTTCCCTGTTTAGGATGTGGTTTCCGGCTTTCTCTTTTCCAATCTTTTGTTTTTTTCTCAATTGGAGTAGATAGACTAAACTATCGCCCGGTTCACACTCCACCCACATCTATTGAACAGGTGAAGAGGCTCATCCATTGTTCCCTGTTTAGGATGTGGTTTCCGGCTGTTTCTTTTCCAATCTTTTTTTTTCTCAATTGGAGTAGATAGACTAAACTATTGCCCGGTTCACACTCCACCTACATCTATTGAACAGGTGAAGAGGCTCATCCCTTGTTCCTTCTTTAGGATGTGGTTTCCGGCTTTCTCTTTTCCAATCTTTTCACTCTTACATAGCCCCCTGCGCATCAACGGCGTTACCGCCTTGCTTGGGGTGATATGATTAAAAAAAAAAATTAAACAAATCAAAAGTGACAGGAAATTGTTAAAATTTTGTTTTTTAGTTAGGATGAGCCTCCATTTTGTCACATAAAAAGAAGCAAAGAGTACAGGAATTGCTGGGTTTTCGTTGTATAGTTTAAATGTGAGGTCAGCAAATGGTAGCAAACAAATTGCTCTGAAGCAGATTTCTGCAACAGCTCCCCCAACCAACCAACTAATACAAATACCTCTCAGATGAAGATCTTCACTCTGTAAAGTAAACTGACCACATCAAAGAGTTCTTGGAAGTATTTTTCTATATGATTCAAAACCCAGAAAGGTTTCATTCATAAAAATAGATTCTCTTAACAATGTATGTGTCCTGTTACAAGATCTCTTCCCTTCACTCTCTCTCTTAGTTCTCTCTCTCTCTCTCTCTCATATTCTCTTAACTCTCTATATCTCTCAGTCAGTTGGGCCGAATCGCAGCAATAAGCAGATCGACCGACGAAAGCTAACTCAGGTCAAGGCCAGTAACGGACACTTGCCTAGCAACAGCAAATTTGAATTCTGATTGATCGACAGAAGCAGACAACAAAAATAACCGGGAAAATCTAAATCCACGTGAAGACAAAATCCTTAACGAAAATTTTCAGTTGCCAGCGAGATGAACAGACATTACACAAAGGGATTTCTAGTCTGGTCACATGAAAAGAAAAATCTTGAAAGTATGTTTTGGACAGCAAAACAATTAACCCAATGTTTCTTGAAAGTTATTTGCATAGGATATGGAAGAAGAAATGTATTCGGAAGTGCTGTATCCACATCATAATGCCAAAATTCCTACATACCAGCTTCAAGAGAGAAAAGTACATTCTTCTGTGTCAGAAAGAAGCCTCCAGTCGCAGTGACGATATTTCATTCAACCAAAGCATACTGAACTGCTGAAGAGATCTCACATTAATGTTCTTGTGTCAGAGGGAAGTCTCCAGTCCCAGTGACAATATTTCATTCAACCAAAGCATACTGAACTGCTGAAGAGATCTCACATTAATGTCCTTGTGTCAGAGGGAAGTCTCCAGTCCCAGTGACGATATTTCATTCAGCCAAAGCATACTGGACTGTTGAAGAGATCTCACATTAATGTCCTTGTG
Source organism: Ascarosepion bandense (assembly GCA_037127315.1). NCBI lineage: Eukaryota > Metazoa > Mollusca > Cephalopoda > Sepiida > Sepiidae > Ascarosepion > Ascarosepion bandense. Next base: position 1,384,092 of record JBBBDQ010001170.1, on the reverse strand, counting down.
TCAGAGGGAAGTCTCCAGTCCCAGTGACGATATTTCATTCAGCCAAAGCATACTGAACTGCTGAAGAGATCTCACATTAATGTCCTTGTGTCAGAGGGAAGTCTCCAGTCCCAGTGACGATATTTCATTCAGCCAAAGCATACTGGACTGTTGAAGAGATCTCACTTTAATGTCCTTGTGTCAGAGGGAAGTCTCCAGTCCCAGTGACGATATTTCTATTCAGCCAAAGCATACTGGACTGTTGAAGAGATCTCACATTAATGTCCTTGTGTCAGAGGGAAGTCTCCAGTCCCAGTGACGATATTTCATTCAGCCAAAGCATACTGAACTGCTGAAGAGATCTCAGCATTAATGTCCTTGTGTCAGAGGGAAGTCTCCAGTCCCCAGGACGATATTTCATTCAGCCAAAGCACACTGAACTGCTGAAGAAGAGATCTCAGTTAACAATGTCCTTGTGTCAGAGGGAAGTCTCCAGTCCCATGATTAAGGCTTCATTCAGCCAAAGCATACTGGACTGAAGAGATCTCACATTAATGTCCTTGTGTCAGAGGGAAGTCTCCAGTCCCAGTGACGCAGGCTCTTCATTCAGCCAAAGCATACTGGACTGATGAAGAGATCTCACATTAATGTCCTTGTGTCAGAGGAAGTTCCAGTCCTAGTGACGATATTTCATTCAGCCAAAGCATACTGGACTGTTGAAGAGATCTCACATTAATGTCCTTGTGTCAGAGGGAAGTCTCCAGTCCCAGTGACAATATTTCATTCAGCCAAGGCATACTGGACTGTTGAAGAGATCTCACATTAATGTCCTTGTGTCAGAGGGAAGTCTCCAGTCCCAGCGACGATATTTCATTCAACCAAAGCATACTGAACTGCTGAAGAGATCTCATATTAATGTCCTTGTGTCAGAGGGAAGTCTCCAGTCCCAGCGATGATATTTCATTCAACCAAAGCATACTGAACTGCTGAAGAGATCTCACATTAATGTCCTTGTGTCAGAGGGAAGTCTCCAGTCCCAGCGATGATATTTCATTCAACCAAAGCATACTGAACTGCTGAAGAGATCTCACATTAATGTCCTTGTGTCAGAGGGAAGTCTCCAGTCCCAGCGATGATATTTCATTCAACCAAAGCATACTGAACTGCTGAAGAGATCTCACATTAATGTCCTTGTGTCAGAGGGAAGCCTCCAGTCCCAGTGACGATATTTCATTCAGCCAAAGCATACTGGACTGTTGAAGAGATCTCACATTAATGTCCTTGTGTCAGAGGGAAGTCTCCAGTCCCAGTGACGATATTTCATTCAACCAAAGCATACTGAACTGCTGAAGAGATCTCACATTAATGTCCTTGTGTCAGAGGGAAGTCTCCAGTCCCAGCGATGATATTTCATTCAACCAAAGCATACTGAACTGCTGAAGAGATCTCACATTAATGTCCTTGTGTCAGAGGGAAGTCTCCAGTCCTAGTGACGATATTTCATTCAGCCAAAGCATACTGGACTGTTGAAGAGATCTCACATTAATGTCCTTGTGTCAGAGGGAAGTCTCCAGTCCCAGTGACGATATTTCATTCAGCCAAAGCATACTGGACTGTTGAAGAGATCTCACATTAATGTCCTTGTGTCAGAGGGAAGTCTCCAGTCCCAGCGATGATATTTCATTCAGCCAAAGCATACTGAACTGCTGAAGAGATCTCACATTAATGTTCTTGTGTCAGAGGGAAGTCTCCAGTCCCAATGACGATATTTCATTCAGCCAAAGCATACTGGACTGTTGAAGAGATCTCACATTAATGTCCTTGTGTCAGAGGGAAGTCTCCAGTCCCAGTGACGATATTTCATTCAGCCAATGCATACTGGACTGTTGAAGAGATCTCACATTAATGTCCTTGAGTCAGAGGGAAGTCTCCAGTCCCAGTGACGATATTTCATTCAGCCAAAGCATACTGGACTGTTGAAGAGATCTCACATTAATGTCCTTGTGTCAGAGGGAAGTCTCCAGTCCCAGTGACGATATTTCATTCAACCAAAGCATACTGAACTGCTGAAGAGATCTCACATTAATGTCCTTGTGTCAGAGGGAAGTCTCCAGTCCCAGCGATGATATTTCATTCAACCAAAGCATACTGAACTGCTGAAGAGATCTCACATTAATGTCCTTGTGTCAGAGGGAAGTCTCCAGTCCTAGTGACGATATTTCATTCAGCCAAAGCATACTGGACTGTTGAAGAGATCTCACATTAATGTTCTTGTGTCAGAGGGAAGTCTCCAGTCCCAGTGACGATATTTCATTCAGCCAAAGCATACTGGACTGTTGAAGAGATCTCACATTAATGTCCTTGTGTCAGAGGGAAGTCTCCAGTCCCAGTGACGATATTTCATTCAGCCAAAGCATACTGAACTGCTGAAGAGATCTCACATTAATGTTCTTGTGTCAGAGGGAAGTCTCCAGTCCCAGTGACGATATTTCATTCAGCCAAAGCATACTGGACTGTTGAAGAGATCTCACATTAATGTCCTTGTGTCAGAGGGAAGTCTCCAGTCCCAGTGACGATATTTCATTCAGCCAATGCATACTGGACTGTTGAAGAGATCTCACATTAATGTCCTTGAGTCAGAGGGAAGTCTCCAGTCCCAGTGACGATATTTCATTCAGCCAAAGCATACTGGACTGTTGAAGAGATCTCACATTAATGTCCTTGTGTCAGAGGGAAGTCTCCAGTCCCAGTGACTATATTTCATTCAGCCAAAGCATACTGGACTGTTGAAGAGATCTCACATTAATGTCCTTGTGTCAGAGGGAAGTCTCCAGTCCCAGTGACGATATTTCATTCAGCCAAAGCATACTGGACTGTTGAAGAGATCTCACATTAATGTCCTTGTGTCAGAGGGAAGTCTCCAGTCCCAGTGACGATATTTCATTCAGCCAAAGCATACTGGACTGTTGAAGAGATCTCGCATTAATGTCCTTGTGTCAGAGGAAAGTCTCCAGTCCCAGTGACAATATTTCATTTAGCCGAAGCTCGTGCCAAAATACCGAAGAGATCTCGTATAACTGTCCTTGTGTCAGAGAAAATCCTCCTGTTGTGATGCCGACTTTAACCAGCTGACGCCCATGCTGAAATAATGAAAAGCTTAAAAGAAAAGACCTTGTGTCAAGAAAAATGCTTTGATAAAGGACACTGCTGATCTAGTGAAAAGAGAGACAATCAACGAACCCAGACACTTATAAAATGAATGGGAGAAAGAAAAAAAAAGAACTAAGAAGATAAGAAATTTTGCAGAACAAAAGAAAAAGTTACCTTCTTGATATTAATAGACTCTCAAAAGAATCATCTTGTGAATATAAAAGAGAAAAGAAATTATGTGATACATATAAGAAAAAAGAAAATAAGAAAAAAGAGAGAGAAAAAGAAAATAAGAAAAAAGAGAGAGAAAAAGAAAATAAGAAAGAGAAAATAAGAAGAGAGAGAAAGAAAATGAGAGAGAGAAAGAAAATAAGAAAAGAGAGAAAAAAGAAAATAAAAAAGAGAAAATAAGAAGAGCGAGAAAGAAAATGAGAGAGAGAGAGAGAAAGAAAATGAGAGAGAGAGAGAGAAAGAAAATGAGAGAGAGAGAGAAAGAAAATGAGAGAGAGAGAGAGAAAGAAAGAAAATGAGAGAGAGAGAGAGAAAGAAAATAAGAAAAGAGAGAGAGAAAGAAAATAAGAAAAGAGAGAAAAAAGAGAAAGAAAATAAGAAAAAAGAGAGAAAGAAAATAAGAAAAAAGAGAGAAAGAAAATAAGAAAATAAGAGAGAGAAAGAAAATAAGAAAATAAGAGAGAGAAAGAAAATAAGGAGAGAGAGAGAGAAAGAAAATAAGAAAAGAGAGAGAAGATTTTGTACCTTACTAGTAAGTTTGAGAGAGAAAAAAAAAGTGATGACATTTTTTTTCTTTTTACTACTTTTCCCAGCCCTTAGCTATACACACACACCCATGAATTTCAAAGTATTCTCTTGCCTGCTTCATTCCAAGAGTAAATTATGTTTTCCCCAATAGTTTTGAACAGATGAACATTAGACTTTTAAGACTGATTCCATATCTGTGTTTGTTAAATAAAATTTTCATAAACTTTAATGTTATATGCCTTCGTTGTTATCATATGCCAATGTTCCGTTATGTTTTCTATGTGTTTGTGGTTGAGATGCCACTGTTTTTTATTGCTGTTCAACCTGATATCTGAGTTAAATTCTTGGCAAGGTCGTCACAGGGTGGATATTATTCCCCGGGAAGGACTAAGAGGGAAGGACTAAGACATCGTCACTCACACATGTGGTATGAGCCCAACCACAAGAGGTCCATGACAGCACATGTGTGTTTGTACACACACACACACACACACATATATATATATGTAAGATGAATTTATGGATTGAAATCTGACAAGATGAATAGAATAAGTAAAGAATAGGTAGAAAAAGTGTCTTTAAATCTAACATGTTTCACTTTAACAAGCTTCTTCAGAAATCCGTCTTTAAAAAAAATTCTCTCTGAAGAAACTTGTTAAAGTGAAAGATTAGATTACAGACACTTTTCTTACCTGTCCTTTAGTTATTCTATTCATATATATATATATATATATATGTTGTAACTAAGTTGTAGAACTTGTAGGTTTTTTAGCCTGTTGTTCATGCATTTACTTTTATAAAGAGTGCTCGATACAACGTAGAGTGTTATATTGTAACAGTTGTTACAATGGTTTATAAATTCATCTATATATATATATATATATATATATAGTAATTTCAAAATTTAATTTCGTTGGATGGTGATTTCAGCAAGAAAATTTTTGCTTCATCAGCAACAGGCAAAAACAATTAATTCAAATATTTTACAAAATTTCTATACCAGAAGAACCCCAAAAACATATCCATACACAGGAAGTTATATTATATATATATAAAATAACCTCAGTAACTGATAAGAAATAAAATCAATTTAAATTTCACAAACTATCTAAAGTTTTGTTTTTTGTTTTTTTTTCAACTCATTAGGCTGCTTGTGAAAAAATCATCAAAATGTTCTATTGTATATTTTTGACTGATGAAAAAAAAATTATTAACTAAAAAAAGCAAAATAATGTTGGGGGTGCATGCATGCATTAAAAGTACATGTTGTTGCACTTTCACTTACAAAACATTTCTTTGAATAATTCAACTCCCTTTTAACATTATTAATATTTTCTTTTAGGAACAGAATAAAAAAATCAGAAAGATTTTCATAATAATTTTGTGAATAACATTGAATGTTTTTTTACATATTCTATAAAGTCAATAAATTAATTGTCATTGTTGGGTAATCATGTCTCTTTCCTGACATGACTGACTAGGTAAACTTTCCCGCATTAGGTTGCCATAATTTTCTGCAGTAAACCAGTTGCCAATTTAGGTTACAGAACCCAATCTGTTCTGCTCTTCAATCCATAGTTAGGGACAGTAGAGATTGGATTAATACCATTCCCAAGGTTATTTGTGCATAAGTGAATGAAATAAATTCAACTGGAATTAGAACTTCGGCTCTCCAATTTCCCATTCTGAGCTGATAGACCATTGCTCCACAACATACATCCTATGAAGTACAATGTTCAAAATGTCTATAGCAACAAGATGATACTGAAAAATTCTTGGTTCAACCAAAATACATCTTGCCCATTTACAAATCTACCATGCAGCTGTACATTGAATACTGCTGCTATACTTGGTTTGACGCCAATGCTATATATACCAAGATCCTCAACAAAATCCAAAGAAGGATCTGTAATATTATCAGCCCTGACTTAGTGTCTTAACTTCAATCACTTTACCATTGCTCTGTCTTTTCTATTAATATTTTTATAGCAATTGTTCTAATGAGCTTTCTTTCTTGGTGCCTCAACTGCATGAATTTAAGCGTACTACTAGATTGCCAATTCATTGTTTTACATTTGAAATGGCAAGATTTAACCATATGTTATACTCTAATATTTTCTTCTCTCTCATGCTTCTCATCTGTGGAACTCTCTTCTGGATTCTTGCTTCCCTGCCACTTACAATCTTCAAAAATGTAAATGCAATGTCTTCTGTCTTCCTGAAATCTGTTCTTTATTTTGTCCTTTCTCCTCACTAGTCTTTTCATTTTCTTTCATTCTCAGTAACCATTTGCTTCTTAGTGGCATTATCACCTTGCTTGGGATGAAATGATTATATATATATATATATATATATATATGTATTCTGCTCTCATTACGATTGAGCTCTCTAGAGAAGAAAATTTTAAAAACAGTTTCCACTTCTGTGGTATATGCGTGACTCTTCAGAAATAAATTGAGTTCTTTTGGTGACTGACGTGTGTATACACTGCTTATATACAACACGTTAAAATTTCCCTTCTCTGATTCCATGCATTTATGGCTTAGGGAGTAGTGACTCTGACTGACACCAAATCGGTCGAGTTTCAATCCCGGCCAGAAGTAAGTGGATGTGTCTAGCCACACTGATGATCTGTGATACAGCAAAACAGGCTTGTATGCAGATGACTATATATATATATATATATATATATATATATATATATATTTAAAAATGTGGATGACATACATATAAATTATAACATGACCTCTGGCTGAGTCCAACTAACCTTCCTGACCTTCAGTCAATTCCGCCGACATTGTGTTGTTGATCTCGGACCAGCAAAAGCAGGATTGATAGTTTGTCACTTAACTAGGTTAGCCCAGACATGCGAGGGAATGGTATATAATGAAAACCAAATTTAAGACTATAATACCACAGTGTATATATATATATATATATATATATATATATATATATCAAACAAATACAACCGTATCATGACCGTATCATCCATTGCTGGTCCCTGACTCAATAAATATCATTTTCCATCCCAGATTTATTAAAAAGGCACAAAACGGGGTGTTGAAGTTAGGTACGAGATTTCTATTTCTCCCTCCCTATATATGTCTTAGTATCTCAAAATGTAAGTAATACCATTTAATCACTTTGATTTCCAATGGAAGGGAAGAAAACTTACTCTCTGTTATTTTCTGCCTATTCCTATCAGATGTCCTGGTAGTCAGTAAACAGGAAATCTTCAAGGCTATGTTTTGAAATTGTCAAAACCCAATGACAATATTGTGACTAACTCAGTCAGTCAGTTAAGTGCCATACATGATACACGCTTGGGCAATCATGTCTCGAAAGAGACATGACTGACTGGGCAGAAGATTATCCCGCAGTAGGTTGCCATTGCTTTCTGCAGTAGACTGGTTGCCAACCAAGGCTATAGAACCCAATCTGTCCTGTTATTTAACCCATAACTGGAAGGAAGAGATGGATTAATACCTTTCCCAAGGGTATTTGCGCGATTTGCAATGGATTCAACTGGAATTCGAACTCGGCTCCCCGGCTTCTCGTTCCAAGCCGATATCCACTGTACCACAATGCACATCCCACTTACTCCTCCTGACAAAAGCAATTTTGCACTCATTATATCTTTGATTCTGTATTTTCCACTTTGTATCACTTTAGCTACTTTTCCTAATGTAACACCCCAGTGGAGGGTCCGAACAATTTCTCTGGTGGCCATTCTCCACGCTGTGATGTTGCCAGGGGTTGGTTGAAAAAGTCGGAGTCTCAAGCTGGGGGTACAAGATAAACTATAAGGAACGAACTTCCACAACTTGGATGAGTTAAATCGATGCTTTATTTCGTTTAGAGTTAGTTGGGGCAGGCGATGTGACACTCAGCTCTAACTCTAATTAATGGAGATCAAATGCCGAACCGACCGACTCAGACAAATGGAGTTTCCCTACTTTAAGCACACGCTCGGCTGAACTAACTCAACTGAACGGCTCAGAAAAATCACTTGTATTTATATTAAAATAATCGGAAGTGCCTAGACCACTGGGCGATAAGCACTGGCGACTGTAAGTCCAAAATTTCAAGGTACTTAAATTTTGCTTCCTTTGATGTGTAAACGGGATGTCTGCACTAAGCCGCCAAGTATTTCCCAGGATTTTTTTAACTTTTTATCTTAATAAAGCTTCGTGTGAAGGTCGTCGGATGTTTTTATAGCCCTGACACTTTACCCATAACCAGTTTTTTTATTGCCTGGAGAAAGGGAAAATTCTATTATTTTTTCTTTATTTTCTTAATGTGTGGTCAAGATACAGTAAAGACAGTTTTTGACCTGGTCACTCAAAAATCTATTTCCTAAACTTTATCTTTTATCACATCAAATCACTTAGTCAAATATTTATTAGAAGACTGGTAGGATTTAACAGTAATCTGATACACTTTTCTCTTCCACAAATTTCCTTATAAAAGAAAAAGCATTTATTTATTTTTTCCTCTTCTTTTTCACTTTTGTTAAACAAAACATGTTTTTAAACTATTTTTCTATTCTTAACCATTTTCTATTCTCAATCTATTATAATAAAGTACATATTTTACAAACTCACCTTAATATACGCCTAGTTATCGTGTCACACTGACAAAAATAATTGTATTCTCCATTTTTCAGAGAAATCTCTTCTCATCCTTAAAATCACTTAAAATTAATATCAGCCATTTGGAAATAGGGTTATATAACAACATTTATATCAAATAAATATATTTCCAACAAAGCCAATGTTAATTGTTTTAAAAATAAATGCAACTGCCGGAAAAAATATATTCTGTCCCTTAAATGGTCATTGTATGAATGATAATATTATATACCAAGCTAGCATACATTCTTGTAAAGATGCTCAATTTTATTTTGGTTCCACTGAAAATCCTTGAAAATTTCATTTCTACTATCACCAAATAATTTTAGGCAATATAAAATAAAAAAAACAGCACTGTTCTTTATAAATATTTTGGGCAATTAAAGAATGGTGGTAATTCTGTTATATACCAACTCATGTATGGTATATACTGCTGCTGGAACAACAATTGTCTTGACAAATAAACGACAACACAGAACAAGTATATAAAAATATTAACTTATATTTTTATTCTCTTCAGTGACAGTTGTGTGTAAAGTGGTAGTCAGAGAGAATCATGCATGTAGAAGGAAGTTGACTGACTGGCATTGTCTTCCTTGCATTCTCTTTGAGCCGTCTGGTCGTTCTGTTCTTGACACAGAAAAACTCGATCTTATATACATTGAGATTCAATGAATTCTGTCCAATTGTGTCATCTCTGGGTAGGCACACCCACCAACCACTTTTGCCAATTACTGCTTTTGGTCTGCTGCCTTTTGATGTCATCACATTCCTGTCTTTCCATGGTTTATATTTTCTGACCTTGAACCTGGCCGCCCTGACGCAAATACACATTGTTTGTCGTTGTTCCTGATGCCAAATCCTATTTCTGTTTGCTCATTAAAATAAAATTACATTCCTTTAGTTTGCCACTGGCCGCATTCCTCTGCCATTGTTTTACATTTGCTGACCTTGAAACCACTGTCTTTGTCATTGGTCTCTCTGCATTCTTGCTTTTGAATGAAATGATATTTCTTTAATGCGAACATTTTTGTTTGCCAGCCTGCATTCCTACTTTTGACCAAAATTATATTCTGTGGGTCACAGAATTTATTACAATTCTCCTCTTATCACCTGAGATACCATAACTAGGGCTAAATCTTACAATGAGAAAGGAAATAAATGTAATTTATGTCTTGAAAAATTATCTTAAAACACTTAAATAACCTTAGCTTATTTAACAAGAGAAATGAATTGATGGTTACATGTACACATAAAAACAAATATCTACTTGAATATATTGATCCAGATTAATAATTAATAATTGATATTTAGGAGGCATAGTAAAGCAATGGATAGCAGCTCAGATTGAAGTATTGGAGAGCCGAGTTTATTACATTCACCTATGTACTAATATTATTGGGAAAGGTATGAATCCATCTCTTTTTCCCAGCCAGCTGTGGGTAAATAGCAGGACAGAACCCTGGATGGCCACTGGTCTAGGAGAAGGAAAAATTCTGAATTCAAAGCCAGGCTGGAGAGGGTTGGGCTTTGTCACGCTTTCTCAAGATGCACTTATACTGCAGCTCTGCTATGACTCTGGAAAGTCATAAAACTAAAAAAAATTTAAATAAAATATAATTTTAATATATATTATGAATTTTCTTTTTAGAAAAACAAGTAATCTCTCTTCATGTTTAATATGAAAGATTAATATTCACAACTCTAAAATATTTTTCACACACACACATATATATATATATATATATATATATACAGAGACACACACAAATTACCTTTATTTTAAATGGCAAATATAATTTTTAAAATACTGTAAACCCATATCTATGCCAACATTGTAATAACCAGATATTTTTATTAAAATTTAAATTACGTAACAGTCAGTGTATACCCAGCACCTGAAGATTGCATTGTGCATGAAACTCTGTCATGCTATCGACAAGGGATAATATATATATATATATATATATATATATATATATATATATATATGATTATAAATATTAAATAGTTACTGATAAATCTTTAGATGCCATATAATTACATAATTTGATTATCAGTATTTAAAAATGAAAAAATATTTGTACATTAACCAGGAAAAGAACATCAGTAATAAATAATATCATTTTTAATAGTAATAATATTGTCCCATAATAGTAGTTAAGTTTGCATAGTTTTCATGCATCTAATGTATAAGCTATTTGGGGACAGAATAGTACATTATACTATTAAACAACCCTTGACCTATAACATTTGCTTACACTTTGCAAGCATTAAATATACAATATTTACCTTGTTTTTCTACTGAGATGTGACACAAGGTCAGGTTTAGTGTAGGTGACCTGAACATGTATGCTTGGACCAGGGAGAAAAATTGCTCAGCTCCAGCAACTGTTGGTTGCACTGGCCTTAGTGGCAACCACCAATCTACCCCTCTAGTGCAATGGGTACCTCTCAGCATTTATTTTCTCAGAAGCATATCTGTCCTTGGACAGAGACACAACTGAGCCACACTCTACCTGAAGACAAAGACATAACTGAAGCATTAAATACATCAACTATTATGGGACAGAGGTAGTACTTTTCAATATAATACAACCTATATCCATAATGTTTGTTAAATTTGCATGCACATTTCATTAATATTCATTTTTTAGTTTGTTTTTAAATCCTGTGGTCATATAATTAACACAAAGTACATTCTGTTATGTTAACGTTAATTTGGTTGGAACAAAATCCATTTTTCTGATGACACTGTTTAATTGACAAAATACATCAAAATAAGAATTTTCAAAATTATCTTCTATATCTACTATATTAAACTAAATACAAAAACTATTAATAATAATAGTTAATTATTTTATAAGAATTATCTATTTTATCCTCCCACAATAATTAATATTTCTTAAGAATGTTTTTGGTGATGCTGAAACGCAATATTTTTGGATCAGATACAAAAGAAAATGAGAAAAGAACCCATCTTGCCAAAACTAATTTCTTGACCTTCAGGCCAAGTATTTCAGCTTGAAAAGTCACCACCTATTATATTGGCCTTGTGTAACATTCGCTTGTGGATGTAATATTGATTTTACTCTTATTTCACTAAGAATCAATTTCCCATTGTTGAAGGTAATGTACTCTTAAGTTGTTTCTTTCACTTGGAATTGTTTTTAGGAGACAAATTTTAGCCCCCCTTCTTGGACTGAAACCAAGACTATAGCCACTTTCGCTGTGACTCCACCCTGTATATTCACCTACATTTACCTTTTACTTATATCCTACTAGCAGTATAGCCCGGCATTGCTCGGGTGTAATGAAAGTTTAAAACTAATCCATGGTCCTGGAGCTCAGACTCTTTGGACGTTGGCACGAAAGACTAAAAAGCAATAGTTGTTTCCAGTTAAAGCGAAAATGTAGACTGAAAGAAAAATGAATGGATGTAAGTCAAATTTTCATTTCCTGGTATCGATATCAAATAAGTTTTTTTTTGTCGTAAACTGAATTTTGAAGGCTAAATAAGTCCTTTGAGTAAATGGTATCATGGCTGAAACTAAGAACTACAATTATACCTACTTAGAGCCAAACCCGAAGCAAAAACTAAAATAAAAGGACTGAAAAATAGACATACAGTCAGATAAACAGACACACACAAACATCTTGCCTTTTATATGTATATTTTATCGATTTTCTGCACTATTGTAAGAACTGCAACCTTGAAACTTCTGAATATCGTTTCTTATGTCTTTGTCTATGAGTGTATCAAATTTGATTAAAATCGGACCCCTCCTTCTATAACCTGATTTTTTTCGATTATCGATTTTCAATGTTTATCAGGGGTACCTCAACACAAAACCTAGCTAAGAACACTCACAGACACTTATAGTACAACTGTGTAAATTTTCAAGAAAATCGGTTCAGCCATTTTGGAGTCTATAGGTAACGGACACACACACACACACACACACACACACACACACAAAGTAAGTTCCATTTATAAATAAGTTTAGATACTTATATTTCTGAAAGTATTTTCATGGCAAGCTTTTTTCCCTGGTTCCCTGACCACCTGTATTTGTTTGTGATACTAGATTGGTATTAAGGTTCTACCCTTTTAATAATCAAATGTAACTAACTCTTCTAATTGAACAGCTTCTTTTCTCACACTTCCCATTTTGTGGAATTCACTTCTATTTGCTTACTTCCTTGATAGCTACAATCTTCAAAAGTTTAAATGCAACATCAATTGCCATCTTCCATCTATTTGATTCTCATCTGTCTATTATCTTTTCTTCAACATACCCTGTACCTTTTTTTTTTTATCTCACTGTAACTCTCTGTACACCAGTGGCAGTCCTACTTTGCTTGGGATTAAATAAATAGAAAAAAATTACAATTTCTAATCTATTTTTTATTATAGACTAATATATCTCTTTCCCATAACTTATGAGCTCATCAAGTCTACATTAATCTTTTATGTTTTAGAAATTGTGTTAACAAAAGACAGAAAATGTGACAGTGAAATTCAAAAGTACATAGGGATAGAGAAAGATGTCTTCCAAAAGCTAAGCAAAGTCTTAAGAAACAGGAAAATCTTGTGAGAAACAAAGAAAAGAGTAGTTAACTGTTATATAATATCAGTATGACAGTAAATGCCGGACAATCTCTCATGACTTGAGGCAACAGAAATGTGGTTCTACAGAAGGATGTTGAAAATACCATAGACTGAACAAGTGAGCAATAGCAAAGTTTTAGAAATAATAAAAATGAAAAGGACACTTATACTTTCGCTAGAAACTAGGAAGAAAGTACTGGATTGCTACGTGATGTCCGTCCTTCAATATGGCAGTGAATGCTGGACAATACCATCAAAGATGAAGGAAAAACTTGAAGCAACTGAAATGTGGTTTTACAGATGGATGCTGCAAATTTCATGGATCAAGCATGTGAGCAGTGATGAGGTTCTGGAAATGATGGAAACAAAAAGGAAATTAATACTGAGTATCAGGAAGAGACAGCTGAAGTTACTGGGACACGCAATGAGGAAGGAGGGCCTGGAGAACCTGATACTAACAGGCCAGATAGAGGGGAAAAAGAGACGGGGAAAGCAACGGATAACATATTTGAAGGACCTAATCAGGTGGATGACAGAACGAGGATTGCACGGTGTAACAGAAGAAGACGTGCTCAGAGCCGACAGGGAAACGTGGAAAAGTCATGATCGCCTACGTCCTGAAGGGACAGGGCACATAGAAGATGATACTTTTTTTTTTTTTTTTAAATAATCATATCACCCCGAGCAAGGCAGTAACGCCACTGATGTGCAGGGGGCTACGTAAGAGTGAAAAGATTGGAAAAGAGAAAGCCGGAAACCGCATCCTAAACAGGGAACAAGGGATGAGCCTCTTCACCTGTTCAATAGACATGGGTAGAGTGTGAACCGGGCAACATCAGAAAGAGATTAGTTGAAATTTCTAGTGCACATGATGAGGAAAGAGGGCTTGGAAATTTTGTATATTCATCCACATTTACCTATGCATATATACTATTTCTAATTTTATTTTATCTTATGTGGGGAAGAGACACATTAGAGACACGTTCAACAACTTCTCAGCTCATCAAATCTATATGAATTATTTACACTGTGCAATCTTGTTTATTAATTTTTGTTTTCTCTCACTTAATTAAGTGCATATTTCTTAATTATAATGCGAAATTCACAATTATTTGCAGATCACATTAATTCACATTTCAGTAGTTTTAAAATGTATTTTCTTGTGTGTTTATTCATATGCAAATTGTGTGTGTGAATTTATGATTAATAAAAACACAGCTAATGGTATACTGAGAAGTTCTCAACCAACCAAGAAACCCTTTCCAAAATCAGAAAAAAAAAATTGGGATTTTTAATCAGATGAGTTAGTCCAAGAAATTTTTAGCACACCCTCATCTTTATACACTGTTAGTAAAGTTGGTTGGTTGGTTGATTGATTTGCCATAAAAACAAAACAATGTCAACGGGTCATTTATTGCCAACTAAATTTTATTTATTTATTGCTGGTAATACCTTTTTCTTTCAACAATTTATTGTTGTTTTTATATAAGTTTTATGTCTAGTAATACATTTTTCTTTTTCGAGTACCAAAATTCATTGGGATTTGTTTTTAAGGGCAGGGTCCCCAAGTGCTACCCTTGTTATTTAACCCATAACTGGAAAGAAGGGACAGATTAATACCTTTCCCAAGGGTATCAGTGCTTTAGTGAATCCAGGGTATTCAACTGGAATTCGAACTCGGCTCACCGATTTCACTTTCCAAGCCGATATCCACTGTGCCACAATGCACATCCGTCACTAAACGCTTATAGCACCTGGTATTCCCAAGCGGTCACCCATCTAAGTACTGACCAGGCTCAACGTTGCTTAACTTTGGTGATCGAGCGAGAACCTGTGTATTCAATGTGATATGACCGTAAGCGTGCACATCCGTCACTAAATGATTACAGCATCTGGTATTCCCAAGCAGTCACCCATCTAAGTACTGACCAGGCTCAAAGTTGTTTAACTTCGGTGATCAAGCGAGAACTGGTGTATTCAACGTGATATGGTCGTAAGCCACTGTTAGTAAAGGAGAGCAGCTTGGGTTGAGAAATTGGAGAGTCAAGTTCAAATTCCAATCAATTTCAATATATTCACTTATGTGCAAATACAATTGGGAAAGATATAAGTCTATCTCTTCCTCATCCGGCTATGAGTCGAACAGCAGAACAGACTGGTTCCTATAGCATTGGTTGGCTACTAGTCTAAAAGAAAGAAAACTATCACTACAGCTAAAGTTCATGTAGTGCTCCATGAACGTTAATAATGATGGGACTCATGATCATGAGTAAACAAAATTATATAGAAAAGAATTTTATTGTATGATCTCTTACAGCATAAAAATATACTAAATCCACTGGGATAAAATTCGTATATAGCTGTTTTTTGTTGTTAGTGAAGTATAACCAAGCTTATTTATATATGGTGCTGAAAATTTCTCATTTCAACTAAGAAATGTAAATCCTACATCTGTGTCCTGTGTGTTGACGCCCAAAATCTCTGTGGTCGATCAATAGTTGATCACTTCATTCCAAACTTGGCCCTGTCCCACATTGTGTTTGATTGATCACAAAGCCAGTTTAAGTAGAAAGACAAGAGAAATTTGCTGCATCGACTATCCAAACAGATGGGAGCCACAATAAGGGAAAAAAAGTCTTTGTGAAATGAACAATAAGGTGTTTTTATATATACATATACTTTCTCTTTGGAAAGTATTTTGTTTGAGTTTATCACTCTTACATGCAAACAATTATAATTCCATCCCACAGCTTCTAGGGCATGTAATACTTTATCTAAATTGGTTGGTCTGGCACCAGGCCAAAGTCAGAGGTTCTTCTAAGGCAGGCAGTCTGGGTACACTAGCATTTCCAAATGACCAATCAGAGACCCTCCTTTTGATCACCTGATCTACTTTGTCTCCTCCTCTTTTGTGTGAGTGCTGCTTACTATTGCCCAAGGAGCATGGAACATTTCTCCAACTTTCCGAAAATTCCATAAGGGACTTTTTCTCATGGGTCATCTGATCAACCCTATCTCCTTTTCTCCTATGCGAGTGTTTCTTACTACTGGCTGAGGGGCATGGTCCAGCCCAAATGGTCAAATCTAATTATCACTCCAAAATTTCTTTCCTATCAAACATTGGTGTGTGATCGCTCTTCACATCTGTATTTTATCATTTCAAGCCCTCTTGCCAACATCTGACAAAAAGGAGACAATTTCTCAATCTGAAATGTTCTTAATTATCTAGACTTTCTCACTTTGTATACAACTGTCATTAGAAATTCTCTAGCTTCAGTCAAAAGAAAGCACCATGTGTTTCTTTTTTAATTATCAGTGTCACAAAATTCCCTAAAAACAAAAACTTTATTTCTGAGAATTCCATTTCTCATTCTGACCAGGGGTCGACTGTACCTAAGGGTCATAAAATTCTTTCAACAATTTTCCATTCAAGGGAAAAGATTCTGTTTCAAATCAAAGCATAGTCAGCTGTCATTTTATCAATGATCATAAAATTTTTACAATAACCGAGCGACTGACTTTTTCACAATAATGACTATCCTGAATTTGGTGACAAAAAATCATATAGAATTTTTATCTTTCTGACTAAATTTTCTAGCCAGTATTAAAGAGACATAAAAAACTTTATTTTGAGTGATTGTTTGTTTTCGATGGCCCTATATATATATATATATATATATATATATTTTCTAAACATATGCTGTTAAATATAAGAGACAATGAATGTCTATTATGTTTAATCATGAACCGTTCTAAACGTTGTATTTTGGCTTTAATTTCAGTTGAAAATAAAGACAAAAATTCTCCAACATTTGAACGGCTCATGATTAAACATAATAGACATTCATTGTCTCTTATATTTAACAGCATACATTTAGAAAATTATTTGCTGCCTCGATATACTAAATAATATATATATATATATATATATATATATTTTTTTTTTTTTTTTTTTTTCTTGGGTGGTCTTTTTAGAATATCTTTCATCTAGCTTCTAGCAGATGAAGAAGAAAAAATATTCAATTATTATTTTTTTCTTTTCCCTTTTTCAGCACCAGAAATCATATCAGCATTTATAAAAAGAAAAAATTCTAATATTTTGGTCATATTTTAGTAAGTGGACCACCTAAGAATTTTTAACACTTTGTGCCATATATAATGCACCATGCGTTTTCATATAGTTTTTCATCTGTAATGTCTATAGCATTTTACTGTATTAGGTTTATCTCCTTTGCACTAACAATCACAGGTGACAGCATCATAATATAAAACTTGAAGGTGAAAATATCAATCATATGACAGAACAGTTTAGAATAATAATAATAATAATTAGAAATTTAAAAAATATTTAAAGACTAACATGAAATTCTAATAAAAAGTTTTCACAAAATATCAATGTCAAATATGCTGTCAATTTTAATGTCTTAAGTGATGTTCATCCTTCACAAGTGAAGATGACCCATTTTTCTTCGCACATTACTTATAGGAAATTTCTGGGTGCTTGCGATGAGGGATGAAATAATGACTTGATTAAGTGGGGAAGAGTTGTGCATGGTTGTCAGCATCACTCTCTTGTCCCTGCCCATCTAGACCTGGTGGCAAGACAAAATTAAGATGGCTGGAGATGGACCAGGATGCAGTGACTGGTCATCAGTATCTCACTGGTGACACTGTGCCCTAGTCACGATCCACAGTGCTTTGCTGGGACTGCCTTCATGCCTGTTAAACCTATCGAGAGATTTTGTTTGCACCATCTGTCAGAACCAGATTTTATTTTGTTGTCGGAGGGGTCATCTTCAAGGAGACTTGTTTGCCATAGCTAATGAGTTTTCCTTCCAATTAAAATTTTATCATAAAAATTATAATTTGTCTATACTTCTGAGATGAGGTAGTATTTACACTATTTACATTATTCAAACTATTGTCCAAATCTTTACTGCCATGTTTACAATGTTTCAGCCACTGTATGCTCCAGCCTTCTTCAGGTTTTAGAAATTTTGAACCAAAACTTTTATTATGATCACTGGGGTATATCATTATCGTTCCATGTACGAAGCCACTTCTGGTAGAGAATGATATACCCCAGTGATCGTAATAAAAGGTTTGGTTCAAAATTCCTAGCATCTGAAGAAGGCTGGAGCATACAACGACTGAAATATTGTAAACACGGCAGCAAAGATTTTGGACAATAGTCTGAATAATGTAAATAGTGTAAAAATTATAATATCATAAGTAAACTTGTAATGTAAGATGTTTTGTTGGAGTTATAAGTACTGTGAACAAAAATAAAATTTCTTAAAAATGATTTTTTTATTGCTATAGCTTAGGCACTGCTGATCACAAATATTCGACATTTTTTAAAATTAAATTTGGGTTAATAAGGATGTCCATTTTGCTATATAAATAACTGTTGCGGGGAGTTACCCACTTAATAATGGACTCTTTTTGCCTATATTAACCGAGAGTTAATTACTCTCGAGAACAGAGGTGGGGCAACAGAGACACTGGTTTCCAGTATGACTTCAGTTCAGTTCAGCTCAGCCTAGTCTGTCTGTCTGTTGGTCACTTGTAGCCAAGCTATTATTACTTTTTCTCTTTGTATCTCTTGTTGACGTAATATATGTTCTTGACCTTCCACTGTGTTGACTCATTATTTTATGGTCCCATACTGGGTTCATATCAACTACCTAGCAGGATTTTTTAATTTTTTATTTTATAAGATTTTATAGTTAGTCATAAGTTATAGTTGGTCTGGGAACCTTGAGGTGGTGTAATGGTTAACAAGCTTGTCTCACTAAAACCATTGCAATTGAGTAGTGAGTTTGATCCCGTACTTACAGCCTTGTGCCAGATCTAAGCTGTGCTTAGAAAATCACCATAAGTTATAGCTGGTCAAATGTTATTAGCTCTTAAATTGTTAAATCAAAAGCAATCATATAACACAATATCTATATATCCAAAACATTGTTGGAAAGATTGAAGTACAAAAATATATTATATTGTTGTATATATAAATAGACTTGGTATAATGCATATTTATTTATTTTTTTCTGTTTTTGCTTTTAATTCTAGGGTCCAGCCTTGAGAACATGGTATTTGGCGATGGAAAGAATATTTGGTGCCAGCAGAAACACAGCTCTTCTGAAAGTAGCAGCAGACCAGGTTAGATAATAACCATTATTCCCTTACGAGTAGGCCTATGATGGCAAAATATGAATATTTTAAAATGGTGTACCTACTATTGAGTATCTTATATCAAGACATTAAAAAAATCAAACAAAATAATCCAAACCCCATCTCAGTGTGAAAGGAGGGAAATATATACATATATATTTTCAAATAAATCCATAGTGGTCTTTATTATAATAATCGAGAGGTTATGTATATGTTCTTCATTACTGGCTGACAAAATAATTGCAAAACCATGGCAAGAGGTTTCATAACTGGTAATAAAGTTTAATGAAAGAAAATGAACTAAGCCAATGCTGCCTTGCTATTCTCTCTCTCTCTCTCTTTTTTCATGAGTGTGATAAATATATCTAAACTTATTTATAAATGGAACTTTGTCTCTGTGTGTGTGTGTGTCCGTTACCTATATACTCCGAAACGGCTGAACCGATTTTCTTGAAAATTTACACAGTTGTATAGTTGTACTATAAGCATCTGTGAGTGTTCTTAGTTAGATATTGTGTCGAGGTACCCCTGATAAA
Source organism: Ascarosepion bandense (assembly GCA_037127315.1). NCBI lineage: Eukaryota > Metazoa > Mollusca > Cephalopoda > Sepiida > Sepiidae > Ascarosepion > Ascarosepion bandense. Next base: position 1,364,248 of record JBBBDQ010001170.1, on the reverse strand, counting down.
TATCAATAATCGAAAAAATCGGGTTATAGAAGGAGTGGTGCGATTTTAATCAAATTTGATACACTCATAGATAAAAACATAAGAAATGATATTCAGAAGTTTCAAGGTTGCAGTTCTTACAATAGTGCAGAAAATCGATTATTTGTATATATATATATATATATATATATATATATATATATATATAAAAGGCAAGATGTTTGTGTGTATGTGTGTTTGTTTATCTGCCTGTATGTCTGTATTTTTTTCAGCCCTTTTATTTTAGTTTTTGCTTTGGTTTGGCTCTAAGTAGGTATAATTGTAGTTCTTAGTCTCAGCCATGATACCATTTACTCAGAGGACTTATTTAGCCTTCAAAATTCAATTTACAACGAAAAAAAACTTATTTGATATCGATACCAGGAAATGAAAATTTGACTTACATCCATTCATTTTTCTTTCAGTCTACGATTTCGCTTTAACTGGAAACAACTATTGCTTTTTAGTCTTTCATGTTAGCGTCCAGAGTCTAAACTCTAGGACCATGGATTAGTTTTAAAGCTTTCATTACACCCGAGCAACACCGGGCTATACTGCTAGTAGTTATGTATAAGTATATGGAAATAAATTAAATATATGAAGGTAGTTGAAATCTACTTCTATGACAACACTTGCTAATCAACTTATTATGTTAAGATGTAAATGTTGATTATATTTTAATATCCTAATTTTTCCTACTAAGCACAGATTACATTTGTCACTCAGACTATTGCAGATAGATGCTGAGTCTATTAATTTTTAATTTATTTATGGGTTCAAGCCTTTTTTCAGTTCCCAGCATTTTTGGAAAAGAGCTGTTTGAAATTTTAGTTAAGAATTTAGTTATATTTATATGTGTGTCTGTGTGTGTGTGTAAGTGTGCAATGATTCTTCTATGTGCGCTGTCCTTTCAGTATGTAGGCGATCATGGCTTTCCACGTCTCCCTATCCCTGGTGGATCTTAGTATGTTTTCTCCTGTTACACCAAGCAAACCCCCGTTTTGTCATCCACCTTCTCAGGCCCTTTAAATATGTTATCCACTGCCTTCCTCTGTCTCTTTTTCCCTCTATCTGGCCTCTCAGTATCAGGTTCTCCAAGCCCTCCTTCCTCATTGCACGTCACAGGAACTTTAGCTGTCTCTTCCTGATGCTCGCTATTAATTTTTTTTCATTTTCATTCTTTCCAACACCTCATCATTGCTCACATGCTCGGTCTATGATATCCGCAGCATTCTTCTGTAGAACCACATTTCCGCTGCTTCAAGTTTTTCCTTCATCTTTGTTGATATTGTCCAACATTCACTGCCATATTGAAGAAGCAATATCACATAGCAATCCAGCACTTTCTTCTTTGTTTCTAGCGAAATTGTCCTGTTTCTTAATACTTTACTCAACTTCTGAAATGCTTCCTTTGCCAATACAATTCACCTTCGAATCTCTGTGTCACACTTACTGTCTTCTGTTAGAACACTTCCCAGGTATTTAAATTTTTGTACCTGCTTGACTTTAAACATTAGAGTAAATTAAACTTTTGACGTTTTATAGATCCTACTTGTGACATCATAACCATTGGGGAATAGCCATTTCTTCACGTTTAAACAGTTTAATGAATAAAGAGTTCATATTCTTATTTTAATCTGGTAAAGATCACAAGGTAATGTTTGTTATTTTTCTATCATAAAAAAGGCATATGCCTTTGTCTGTTTACTTTATATGTAAATCTTGATTATCATCAAAAGTAATACATGTCATCATAAAAAAAAAGACAATATCTTGAAGAACCAGGTCTCTTTTTCTAATGGCTGACCAGCTCCCTGAGCGTTGCATGTATAAATTTAAGTTTATTTGATTGAGAAAAGAATCTGTAATTTATTTCAAAAGAAAAAAAAAACGATTTTCACATTTCCATTTTATAAGAAAAATTGCTAAAAATGATAAATATTTTATCAAACATGGTAAGAAACATTGTAACTAAGCAATTATAGGAATCGAAACAACACATTAAAACATACCGTATCTCTTGTTCTGCGGGTAGTAATTTCAAATAATGGATTCAGTTGAGACATATATGGATCACCTTGTAACAGTTATTTAATGCCATTTTAAAAGTAAATAATTACTTACATCATACTTACATACTTGCTATTTCTTTTTGGGCACAGATTAAACCAACAAAAGTACACATGTAACAAGCAAATTGCTATTTTCTGTGTTTTTACCCTTCTATTAAAATAAATTAATCTTGGTATCAGCTGCAGAACAATTATTTATTTAATGCTTTTCTTGGTGATTTCTTGTTTTAACTGTTCAATTTCAACCTGTATTTTAGAACTTTTTATTTCTTCTTAGGCTTACAGCCTATCACGTTGAATAGACCATTTCTCGCTTGATCACCGAAGTTAAGCAACGTTGAGCCTGGTCAGTACTTAGATGGGTGACCACTTGGGAATACCAAGTGCTGTAAGTGTTTTGTGATGCAATTGATATCGGCTCGGAAAGAGAAATCGGCAAGCCGAGTTTGAATTCCAGTTGAATACCCTGCATTCACTTAAGCACTGGTACCCTTGGGAAAGGTATTAATCTATCCCTTCCCTCCAGTTATGGGTTAAATAACAAGGGTAGGACTTGGGGACTCTGCTCTTAAAAAAAAAATCCCAATGAATCTTGATACTCGAAAAGAAAAAAGTATTACTAGACACAAAACTTATATAAAAAAAAAAACAAATTGTTGAAAGAAAAACGGTATTACCACCAATAAATAAAAATTTAGTTGGCAATAAATGACCCGCTGAGGTGTTGATGTGCCATAAAAACAAAACAACCAACAATTATTTCTTAAGTTTTTGTGCTGAAACTGTGAGCAACCAGGTTTTCTGAGTTAGTTATCATTATTTGATATTCGGATTATTGTTCTTGCCTTTACAACACTTTCACACTGTGTAATGGTTAACAAGCTTGTCTTGCTAAATTAATTAAGACTGAGTATTGAGTTTGATCTTCTCTGGGTGCTCTATACTTTCTGCCTTGTGCCACATCTAAGCTATGCTTAAAAAATTACCACTGTTTCCATCTTTGTGGTTGTTACAATGTTTCAGATATGTATCGAGCCAGGTAACTTCCAGGTAATTTTGAACGGGACCCTTTATTCAATCTACAGGGATAGTCATTTATATAGGCATATGTGATATGGGTGATCATGTCTCAAAAGTGCCATGACTGACTGACTGGGCAGAAGATTATCCGCAGTAGGTTGTCATTACTGTCAGATTGTTCTCCTTACACTGTGGAATAATAGTGTAGTAGATTAATGCATTGGTTTGTGAATTTAGTGATGTAGTAATAGTGAGTTCAGTCCCTGGGCTGGGCAGTATATTCTTGGACTTTGTGGAAACAGGGTGAGCAATAATTTACCTGTCAGTTTCATATGACATTTAAATAAGAACTAATCATTTTCTTTTTTTATCTACCTTGGATATATTCAGCTCAAAAATTTGAAATTATTTTTTTTTTATTTAGTTTAAATTTTATTCTTTTCCTTAGTGCCATAATTTTACAGTAACCCCACAGGCTAAGGGGATAAGAGATGTCAGTTCAACCCTGAGCAGCCTCTGCAACCCCACTTCTCCAAATGAGCCGTATACTATTCCCAAATAAATTAGCTTGTCTCAGTGTCTGTCCTCAACTAGGCATGCTTATCTTGGTTGTTATACTCACAACGATCGGCCATTGTACTAGCCGATTTTCTTAAGTTTTTTCAGATCAGCATGTTCATCTTGCTTATGAGACTTCCAATGTTTCAGCCATTGTAAAAACAGGTCTTCTTCAGAACATCTGAAGAAATTTTACTGCTTTGATTTCTGCACAAAAAACCCTTTTAGTAACCCTCTACCTTGGGTGGTTCTTGGGCCTTATATTGAGTGAAAAATAATTAAAAAACAAACCTACCATTTTAAGTATTACTTAAATTTTTTTTTAAAGTTAATGATTTTGGTTATTTTTTTTAATACATCCAGTAACATTTGCTTCTTTTCTGTCATCGATATAGGGATGTTTTGCACCTGCATTTTTGACTACATTTATTGGTGGGATGGAATTTCTTCGAGGTGGCAAATTGACGGAGATCAAGAATAAAATAAAGCAGGTATAGTATGCCCGTTTTGCTTTGTTTTTTTGGGGTTTTTTAATGAAAAACAGCAAACATTGAAAGAACATTTCTAAAAAGAAGCATTTCCATTGTTTGACATAAGCTTTTTCATCAAGTTAATATTTTATAGTATACATTTGTTTTTTCTAAGTTTCTTATGTTGGAAGAAATCTCTTTGTCAATACATCTTTATTGATGTGAACATATTTGATGGTATAAAGTAGTAGTTACATGTCTTACATACAAATTACTCATCTTAGAAAATGTTGGCATAAGAATTTCTACATGACATAGGTGTTGTACAATAACATTTTTTGTTTCTGAGGGCTGCTGTTGTTAATGACAAACATTTTTAATTTTCAGTAATAAATCTTTAATCTTATATAATTTATTTGTTTGAACATTATTTTTATTATTTTTAACGAATATTCATATTGAGTAGATATTCAGTTTTTATAATTAAATAGTATATATATATATATATATATATATATATATATATATGATCACTGGTGGCATCCTACTAGTTCAATTCTTAAAATTATAAAAGCTCAGCAAACCCGTTGTTGGATTATCCGAAAATAATCTTATACATTAATAGCCAATATATGATAGCTAATACCATTGCTGTAATTTCTGTGAAGGCTGAAAGAAGGTTTCTTGTGATGAATATAATTCATTCTGTCAAAAGAAATTGTTTTGAAGTTAAAAATGTGGTCATAAATGTGTAAATTTATGCATAAATTTGTTTTTGCACATAGAAGTATATAGGATTTTAATTATAAACCTGCAGAACTTAACATTGTATTTTTTATGAAGCAACTGGCCCATCACCCCACCTTCTGAAAATCCTGCCAATTTAGTCTGTAAATTCCTACTCAAAAACACTCTAATATAAAGTGCTTGGACTCAAAAGACTGGCGACAGGTTTGTAAATTATTGATGAACTTTTACCAATCCTTTTGCTTATAGCTTTTTTTTCAAATAAAGTTATATATAGGTGTGTTGTGGTGTAATGGATATCAGCTTGGAATGAGAAACCAGAGAGTCAAGTTCAAATCTCAGTCAAATTTGTTTCATTCACTTACACACAAATATCTCTAGGAAAGATATTAATCCCTCTCTTGACTTGAAAAGGTCAAGATTGTAGTAATTGGGGTTGTGACCTCTTGGGGGTCTGTTCTATAAGCGAGCAGATCCCGTCTGAGTAGAAGTTCTTACTTGTTATGGTTTATAAAATGGCAAGTGTTCTAAAAATAGAAAAAGATAGACACACTGATGCCAAGAATTCAAAATTAGGCGGCAAAATAAGGAACCGTTTCCTTTTGGTAGGAGTAGGAGTAAGAAGTAGGAGTTAAGGACAGTAGTTTTGTGTAGGAGATTTGAAAAGAGGAAGACGCTAGAGTTGACCACTAAAGTCCAGAAGGGATAGGCTCGTTTACTACTAGCATCCCACAGTGAAGAGAATTTAGCTGGTCTGCTCCTGTATCCACACAAAATTTAAAGGTTGTAACTTGATGTAAAAACCTAAAGTTTTATACCAAAAATAAACATCATTAATTCAAGTTTGTGTTATCTTCTAATTATACCAAAACGAAGCAACACAACATGCTTAACAATGGAATACATAGAGAATGAGGATGATTTGAACCTGTGTACATGGTATGCCAGTTTCTAGTTGTAAAGGTCTGAACTGGTGGAATTTACAAACATAGTTCATTTGAACATAGGGTGTAATGAGTATTTTCAGTTATTAGGAGTACTGACTTGGCCACTCTCTCACCGGCGTGAAGTGGCTTCCCTGTGCCTCTTCTACAAGTACTTTCATGGCTTCTGCTCTGATGAACTTAGACCATTGGTGCTGCCTAAGCATGAATTGACACGAGATACTAGATTAGCAACTAGGTCCCACCCTTTTACAGTTAAACAGATAAGATGTAACCGTAATTTCTACTCCAACAGCTTCTTTTCTCGCGCTTCCAGCCTGTGGAATTCCCTTCCACATGTCTGCTTTCCAGACAGCTACAATCTCCAGGTGTTTAAATGTAGGGTCAATAGACACCTCCTATCACACTAACTTCCAATTATTCTCCCAACACTCTCATCTACCCAACCCTCATTCTCGGTATCCTTACCCCTTACCCGCCTATCACCCACCCTCTGACATTTCTTATATTTAACCATCCTTTCTCCACTCTATGTAGCCCCCCTGCGCAGTAGTGGCAGTGAAATGCCTTGCTCGGGGTGAAATGCTTATAAAAAAACAAAAAGAAAAAAGTGGGTGATTTCAAAACCAGTGGGGCTATTTAGCAAGGGATAGCATCTATCTAGCAATGGGATATATCATGCTATAAATTAAAAATGCATATAAAAAAACAGGAAGCATAAATGCAAAGTTGTTTGCTATGCTCAAGATTCTATTTTTTAAGAGTTTGAAGATGAAGCACTAATTCTTTCATTTTAATTTCCGTGACTTTTTATTGAAACTCTTGCTCTTGTTTGAGTTCAAATTCCAGTTCAATTGAATTTGTTGCATTCACTTATGCACAAATACCCTTGGGAAAGGTATAAATTGATCTCTTCTTTCTCCAGTTATGGGTTGAATAGCAGGACAGATTGGGTTCTATTGCCTTGGTTGGCAACTGGTCTACCACAAAAATGGCAACCTACCACGGGAAAATCTTCAGCTTAGTCACTCTCTTTTGAGACATGATCGCCCAAGCATGTATCACATCATATGGTAATTAACTGACTGGTAGGTTTACAAGGCAGGGAATCTGATGGACAGCCATCAAGTCCTTTTTAATGTGTTTTTTTTTTTTGCAATAAATTTATGCATACAAAACAAGGCATGTGAGTATATACTCCTTTTGCTGATATTGTATGTATTTATTTATTTTTTTACAATCATTTCGTACATAGTTTCATGGACCAGAATGACTGTTGAACAGCCTCCCTCTCCCAATTCAATTGAATTGTCTTCTTCTTAAGCCCCCCCCCCCCCAAAAAAAAATTTAATGTTTGGAATCTAAATTATGGAGTAAATATTTCCAACTTATTCTGGCGGAAACATGTTTCATGTCACTAAATATGATGCAGGAAGATAAATCTGTTAAATTAAATAAAATAACGTCAAAGATTTTGTTAAAATTTACAAACAAGAACATTTTTATTTAAATAATTTACTTTTGTAATTCTCACACATTTCTCTTGGTTGTAAATATCAGATATAAATTGCAAGAGCAAGAAATATACAAGAAACAAGTTTGAAATTTGGTATTTATCAATACCTACTCTCATAAATTCAGATGTATGACATCAAAGAAATAAATATAAATAAGAGAAGACGAGTTCAATATTTGATATTTTTCAACCACTACTCTCAGAAATATATTACTCAGGACGGTAAAGTGACAAATATTGCTAAGAGCTACAGAGAGGAAATTGTGGAGAGTCATTGTCATATTGAGTTATTTGAGTGAATGCAAAAATAAACCATTTGTTTTGTTATCACGATCTGTAATTTTTTTTTTAATTGTTTAGGTTTACTTGGTTGCCCAAGCAAACCTAACCAACATTAGAGAAAGAAAAACAGATAAATATTCAACGAGCCATTGAGGCCTCCTGATGACCTTTTCCCCAGGAAGTGGAAACTAAAATGACATGGCTGTCTCACCAGATCAAACTTACAAAAATAATCCTATCTTTTGTGGAGGATGACAGACAGACAAAGAAGGAAGTAAAAGGACAACATCAGAGAGTTGACAGATTTGAATATCAGTGTATCTCAAAGAACGGCAAGAGATAGGGGCAGATATTAGGAATTGCTTCATCATTAGTCATCTGTGGTGACCTAATGACCCTGTACTATGTTACAGGATAAGTGAAAAGAAAAGCTTACTGCCATTGAATTCAAATTTTAATGTTTAGCATTTGTTAATATACTGACCATAATGTATAGAATAGCATACCAATTGTAATTGTATATACACTACCGGCCATAATTATTAGGCCACCCCAGTGTTTTAAAAAGATGATGTATTTCATACTATTTTTTAGTATTTATTGCCAAGTGAATAATTATAACTGAAAATAGAATGGTTCTTTAGTTAATACTGCACAATAACATGTACATTAAATGGATTTATAAATATTTAATAATTACCTATATTGCAGTTTCATCAATGAAAGAATGAAGAAAATTTAGGGTGATTCGGACGAGTTCATCTTTTTTTCCTTGTCTTGTAAAATTTTGCAAAGCAATAATAACAAAAGAACGATTTTATTTTCATTTGGCAATAAATACTAGAAATAGTATTAAATACATCATTTCTTTTGAAAAAACTGGAGTGACGTAATAATTATAGCCAGTAGTGTAGATATTTCTGGTTGTTGATATATTTTTGTGTGTATATATGTTTGATAGTTTTGTGTGCACATGGAAATCCTAAATAGATTGCACGAGGCAACCATCGAACAAAACGTTGCCAGCTTCTTGCTATTTCCATGGCAAATGGTCCGACAAGCAACATCCTTTTGTTCACAGCTAAGATTTGCCTTGTCATGTACATCAAAATGAATCATCTTCATTCTCTTCCATTTCGATAGCTTCTTCCCAAAGAATCACTGCTTCATGGAACAGACTCCCAAGAAGATGCTTCTCTGAAGACTACATTCTTAAATTCTTTAAGTCTAGGGTTCATTGATCTTTAAGTCTATGATTACTTTCTGACATATCCTCTTAAAGTGTACTCCTTATGTCCTCCAGTTACCAAGGTAATAAGCCTCTACTTTGAGTGCCTCAGAGACCTTGTATTGGTTGATTGTTTTAAAAGTCAACCATTTGAAACTTGTGTCTGAATAGTGGCTTTTAAAACAATCAACAATGCAGAGAAGTGGTTTGTTTTCACAAATGGCACTAAGTACCATGTTTCTTGTTGTACTTTGTTTTTTTTGCATAAACTCTGAAGAGTCTGGCTGGACATTGGTTCTTCTCAGTTAGTGGTATAGCTTCTAAATAACGCTGTGTTTCACCATCCATTCTTAAGACGTTTTGATGTCATTTGGAAGTTGATCACTAAACAGGTATTTCCCCTATGCTCATAAGATGATCAACTCATAAAAGTTTTTATGGCCTATTTATAAAGTTGACATTTCAAGTCAGATTTTCATTGACTTCTGGCTGCCAGTGTGTTAAGCATGAAGTGCAGATATTGTCTGTAAAAAAAAAGAAAAAAAAAAAGATAAATTTCAACAACTATGGATAATCCCACTGGAGAGGGATCCAGAATGTTCGTTGACACCAATCTATTTGGAGCCCAGAAAGGTAAATAGATGGAGGCTAATTTATTCAGTGATTTTGGCATTAATCAAATGTCATTGCAGATGATTTAAATATTCTATATTAATATTTGCCATTATTTACATTGTTAGGACTATTGTCCTCATCTTTATTTATTTTTTATTAATCATATCACCCCGAGCAAGGCAGTAACGCCACTGATGCGCAGGGGGCTACGTAAGAGTGAAAAGATTGGAAAAGAGAAAGCCGGAAACCACATCCTAAACAGGGAACAAGGGATGAGCCTATTCACCTGTTCAATAGACGTGGGTGGAGTGTGAACCAAATGATAGTTTAGACTATATTGCCATATTCACAATGTTTCAGCCACTGTGTGCTCCTGCCTTTTTCAGGTGCTTGGAATTTTGAACTGAACACTTTATTTTGATCACTGGGGTATATTGTTCTCATTCCATGTGCCATGCCACTTCCAGATGTCTTAGTTATCTCCCTTTAACTCAACTCAAGTTATTTGTTTACCACTGCTGTAGCCAGGTATTGAACTCGAAACTCTTTGGGTCAAGTCACTGGATCTAACCAACACTGCCATTGAGGACACATGGCCTAGTGGATAAAAGCATTAGTTAAATCCAGTGACTTAACCCAAAGAGTTGGGAGTTCAATACCTGGTTACAGCAGTAATGAACAAATAACTTAGTTGAGTTAAAGGGAGATAACTTCATGACATCTGGAAGCGGCATCACACATGGAACGAGAATGACATACCCCAGTGATCAAAATAAAGGGTTTGGTTTAAAATTCCAAGCACCTGAAGAAGGCTGGAGTGTACAATAACCAAAACATCGTGAATATGGCAATAAAGATAAGTCTAAATAATGTAAATAATATAAATACGACCTCATCTCAGAAGTATAGACTAATATTTACCAGTTCATTTTTCAGAAGATAATTCGAGGCTTTTTTTTATTATTAATAATCATGACACCCCAAGCAAGGCATTTTACTGCCGCTGTTGAGCAGGGGTTTACATGGGAGGTAAGTTATAAGAGTCACAGGTTACAGGAGGTGTCAGGAAGAGGGTAGGAAAAGGATGAGAATACTGCTGAGAGAGAGAGAGAGAGAGGATGCAGGTTAGTGAGATAGGAGATGACTATTGACTTTACATTTGAATTCTTGAAGATTGTAGCTGTCGGGAAAGCAAGTTTTGGTGAAATCATATCCCCTTATCTCACTCCTTTTTCACTTTTTATCTGTGTCTTTGCTTAGTTGAATTATTGCAGTATTGTCATTGTAGACATTCTCAATAACTTTATATTGTTTTTTTGAATCCTCAAGTTAGTCATGTGTTCCACAAATCTCAATGCATTTTCATCATCAGTCAAAGTTGAGCCATTGTGTTTTTGTCTCAGTCAGTTTATTTATTGCCTGTCAATAGTCTGTTGTTAAGCTGCTACTCCTAAAACTTTTCTGTTCATGTGACTGCTTTTCAGTCAACTGGATATGTGCTGTGGTGCAGTGGATATCGACTTGGAACGACAACTCTGGGTGCCGAGTTCAAATTCTAGTTCAATTCCTTGCATTCACTTACGCACAAATACCCTTGGGAAAGGTATTAATCTGTCTCTTCCCTCCAGTTATGGGTTAAATAATGGCACAGATTGGGTTCTATAGCCTTGGCTGGCAACCAGTCTACCGCAGAAAGCAATGGCAACCTACTGCGGGATAATCTTCTGCCCAGTCAGTCATGTCTCTTTCGAGAGATGATTGCCTAAGCGTGTTTCATGTATGGCACTTAACTGACTGGTATCAAATAACTACTGATTGATTTTTTTTTTTTTTTTTACAGCTTATCAACCCTTTGCAGGTTATTTAAAGCCTGAAAATATTTTTAGATTGTAACATTTTTGGCTGATAATAATAGTTTATTGATACAGGTATTTTCTATGCACTTCAAAAAAGAATGTGTAAGTGAATCCAATGAATTCAACTGGAATTCGAACTCGGCTCCCCTATTCGTCGTTCCGAGCTGGTATCCACTGCACCACAAGTTACCAAAATCTTTCTATTTTTTTTTTTTATAAAGTAGGATTAGTGGGTCATTGAATGACAAAATAGAAAAAAAATCTGACATTGCATGCTCTGTCCTTTAAAAAGATATGTTACAACTAATAATGATTGTATTGATGGACATATTCAGTATTAAATTATTAACCTTCCTACAACTCTTGCAACCAAGTCAACCCCAAATGTAATGCTCTGTATTCCCTTTGATCTTGTTGGTAAGGCCAGAAGAGTTGCTTTATGGTCTCTACAGAGTACAGACTCCATATATGACTCAGGTAGACCTGCACTCTGTAGAGGTCAGGTCTGTGTCCTGTAAAGGTCAGTCCAACTTCACCATCAGGAAAGGACTAAATTTTGACCAAATGGTTCTACAAACCTAGAAACCATCATGACTTACCACTGACTTTGATGGAACCGGACACCTTGACCAAATGCCAGACACCTTGCCCAAAATACCTCAAAATCCTCTTCTCAGTGCATGCATCTGGCAAGAGACTCTGGTAGAGCCACACGTCATTGATTCAAGGATCAGCACAAAAACAATTTTCTTTGATTCTGTTAATTGGAAGATGGAAGCTGCAGAAAGAACCAATTGAAAAGAGCAGTCCATGAAATAAAAACATCTTTAAAAAAAAAAAGCATAAAGAAAAACCTGAATTTTCATCCCCTGATTCCTCTTACCCTACCATGTGGTGGCTGCAGACATCTTTTCAGATCCAACATAAGACTCCTTTCATTTCTTTTCAATGAAAACCTTAATACTTGGCAATGCCAACGACGACAATCTAAACTTATTTATAAATGGAGCTTTGTCTCTGTGTGTGTGCGTGTGTCTGTTACCTATAAACTCCGAAACGGCTGAACCAATTTTCTTGAAAATTTATACAGTTGTACTATAAGCGTCTGCGAGTGTTCTTAGCTAGGTATCCCCGATAAATATCGAGAATCAATAATCAAAAAAATCGGGTTATAGAAGGAGTCGTCCAACTCATAGACAAAGACATAAGAAACGATATTCAGAAGTTTCAAGGTTACAGTTCTATCATTGGATGACTTATTTAACTCTGATATTGGAAATCAATGCCCTGAATCCTACCGGGTCTGATCAAAATCAGTTTTTCAGCCCTTTTATTTTAGTTTTTGCTTTGGGTTTGGTTCTAAGTAGGTATAATTGTAGTTCTTAGTCTCAGCCATGATACCATTTACTCAGAGGACTTATTTAGCCTTCAAAATTCAGTTTACAACGAAAAAAAACTTATTTGATATCGATACCAGGAAATGAAAATTTGACTTACATCGATTCATTTTCCTTTCAGTCTACGGTTTCGCTTTAACTGGAAACAACTATTGCTTTTTAGTCTTTCGTGTCAACGTCCAAAGAGTCTGAGCTCCAGGACCATGGATTAGTTTTAAAGCTCTCATTACACCCGATCAACGCTGGGCTATACTGCTAGTTGATCATAAATTCCAAATTAGAAGACAAATAGAAAACTGATTAGCTACACAGGCATACCTTTCAGATTTATTTAGTCTATGGACTATAAATTGTATAGAAACTTTTCCAATTAATTGTCAAAAAAGCTTCTGATTGGGTCATTTTAATAAAAGCTCGGAAATCCATAGTAATTTTTTTGAACAAATTTATTTTCTAAGTAAAATATTTGGTAAATTTCAAATGAGTATTGAGGGGGGGGGGTTAGTAAAAAAATAAAACAAAATCATTTCTCCCTAAGCTAAGCAATAAAGCCAGTAAAATGCAAGGGGTTACTAGTGTTAGACAATATGAAGGAGAAAGGAAAAAAAAAAAAAAAAAAACACTATCAAGGAAGGAAAAAATGAAAGAACAAGAATTAAGATCAAAGATAATAATTGACATTGCATTAAAATTTTAAAGATCCAAGTTGACTGAGAAGCAAAAATTCAAGTGAGAAATTTAAGAAACTCTTAGCATAAAACTTACAGCTACATGTAGCCATTTCAACTGTAAAATGATGAGACCTAGCTGCCAATCTAGTACTGTCCTTAAATTCATAAAGTCTAGGTGCCACAGAGAAAAGTTTATCCGAATGATTACTATGAACGTATTTATAGAAAAAGAGAAATCACATTACAGCCATGGGAAAAGTGACTGAAACTGAAATGCCAAGTTAGGAGCAATGACATTGCAGTTTGTCATAAACTAATTTTGTAAGTAGACTCTTTTTCCCTTATAAATGCCCTAATTGGTTCTAAGCCTCCACTCCGAACCCTTCAAAATCTCGTCAGGCAACAGCATTGGGCCACAGCTTTCTCCAAGCCGTATTAAGTGTACGTCTGGTCACCTCCTGCCATGCCACGTCGATTATCTTGAGGCAAACAACAATATCAAAGTGCTACTTTCAGAATGCACGAAGGGTAAGCCTGGTGTTTTCAGTGACAGACCTCTTGAACCTCTACAGGATGTGCATGGTGGCGCAGTGGATATTGGATCGGAGCGAGAAATCGGAGAACCGAGATTGAATTCCAGTTGAATTCCTTGCGTTCACTTTTGCGCAAATACCCTTGGGAAAGGTATTAATCCGTCTCTTCCCTCCAGTTATGGGTTAAATAATAGGACAGATTGGGTTCTATAGCCTTGGTCGGCAACCAGTCTACCGCAGAAAGCAATGGCAACCTACTGTGGGATAACCTTCTGCCCAGTCAGTCATGTCTCTTTCGAGACATGATCGCCCAAAGCATGTATCGTGCATGGCACTTACCTGACTGACTGACTAACCGACCTCTTGAACAGGTGTTTCATATAGAGTTTCTTGAAGTTTGAAAGGACTTGTTGCTCCATGGGCTGGAGGATAGAGGTGGTGTTAAGTGGGAGGTACAGCACTTTAATAAATGAGAACTCCTCCAGGATATCATCTTTGAGGCTGGGCGGCTGGGCAGGGGCATTATCGAGAATGAGGAGGCACTTGAGGGGGCAATGAGGTGGACTCTGGGAGCTGCAAGTAGCAGCACATATTTTGAAATTTTCGCCTTTCGTAACAAGAGGCAATATTTTTCTGAAGAGGCGTTCCATAACCTGAAAATTTCATATGTATAGCCTTTCATAAGTAGAGGTTCCACTGTACTAACCTGGCTGTTTATGTAACTTGCAATTTTTTTTTTAATTTCTTGGAGTAGATAGACTAAACTATCGCCCGGTTCACACTCCACCCACATCTATTGAACAGGTGAAGAGGCTCATCCCTTGTTTCCTGTTTAGGATGTGGTTTCCGGCTGTCTCTTTTCACTCTTACGTAGCCCCCTGCGTTTCAGTGGTGTTACCGCCTTGCTTGGGGTGATATAATAAAAAAAAAAAGAAAGAAAGTCCTTTGTAACACGTTCAGAATTTCAATTAATTTTTTTTTTTCCGTAAGCAATTCACGATATATTTATGTAAGAAAGAAAATGGAGTTGGTCGAGTAAAATTATTTTAGGGGCGAGTAAATTTTCCCTCGCTCTTGACCGCAGGCAGTGATTTCTTTTTCAAATCTCAAAGACTGCTTTTGCTATACTTTTACTGGGGTAGAACACATTCAAATCGGGTAGGCCAAAGAGTATACTAGCATCAAGTTTTCTTGATGCTAGTATACTCTTTTCACTGAAATCTGATAGAAGACTATGAAACAAAAATGTGACAATTTCAATATCCAATAATCTTTTAATTGCTCTTTGATTTTAGGTTATTGCATCTCTCTACGCACCCTTACATTGTCTTTATCCTTTCTTTTACTCTGAGTACATTCCTCTTTTCCAATCTTTTTACTCTTTTCTTTTTCTCAATTGGAGTAGATAGACTAAACTATCGCCTGGTTCACACTCCATCCACTTCTATTGAACAGGTGAAGAGGCTCATCCCTTGTACCCTGTTTAGGATGTGGTTTCTGGCTTTCTCTTTACCAATCTTTTCACTCTTACGTAGCCCCCTGCGCATCAGTGGCGTTACCGCCTTGCTTGGGGTGATATGATAAAAAAAAAAAACTTATTCAATTATTGTTAATTTAAACTTATGCTGCCTTTTATTTTCCCAAATATTATGACTATTTTTGCTTTATTTCAGAATTTTAGAAATTATCCAGCATATTTCACTTTCCAAAATTACAGTGTAAATATACAGAAAAAATGAGGGTGTTAGTTTAAATCAGTGATTTTAGGTGGTGGAAAGATCCAGAAGTTGGGGCAGGGGAGAAAAGTGGACTGTCAGAGGTTGGTAGTGGTACATCTGAACCATACACATACATACATATTTAGAAACCACTGGTTTTTTAAACTCACCAGAGGATATCGGTTCTCTTATATTGTCAGAATGTCAGCCAGTAATTTTGTAATTGTTTTAGTTAAATTTTCTGCACTAGTAATTAAATGTGAAGAATTCTTTTGAAATCATTAAAAGTATAAAGATCCCCACACCCCAAAAAGAAATCAAAAGTAATATATTAACAGCTTATTCTTCCCCTGATATATTCCTTTGTTATGATTATCATCATTTATTCGGTTAACACATTTTGCACTGCTGTAGTCGCTACTATCCTCCATCAATTGTGGTTCATGGTGATAGCGGAATGGCCAGTTTGTTCTTTGTTTTAAGATTGTAGTGTAGTGGATAATGAAGTTTGAATTCCTTGCATTCACTTACGCACAAATACTCATGGGAAAGGTATTAATCCATCTCTTCCCTCCAGTTATGGGTTAAATAATAGGCCAGATTGGGTTCTATAGCCTTGGTTGGCAACCAGTCTACCGCAGAAAGCAATGGCAACCTACTGCGGGATAATCTTCTGCCCAGTCAGTCATGTCTCTTTTGAGACATGATCGCCCAAAGCGTATGGCACTTAACTGGCTGATGTTAAGATTACCCAGTTCTTCCACAAGGCAGCAGAGATTTTCCTCCTTCTAGACTAGTTGCCATCCAAAGCTATAGGTCCCAGTCTTTGTTATTCACCCTAAGCTGGGGTTGGCTTATTAGTGTTCAGTATCTCATTAGGGGAAATTAGATTACATTACAAAGTACATTTGAAATGAATGCAAATTACCATGACCAAGATTTTAATTTTCTGTTTATAGGTGGAGCTGGGGTCGCATTATGACCTTTTGGGCCTTCCAGGCTAATGAAATTATGGGACGCACTTTAGACATTGCTGCACCCGTCCCAATTATACTGACATTTACATAGCTTGAAGTAAACTTATTCCTAATTCTTTAAATAAACTAGAATAGCTTTCTCAATAAAAACAAAGAAATACAATTAATTTAATTTGCTGCAAATCAGATTAGCACTAATCTCAACAATTGTAGTAAAGAGTTTATATATATATATATATATATATACACACACCCACACCCAGCATTGTAACAATAAAACAAGTTTGTCATGATATCAATTTAATTTATTAAACTATTTAAAAGTTATTTAGAACATGTAGAAAAATTAAAATCATTGCTTGAGGGGGTCCTAAGTTGCAACCTACACTCACCTCAAGGACAATTCAGTCCTACTGACAAACAAGTCTCCCATTTACCTTTCTTGGTCAACAATCATTCAGAAACAAATCAAAAATTAATGCTGGATTTTGTTGCAAATAATTTTTATGCTGGCTTATAGTTGGGAAAAAAAAAAACAAAAAAAAACTTCAGTATCAATGAAAGATGCTATTGCAATATTTTACAATACAATAAAGTAATTATCTGGTCTTTGATTTGTTTCATTAAGATTAGGGACCTTACTTGTCACACATTCAGGTATGGTATGCCCCACAGCTTATTGAATTTTTCCATAAATTTACTAAAACACCTTCTGGAATGAAGAGTTAGCAGTTACACTATTTCTCCCCATCTTTGTTGCTGTCATATTTTGGCTTGTTCAGGTGTAAATTAGGATAAAGTCTACTCCCAGTAGATTAAAAGGTTGGAAGACCCAACCAGAAGACTGAATATAGTATAAAACAAGGTATTTGATTTCCTGCTTGTTTTAATTCTTCAAACCTTTTCTCAGATGTTCCTTTAGAAGTCTATTTCTCTACACCAATCAGTAAAGCTGTCATTGCTAAATATTCATAGCAGCCCTCTATTTTTAAAAGATTCAGGTGAGACTGTGATAGAAAATACAAAGTCAGGGAGGAAGAGATGAAAGAAAACAGTAAAATATAAATGCAAGAGAAATATTTAACTTCCACTTTGTATCTAATTTTTCTCTAAAATCTTGTGCACAATTTAAAGTAAATTTGTTCAAATTAAATTTCCATGCTACCCTAAGTTCAGGGAATCTGAGCATAAATTTATGAAATGTATTACCAGTGTTTTTTTTTTTTCCAGGACTTTGTACCAGTTTTAATTACCAACTACAAAGTAAGTTATATATCCTACCATTTTTTTTTTTTTTATTAAAAAAAAAAAAAAAAAGCAGCAGCCTTATTTTTGAGAGTAAAAGCATTTTAAAGTGATTACTATTTAAAGGCAAATACTAACCATAACTCCTTAAGCATGCAGACTTCAAGCAATTAGTCACTTTTTTTTTTAAATTTCAGATATGGCCAGCAGTACAAATATGTAATTTTTACATCATACCATTTCAGCACAGGTATATCTTATTTTTGTATATTTTATTTTTAATGTTTGCAGCTTGAAATTATGTTTATGCTAAATTAATATTAACATGTATCTTGCTTTTTTCCCCCCCTCCTCCCCCCACTTCAAGGATTCTGGTAGTCAATATTACAGCCCTTGGTTGGAACACTTATTTAGCCTGGATGTCAGAGCAACAAGGTCAAAGAAAAGATTAAAAATTGAATAAAATGATTTATAAAAAGAAAAGTTTTGTTTTATTTTAAAGTGTAATGAACCGATTCCAGTAGTTTACCAGCTTGCTTCTAGAATGCAATTCCTGGTAAAGTTGGAATGGAGTATTGAGTATTTAAGTTTGCATTGTACAAACCTGGCTATTTATAGGCACCACTCACTATTTAGTTGTGTATAGTTTAAGCAGTTAAAAAAAAGTCAAGATCAAGTATATATTTTTTTTTTTTAGATCAATCGTGGCAGAATTTCAGTCAATCCTAATTATAGCCAGGATTTGTTCAATGTAAAGTCACCATAGTAAAAACCCCATCCATGATAAAGTCAAAAGAAACAGTAGTATATTTTTAAAGCTTTTATTTTAAGTCACTTACAATGACAGGCCCGTTTTTATTGAAGTCCAGTCTTTCCGTCTGAATTCCTTGCGGTGAATTTTAGACCTAAGCAACCATACAGGCCATGAAAGCAGAAGCTGTAGGAGAGAATTATTGGTTGTTATATGTAGATTTGTATAAGTAAACTTAGTTTTGGGATTCCACTCGGGAATTGAAGTTAAGCTAACCTCTGCTAACCTTCACTTTTTCCCTTTATCGGCCTTCTGCGCCTTTACAGCTGACTTGGTTACTTTGGCAGAACCTTCTGCAAACTCCACACTCTTAATGACTCCTACAGCCACAGTTTGCCTCATGTCACGAACAGCAAATCTTCCCAAAGGTGGGAATGCTGAGAAAGTCTCAACACACATCGGTTTAGTGGGCTTCAGTACAACAATAGCAGCATCACCACTCTTGATAAATTTGGGGCAATCCTCAATCTTCTTACCAGAACGCCTGTCAATTTTCTCCTGGAGTTCAAGGAATTTGCAAGCAATGTGTGCAGTGTGGCAATCCAGAACTGGACTGTATCCAGCCTGAATCTGACCAGGGTGATTAATGACAATAACCTGCAAGAAAAAAAGTCATCTTTTATAATCCGTCAAAGCAGCAGCAAAAATAAAATGTGTAGTAGTCATTTAGCTTTTCTAAAATAAACGTTTATATCTAGTTTAGCATTGTAAAGTCTACACAAGAAAATATGTACTTACCTGAGCTACAAATTGTTTTGTTTCTTTGGGTGGGTTGTTCTTGCTGTCTCCGGCAACAAAACCACGGCGAAGATCTTTCACAGATACGTTCTTAACGTTGAACCCAACATTGTCACCTGGCATAGCTTCAGACAGAGCTTCATGGTGCATTTCTACAGATTTAACCTCAGTTGACAGACAAGAGGGGGAAAATGTCACCACCATACTTGGTTTAAGGACACCAGTTTCAACTCTGCCGACAGGCACAGTTCCAATACCTTAGAGAGGGGAGAGAGAAAAAAAAAAGTTAATTACAGGAAAAGGAAAAAAGTTCAGGGTAGCCCCTTTTAGGTTTTTAATTTATCCCATAACTTATAGTACACAGTATTTAAGTTATTTTAGAAACAAAGTACTTACCTCCAATTTTGTAAACATCCTGCAATGGGAGACGAAGAGGTACGTCAACAGGGCGCTGAGGAGGGATAATGGCATCCAAGGCATGGATCAAGGTTACTCCACTGGTATCTCCCTCTTTCCGGTTGATAGTCCATCCTTTATACCAGGACATGTTGCTACTAGGTTCAATCATATTGTCGCCATGCCAACCAGACACAGGCACAAAAGGTACTGCTTTGGGATTGTAACCGATTTTCTTGATGTAGTTGCCGACTTCTTTCACGATTTCATCGAAGCGAGTGTTGTTATATTCAGCTATGTCCATCTTGTTAACAGCACAAATCATTTGTTTCACACCCAGAGTATAGGCAAGCAGAGCATGCTCGCGGGTCTGCCCATTCTTGGAAATACCAGCTTCAAACTCTCCAACACCAGCAGCCACAACCAAAACAGCACAATCAGCCTTTTAAAGTAAAAAGAAAAAAGACTTAAGTACCATAAGTATACATACAACTATATGAAGATTTAATTCATGATTTAAAAAATATTCGTACCTGAGAGGTTCCTGTAATCATGTTTTTAATAAAATCTCTATGTCCTGGAGCATCAATAATGGTAATGTAATACTTTTCAGTCTCGAATTTCCACAGAGCAATGTCAATGGTAATACCACGTTCACGCTCAGCCTTCAATTTATCTAACACCCAGGCATATTTGAAAGAACCTTTGCCCATCTGAAAAAAAAAAATTCAAATTCAAAATTAAGACGAGTAAAAGAAAGATGAAGTCGTATTGTACAACATGGCGGCCACCGCCACGTCGCATGAGGCTTTTTATTATAAAGATAAATTTATGAACTAAAAAGAATCCATTAAGACGACAATAAATGCATTTATAAAAAAGAAATTAAGATTTAAATAAAAAAAATGGTATACCTCTTGGGCTTCCTTCTCGAACTTGTCGATTGTTCTTTTGTCGATACCGCCACATTTGTAGATCAAGTGACCAGTAGTGGTAGATTTTCCAGAATCTACGTGACCAATGACGACGATGTTAATATGCTGTTTTTCCTTAGGCATGGTTGTCTTAGTCTTTAATCAAGTAAACGGAAGATGATCCTACGAAGGAAGACAAGACGGGATTAGAAGGAAAATGCGAAGCGGCAGGTCATTACGGGCTACTGTGGAGGAGGAAACCATTAACATTTTACGTACAATATGGTAGACACTAGTAGTTTGCATAGCTTCGTATCGCTAGATTAGGACTTCATAAAAAAGACAAAACCCTTTTAATTTCAGAATTAAAACTCGATATAGATGGTTCTGTACTAATGAATTATCAAGACTAGAAAATTTAGACCAGGCACTACCTCAAGTATAGAACCGGTTTAACGGGAATGGGAACGTAGCCGGCAACATTTTATCGAGGTTTAAATGAACAGAAATTTACGCATTAACATTTTTTTTTCAGAAAATACCACGTGGTCTATTAGAGCAGCCATATTAATATGAAACCGGGAAATTATGGCTAGCGAGTTACGTAGACCTACTAAGCGTAATGAAATACAAAAGATAAGCATAAGTTTTGATTATGACAGATAAGATATGAGTTAGGTAAAATATCATTGGATTGATAAAGAAAAAGAAAAAAAAAAAGAAAAAAAAGCCGTACAAAGAACCGGTAATGGCGGGGTGCGATTAACGTCAGAAGTGAGAGAAGAAAAAAAAACGTTAAATCTAAAAAATATTACCCACATAAACAACAAACATCAATAAAAATAACATGAAGGAACAATATAGGGCATAGTACATTGATTAAGATACAAAAAACAAATGGATGGCATAATTATTCTGAAATTTTAAATTTGATAATCGCGAGAATAAACTGAAACCTACCTACTCGTTGAGCTGGTTAAAGCAAAAAGGGAAGAGTGCTACTGGTCACGTGATATATATACGCCTGCAAAGGAGTGGGGAGGGTTGCACGATTGACGTCATAGATTTCTATCCCATGATACCTTTTTAGAATTTCGGGAATTTCCGGTAAGAATATAATTTTTTTACATTTTTCGATAAATTTATATTTGACAATTATAAAATGGCTTGTAATAAGATTTATTGAGTAATAATTATCAAAATAAATACTATTTCTTTCGAAGTAGATTTTTTTTTCTTCTTCCGAGGAAGAGTTTTAGTCCGTATTTATGCTTCCAAGATGGCGGCCATACTTATTAATGGAGTACGTGGCGTATTAAGCAGCGTATGTCGTTACGGGGTAAGTTTAAAAAAAAATTCACCCCTAACCATATTTAGTTAATAATTTTAAAGTAGTGATTTTATTTCTACCGTTTTATCAATGCAAAGGATATTCATAAAAAAATTCACTGGATTTACTGAGGATTAACCTTGATCGTCAAGACAATTGTAAGAAGGGCACTTACGCTTTTTAAAAAAAATGGTCAAAAAAATCTGATGTCAAATAAACTTTGTGCAGAAAGTAAAATATAAAAAAAGAAAAGCTTATTTAACGAAAGCAATGTTGGTTTCGTAAAGGTGCCATCACAAGCAATAAAGTACCTGAAATATTGGTTCGCAAAAGTTCTGACTTCAGTGTTGAAAGGTGAATATTTAAAAATCTTTCTAACTGCAATAATATAATGATTTTTAAATTTAAGCTGCTTGAAAAAAATTTACCTTTTGGGAAATTATATTCCGTGGGAGTCGACATGAAATTTATTTCGTCAACTATTCACCATGAATGGTTTGACTTTCCCCAAAAGAGTGACTTTTATTTTTTGTGCATAATGACTTTTTTAATTTAAATTCTCCCAAATTGTGTAGATATTTTTTTTATGCTGGGATGTTAGCAACTGCTAAATAGTATAAGATTTAATTTTCATTGGGAAAATCGGATAGAAAAGATAAAATAACTTAACTACACCGACTACAGTTTCCAGTGTTCTTTTTTAAAGTAATCTTATTTAAAAAATAATCTTAAGCAAAAGTCCTTTTACAAAAATAGTGGGAATGATTACTTCTGACTTTAAGAGCTTATACCAAAAATTACAAAAATAGAATACTGTTTGAGTTATTAAAATTGAAAATTAAATTTTATTTTAAAAATCTTAAACTAGTTACTAGAGAGCGATAAAAATTGCGTAAAAAGCGGCCATTCACGCCGGTACAAAAACACGTGGACTTCCACTCCTTAAAATTAGTCATGAATTTGAAACGTGATACAGGTAATTATTTTTTATTCGTTTACTTTTAAGTTTGATTTTATGGTATTATTCTGATTCTACTACAATTAAAATTAAATCTACCATTATACTTCACAATTCTCATTTGTAACAGCTTCTTAATGTAATTAATTTGCTTTTACAGTGTAAAAAGCATATATGGGCATCTAGGTGTCAATGAAATCTTGGCCTGGACCCTTTTTGAGTTGTCGGCAATAATTAAAAACGTTTTAGAACCTTTATTGATTTCAAGCAAGACCCAGATGTGTTATCATAAAGAAAAAGGTTTAAAGCTTTACTTCTACGTGAAACATATCTAGAAACTTTGGTCGTGGAGAAAAAAAAACACTCGTATTCCTCCTTTTTGCTTCGGATTTTATTTCTGATATGCACTACGGAAAAAAAAATGGTGCGTAGGAGAGGATTTTCTAGTCAGGCAGAATTGAAAAATGAAACGATCTCCAGCAACGACCCATACTTACGAACAATATTTTTTTCACTGATAATTTCTAGATTAAAAATCAGAACTTATGATTAGGGTAAGTGTTAGCGAATTGTTGCTAAGTGGATTGGTAATGATGGAATAGAAAGAATTCAGGTAAATTTTAATTTTTTACTTAAACGAAATTTTGTATATTCTTACATGTTGCTGTCTCTGGAACACAGAGGAAATACCCGACCTAAGAGAGTACTGCGTGGGGGGAATATCCAAGGTATGGGTATGCAAAAAAAAGAGGACATTTATGGTGCACAAACATAGTGGACATTTTTTGCATTAAGTCATGTAGAGAAAATGAGGATTTAAATTTGAAAATAGGCGTTATTTTTTACTCATTATGGTCGATACCTATGTAAACACGTAGTTTTCAATTTAGGATTGAATATAGTAGAAGGTAGTGCAATAATAGGCACTGCTATCAAAACCAAAATTAAGTTATTTTACAAAATTACGCTTTTAATTACTTCAGATCACAACTAAAAAAATGTAGTTAAATTGATCTTTTTGCTTTGCATAATGGAAGTCAAAACCAAACGCACCTGATTTCTTAAAAATAAAAAAAAATGTAACCTAGAATTATTTTTTTCGATGTATTCATATCGATTTAACACAGAATACTAATTTAAATTTTAAATTTTTTTCATTTTTACATTTTAAACAAAAATGTTAAAAGGAACCGTTACTTTTTATTTTTATGAAATTGCAAAATACTAAAGAAAAAGATTTTCTCAAACTGAACTTTAAAAAATCTTTGTTTTAAATGCTTTTCATAAAAAAATAATATAGCTTTGCAATATGTTGTAGGTTACAAATATACAGGTTGAAATATTTTAAGAAGACTAAAAAAGCAAGACTTGTCTATATAAATTGTACTTGGTGAAATTGACTGCTGAAAAAAAAACATATCAAAGTTATACTAATATCCTTATATTGGAATTGGAGTATCATTTTTTTTATAAAAACTAAAAATGTATATTTTTTTGTATGTGGCTACCAGAAATTGACAAAATGTTTAAATAATTTTTGGATCTCAACTTGGCAAATTGCACGATCAATTTTAAAATCATCCATTTCCTAGTTTCAATAAAAACGATTGATTTAAATATTTTTATATGTAAAGTTTTTAATTTATTTTCCACGTTTTTCTCTTCCCTCCTTGAGGGAAGCCATTTTTACGCATGTAAATAATCAAAGGGAGATAAATCCATTCGTTAAATAAAAAATTCATTTTTCCTGAAGTGAAAACCATTGCTTTGAGATTTGCTTTTAAACTTACGTTCGCAAGACGTTATGAAACTTAAATCTGTTTTTTTTACACATTTAGCAATGGGTTAATGTCTTAAAAACAAAAACTTTAATTTTTTAGTATCTTTCCTTTAAAAAAAATAGATACAATTTTTAAATGTATTGTAATAATAAATCATTGCACTTTTTTAACCTCATAATATTGGAAGAAAAAAAATTCAAAGTATTTCATGAATTTGAAAACAGCAAAATTAAGCTTATAAAAGTGAGCATTTAAGAACATAAAAATCAATCAGTATTTGTTTATATACTTCTGAGATGTTGTACAACAACGCTATTTACAAGGGAGGGTGCATGAGGATAACAATTCTCAGAAAACAGCCTCCGTTTGTCTGCCCTTTGTGAAGGGGTTATTGGAGAAAATACAAAAGATCTGTGGTCCATATAACATCAGGACGACTTTCAAAAGTTCTACACTTCACACTTACAGGTACCTCTCCCGAGTAAGACCCCTAACAGAGGAGGACATGACTAAGGGCTGTACACAATTCCATGTAGCTGTGAAAATAAATATAAGGGAGAAACAGACCGCTGCTCCCACTTTTAGGTAAAACTACCAGAACAACGCAAGACTGTAACACGGGGGGGTGGGGAATAGAAAAATCAAGATTAGCTGACCACACATGAAAGAATAAAGGAGATCACTGCCCCCTATTTGATGTTAAAATAACAGAACGCCACTGGCAACTATGTAAATTTAAGGTATCAGTGCATATGCTAGTCTACAAAAATCTAAGCTGGCCAAGCATAGAAATGAATACAATATGGTAAACCAGTATGGAGTGCTAGAGAAGATTATTAGTGTCAATAAGTCCCAGAAAATCACTTGCTATTGTCCTCATGGACACATGGCCCAGTGGATATAGACATTGGCTAGTTCCAGTGACTTGACCCAAAGAGCTGTGAGTTCAGCAGTACCAGGCTACAAAAAGGGAGATAACTCATAACTACCAGAAGTGACTTTGAACAAGGAATGAGAATGATAACCCCAGTGATTGTAAATAAAGGGTTTGGTTCAAAATTCCTAGCAATTGAGAATGGCCAGAGTGTACAATGGCAAAACATTGTAAAAATGCCAACAAAGATGAAAACAATAGTCTGAATAATGTAAATATTGATTCAAATACATATACTTAATTTCAAAAAGTCTGTCTCAATAATTAAATTGACATTTTTATTGGGTTCTTGTTCTGGCTAATAATTTTCTTCCTTGGATAACAATCTTGTTTTCTTCTTACTCTATTCTGACAAGATTCTAGCTATCAGTTTTCTGCCTATTTTTTTTTTTTTTTTTTTTTTCCCCAAATATGTTGATTCTTTTTTTTGTATTTGTGTTCTTAAATTAGTCTAAGTAAAGTTCTGCTATAAAACGTCCCTTGCCACTAATATTTATTTTAGCCATGTATTTGTTTTAGAATTCACTAATGATCGTACTCCTGATACCAATATTGTACAGATACAATTAACAAACGATAACAACAAACATTATTGCATTTGGTGTCTTGGCAGCCTACTGTGGAAAAATCTTTTGCCCAGTCAGTCATGTCTCTTCTGAGACATGATCACCCTAGCATGCAGGACATTTAACTGATGTATGGAGTTGTGGGTACTTTTCTTTCGGGTCATTCCATGTCAAAACACCAACAAAAAGTTGAAATCTGCACCCACTGACACCAAATTACTTGAAATTTTGCACAAATAGTCCCCTTCATGAGTTAAGAAAAAGTGCCAAATTATTTTGTGCTAGATCTTACGGTTCTGATTTGGTGGGTGGGGTAAAATTTTCATATTTTGCTTCTAAATTAAGGCCACGAAACATCACAGAATTTCAGCGTATTTTAAAAATTTCAAAAAAATACTTCCACATATTCAATATTTCTGAAATTTGGTAGTAAGGACAAATAAAGACTGCAGAATCCAAATATTTATTTTAATCCTGTACCTGATAGAAAATATAATTTTGCTCACCCAAAAGCATGCCCCCAAATCTATTTTTTACCTATCTAGTTTCCGGCCAGTCTGTAGAAAATGTGTCCTCTTCAATTTTCGTAATATTTTTTCCTAGCATCTACTATGACTGCTTAAGTTCTCCAAAGAATTTTGTGATGGTTTCATAAAGACAATCTTATTGAATAGTTTGAGAACTCACTTAGCACAATATGAACATTTGAGAAATCTTGGAGCATTAGGATGATTGTCTTTATCAATTTTTCACTGAATTCCCGTACGTACATAGGAAAAAAGCTATAAAATTGGCAGGGTCATATTTTTTAAAATAGATTTGAAGCTTAAAAACACAATGCAAAGTCAATGTTTTTGCATTATTTCAAGTGACAACTCGCAAGATTTGGCATTTGTTTATATGGTACAGAAAAAGATTGAGGTGATCAAGGCTAATTTGCCAAATGTAAAAAGTATTGAATATTTTACTGATGGTTGTGCAGCACAATACAAGAATTATAAGAACTTTGTCAATTTGTGCAACTATCAAAAAGATTTTGGACTTGATGCAAAGTGGAACTTCTTTGCAACTAGTCATGGCAAACAACCATGTGATGGCATAGGTGGGACAGTGAAAAGGATAGTAGCAAAAGAAAGTCTACAAAGACTAACTTCCAAACAAATCCTTTCCACAGAAACTGTTTGAATACTGCAAATCTGCAATTGAAGGAATCAAATTCGTTCTGATTGAAAATGCATCCACAGTTCCAGGAACAAGAAGTTTTCATCAATTTATTCCACTCAAAAGAGATAAAATAGCCATAAAACAATGTAGTGAAGATAAAAACTATGATCTAATATATGACTTGTCTATTGGGGTTGAAAAAAAAAACTAGTGAAATTTGTTATTTCAGGATATGTTTGTTGCAGGTATGATAATAACATTTGGATTGGCATGGTCTTAGAAATTGATATGGAGAATAAGGACTTGCGGATTAAGTTCATACATCCAGCTCTTCCAACACATTCATTTTATTGGAAAGAGGATTTTAAGGATATATGTTTTGTGCCATTAGCAAATATTCTGTGCACTGTTGATGTCCCTACAACATCAAATGGCAGTTTACCATTTATCAAAAGTGGATACATTATCTGTGCAAAAAACTGTATACAAAAACAAATAAAACAAATTTTATACAACACAATACACAACAAAATTTGGTGCACAGCATAGTTTAAAATTTGTATATTTATTATTATCACTTTCTTCTAAATAGAAAAACAAATTTTTGTTTCATGAAAATAACTTTGAAAAATTGTAAAAAAAATATAAATGAAGAACTTTTTAAAAGTGATGAAATTGAAAGCATTTCCGATCTATAAATATATATATATATATATATGTTTAGTGCCAACTACAAATATGCTAGGTTTTCAAAATTTTCTTTTAATTTCATGTTTAATGACTTCTACAAATATTCTGTCCAGTGTTGATCATCATGCCTGAGTCAATGTTTATCACTTGTTAAAGACAATCTATCCATACCATACAAAACGCAATATCTGCAAAATATATTTAAATTATTTTCCTTTTAAATTAATAAAGACAATCTTATTGAATAGTTTGAGAACTCACTTAGCACAATATGAACATTTGAGAAGTCCTGGAGCATTAGGATGATTGTCTTTATCAATCTTTCACTGAATTCCCGTACGTACATAGGAAAAAAAGCTATAAATTTGGCAGGGTCATATCTTTTAAAATGAACTTGAAACCCTCACAAAATTCTTTGGAGAACTTAAGCAGTCATAGTAGATGTTAGGAAAAAAATATTATGAAAATTGAAGAGGACACATTTTCTACAGACTGGCCTGAACCTACATAGGTAAAAAAAATTGATGATTTACTGGGCATGCTTTTGGGTGAGCAAGATTATATTTTCTATCAGGTATAGGGTTAAAATAATTAAATATTTGGATTCTGCAGTCCTTATTTGTCCTTCCTACCAAATTTCAGAAATATTGAATATGTGGAAGTATTTTTATTTTTTTATTTATTTATTTTTTTTTTAAATTAAAAAAAAAAACGGTGAAATTCTGTGACGTTTCGTGGCCTTAATTTAGAAGCAATACATGAAAATTCTCCCCCCCCCATCAGAACGGTAAGGTCTAGCACAAAATAATTTGGTACTTTTTTCTTAACTCATGAAGGGGAATATTTGTGCCAAATTTCAAGTGGTGTCGGTGGGTGTAATGCCCTGGTGAATTGACATGGAATGACCCTTTCTCTAAAATTTCATTGCGATATTTCACAGGCACCTATTTCAAAATTTGAACCCATTTCTAGTGTGTTCAACTTTTACTACATCTTTCACTAAAGTACCCGGAAACCTTGTATTAAAATTTAATAGGTACCTCCTGGAATTTCTTTAAAAAGTGTATGACAATAAAATTGAAATATTCATTTTTAAGATCTATCTAGTTTCTGTTGGTGTTTCCTGAAAAACTAAAATCACATTTTTAAATAAGTACCTCCACTCATTTTTGATAACTTTTAAATTGAACTTTTAAAAATCTTACAAAAATAAAATACATATTTGTGATATGTTATTTTTGGAAAATTAACAAAGTTTGTTAAATAAATCTGATTTACACAAGTATTATCTATAGCATGAAATTTAGAATAAAACTATTTCTTAAACACAATTTGTCGATCTTTTACCTCTTCCCCATATATTTGACATGTGATGACAGCCAGCCAGACAGATGCAAGATAAGTTTATGGTGACTGGAATTGACAAAATTGTCTAAATTTTTTTTCTGTAAGGAGAAGAAACTGTGAAACACATGACCTTTTAATAAACACATAGAAATTGACATACACAAAAAAATTAAAAATTATTTTAAAAATACGAAGACATGATATAAATATTGTCTTCACTTAATAACCTAATACCAACAAATCTTTGGAGCATTTTAAAAATATTTTTGTAACTTTAAATTATGATTAAGAAAACAAATTAAAATTCATTATTAATTGAAAAAAAATTTCTTCTATAATGTCCTTAATATATATTATTAAAGCAATTAAAAGTAGGTACCTCCACTTACTTTTTGATAACTTTTAAATTGAATTCTTAAAAAATTTAAATACACACAAAAAACAAAGACTATTTTAAAAATACGATGACACTACAATTTGTATTAAACTTTTCAATTTTCGATTACTCTTCACTTAAGAAATTTATAAACTAACCACCATAACTCTTTGAAGTATTTTAAAAAATATTTTTGAAATTTTATAAATTAAAATAACTTTAAAAAAATGCAAACAATTCTTTTAAAATTTCATTATTAATCGTAATTTTTATTTTCTTCAGACTACAATATATATTAAAACAATTAAAAGCTTAACTTAAATGTCAGTTTTATTTCATTTATTTTACTATTAGGAGTGGATTTTTGGAAATAAAGGCAAAATGTTTCAATGAATGAATAAATGATTTACATTCCCCGCGTCATGCTTTTAACTAATAAAACCAGTGTTTTTTTTGTTTTTTTTTGTTTTTTTCAACAAAATTTAATTTCGTAAAATTTCATGGCAACCTACATGAATAGTGGGTAACAGATGTTAAAAATATTTTTAATAAGATTTTTTAAAAATAATAATTTGAAAATAATTTAATTTGTGAATAATTCCTAAAAGTTTTATTAAAATCTGACAATTATTTAATTTTTGCAAAAATTTACAAATCGATATGTTTGTCATTGGAAAAAAAAAACTTATGTAATATTACGTTTTCCATTGTAAACTCTTATAACAATTTGGTTACCTGCTATGATCAAAACAAGATTTTTTTACCAAAATTTCAAACATGTTAGAAGGGATTCAAAAAATAATTAAAAGATACTTTGATTGTTCCTCTTAATAATAGCAAAACATTTTGATAGAAAAAGTTTGTTTTAAGTTTTTTATTCATACTATGCTTCTTTTTTGTTTTTTTATTATACAATTATAATCTATAAAATTTCAAAAATATTTTAAAGACTTGAAGACATTAGTTTGTTAAATGAAGACTATATTTACTAATTGAAAAGTTTAATACAAATCAACCCATTGTATTTAAAAAAAAAATTTTTTTGTGTGTGTATTGTAATCTCTGGATGTGCATTGTGGTGCAGTAAATATTGTCTCGAAATGAGAAATCTGGAAGCCAAGTTCAAATCCCAGTTGAATTCCTTGTATTCACTTATGCACAAATACCCTTGGAAAAGCTATTAATCTGTCTCTTCCTTCCAGTTATGGGTTAAATAACAGAACAGATTAGGTTCTATAGCCTTGGTTGACAACCAGTCTACCACAGAAAGTAATGGCAACCTACTATGGGATAATCTTCTGCTCAGTCTCTTTCAAGACATGATCACCCAAAACATGTATCACGTATGGCACTTAACTGACTGAGTGAATATAATAGTTGGAAACATGATTAAGGCTTCTACTGAGCATAAAGTGGAGGATCAATTTTATATTGTTATGAAGTAATAAACTGATCCCCCGCTAATTACAACTTAATAACATAATACATCTCTTCCCTGTCTAGCTATGAGTCAAATAACAGGACAGATTGAGTACTATAGCCTTGTTTGGCAACCAGTCTACCGTAGTAATCAATGGCAACCTACTGCTGGATAATATTCTGCCCAGTCAGTCATGTCTCTTTGAGACATGATCGTCAAAGCGTGCATCACATATAGCACTTAACTGACTGACTGAATATAATAGTTGGAAACATGATTAAGGCTTCTAATGGGCATAAAGTGGAGGATCAATTTTATATTGTTATGAAGTAATAAACTGATCCCCTGTTAATTACAATTTAATAATATACATCTCTTCCCCATCTAGCTATGAGTCAAATAATAGGACAGATTGGGTACTATAGCCTTGGCTGGCAACCAGTCTACTGCAGAAAACAATGGTAACCTACTGCTGGATAATCTTCTGCCCAGTCAGTCATGTCTCTTTTGAGACATGATTGCTTAAAGCGTGTATCACGTATGGCACTTAAATGACTGAATTTCTATGTACATTCAAAGGTCCTGTTTCATGGTTTCTTCGCTTTAACAAGAAAAAAAATTTGGACAATTTTGTCAATTTCAGTTGCCATACACTTACATCTGTTGAGCTCTCATTACTTGTTAATTTTTTTTTTTTTTAATCATATCACCCCAAGCAAGGCGGTAGCGCCACTGATGCGCAGGGGGCTACGTAAGGGTAAAAAGAATGGAAAAGAGAAAGCCGGAAACCACTTCCTAAACAGGAAACAAGGGATGAGCCTCTTTACCTGTTCAATAGATGTGGGTGGAGTGTTAACCGGGCGATAGTTTAGTCTATCTACTCCAATTGAAAAAAAATAATAAAAAAGGAAAAGAGGAAAAGATTGAAAAGAGAAAACCGGAAACCGCATCCTAAACAGGAAACAAGGGATGAGCCTCTTCACCCGTTCAATAGATGTGGGTGGAGTGTTAACCGGGCGATAGTTTACTCTCTCTACTCCAATTGAAAAAAAAATAATAAAAAAGGAAAAGATTGAAAAGATTGGAAAAGAGAAAGCCGGAAACCGCATCCTAAACAGGAAACAAGGGATGAGCCTCTTCACCCGTTCAATAGATGTGGGTGGAGTGTTAACCGGGCGATAGTTTACTCTCTCTACTCCAATTGAAAAAAAAATAATAAAAAAGGAAAAGAGTGAAAAGATTGGAAAAGAGAAAACCGGAAACCGCATCCTAAACAGGAAACAAGGGATGAGCCTCTTCACCCGTTCAATAGATGTGGGTGGAGTGTGAACCGGGCGATAGTTTAGTCTATCTACTCCAATTGAAAAAAAAGAATAATAAAGGAAAAGAGTGAAAAGATTAGAAAAGAGAAAACCGGAAACCGCATCCTAAATAGGAAACAAGGGATGAGCCTCTTCACCCGTTCAATAGATGTGGGTGGAGTGTTAACCGGGCGATAGTTTACTCTCTCTACTCCAATTGAAAAAAAATAATAAAAAAGGAAAAGAGTGAAAAGATTGGAAAAGAGAAAACCGGAAACCGCATCCTAAACAGGAGACAAGGGATGAGCCTCTTCACCTGTTATGGGGTAACACTGTTTAAGAAATAGTTTTATTCTAAACTTCATGCTTGTGTTAAATCAAATTAATTTAACATTAAATTTACTAATTTTCCAAAAATGCGTCACAGATGTATATTTTATTTTGCAAGGTTTTTAAAACAGATTTAACTTTTGTTTACAGATGTGTTGATCGCTCAAAAATGACCAAAAATCTTTTTAAAATCTCAATACAATTTTTGTTTGAAATACACTATAGTATTTTGCTAATTAGAATTAATAAATTTAATCATTTAGCTTTCAATCAAAACTAAAGTAATTCTCAAAACTTTATTTTTAAAAATTCAGTTTAAGTTGGGTATCGAAAATGGGATGTTATGTAACTCAGTTTTTTTTTCTAGTGAACACACAATAATTTGGAAATTCTTGCATAAATCAAATTGTTGGATTTTAAGGAAACTTTCAGAACTTATTCACAAATGGATGAGATTATTTTACTCCTCCTCCTCTTTCATGTAGATTCATGAAATATCAAGAAATTGAGTTTTGTTGGCAAAATCACTTTTATTAGTTAAATGCAGGTCTCAATGGGGAATGCAAATTTTTTTTTTTTTCTCCCTCAACCATTTGGCCTTTTTTCTGAAAATTTGTTCCTAATAGTAAAAGTAAAAATGCAATAAAACTAATTATTTAATTAGATAATCTTTTAATTACTTTAATAAAAAATATAAATTAAAGACATTATGCTCAAAGAAAATTTTTTTTTCTTATTAATAATTAAATTTAAAAAAAAATTTTTAATTATAATGTAAAAACTATTTGTTAAATTTCAAGACTTGTAGACATTGTTATGAAGTGAAGACTATTTACTAATCAAAAATTGAAAAGTTTAATACAAGTCGTCAAGCCATTGTATTTAAATCTTTTTTCTTTTGTATGATACATTAAAAGATCATGTTTCATGGTTTCTTCCTCTTACAGGAAAAAAAAATTTGGACAATTATGCCAGTTGTGATCATCGTATACACTTAGCTTATCTCACATCTGGCTGTTGTCACGTGTCAAAACATTTGGTAAAGGGGTCAAAAATCAACACTGATTAAATAGCTTTAGTTTAAATTTTATGCTATGAATAAGTAATACTTGTGTAAATCAGATTAATTTAACTTTGGATTTATTTGTCTATATTTCTGAGACGAGGTATTTACACTTTTTAACATTATTCAGACTATTCTCATCTTTCTTGCAATTTCTATGATGTTTCGGCTGTTGTATGCACTGGCCTTCTGTAGGTGCTAGGAATTCCGAACCAAACCCTTTATTACAAGAGGCCTCACGCAAATAATGAGAATTATATACCCCAATGATTGTAAATTGTTGAATAATGTAAATAGTGTTGAATTTGTTCATTTCCACCCCCCCCCCCCCAAAAAAAAAATGTCACAGATGTATATTTTATTTATGCAAGATTTTTAAAAATATCAATTTTATATTCCAATCAATATAATTTCTGTTTGAAATTCACCAGAGTATTTTGCTTACTGGAAATAGTAAATTTAATTATTTAACTTTCAAGTAAAATTAAAGTTTCAAGAAAACTTTTTTTAAATATTCAATTTAAAATTTAGGTATTGAAAATGGGTGGAGGTACCTATAGGTAGGCCCTATCTATAGTAACTTGTTAAAAAGAGAATGCTATGAAAACAGTTTTGTCACAATATTTATTCTTAAAGTTCAGAGGAAAGACCAAAATTTTTATTTAATTATAATTTTTAATTTTAATCCTTAGAATGTTCAAACTTTCGGCTAAAAATCTTTTCTTGCATCAGTGGGTGGACACTAAATTAGCATAGCAACTTTTAGTCTTTATAACGCAAGAAATAATTTAGAAATTCTGGCAAAAATCAAATTGTTGGATTTTAATTAAATTTTAGGACAAATGAATCAGATTATTTTAGAAAATCTTGGTAAAGAAAGTTTTCTTTTTATGTCTGTTACCCATGCACTTTGATTTTTTTAATGAAATTTCAAGAAATTAATTTTAATGCTTAATGTTTATATTAACTTAAAAGTAAAACTCTTTGGCAAATTTGAATTAGGTACTGTTATTAATTTAGTATATGTAAGGTTTAAAATGTATTTTTAAAATTGAAGCTTTCATTTTAGCTTTAGTTGAAGACTGAAGGATTTAAAATGTACTTTTTCCAGTAAGCAAAATACTCTGGTGTAGGTAGCTCCACTAATTTTTGATACCTAAATTCTAAAATTAATTTCAATAAATAAAAATGCTTTCCTGAAACTTTCATTTTTAGCTTTAATTAAAAGCTAGGTGATTAAATTTACTGTTTCAAATATAAATTATATTGACTGGAGTCTTAACTTTTTGAGCGTTTTCAGTTTAATCATTAAAATTGGCCACTTTTAACATTGACACATTTATAAATAAAAGTTAATTCTGTTTTAAAGATCTTGCAAAAATAAAATGTACATCTATGACACATTATTTGAGAAAAGTTAGTAAATTTAAATTAATCTGATTAGAAACAAGTGTTTCTTGTTTATAGCATGAAACTTAGTACAAACATTTCTTAATCAATTTTTATAAGTATTGACTGATGATTTACTGCCAGATGTGTTGACAAGCTAAATATCGTTGATCAAAATTGACATAAATTTGTGAAATCTAAGTGAACATTGGGTTTTTAGCTACCTAGTAATTTTTTAAAATAAACATTTTCAGCAATTATCTCAGTTTATTGAATTTTAGTTACTTTAGCTTTATAGCCGTGTTTGAACATGCTTTCTAAAAAATTTCTTAAATTTTCTTAAATTAATTTAAAAATTTAATAACTGAGATAATGAATTGCCATGGTAGATAACTCAATAATTTAAGAAATGTTATTTCATTTGTTAATTTAAATTTTTACATTTTTAATTTTATTTATTAATCATGGTAGTTAGGACATGTTAAAGTAATTCTATTTATTAAATTTTTATAATACTTGCAATTTTATTAATTACATAATTGTTTACACTGTAGTAGGCAAACTTTTCAGTGCAAAAGCCACATTGAAAAATTCAATTTTATAGGGCTGTATAGTATATCAACCAAAATAATTAATATTTAAAATAGACAAAATAAAAGGCTTTTAAAGGGAAAAAATGAAATTTTAAATATTTTAAAGAACTGAAGATTCATATGAAACACATTTATTTGAAAGACAGTAATTTCTTTTAAACTTTAAAGGCAAACAATTTTTATTAATAAGTATTTTTAAATAGGAGCTTCACATGAAACATCTGTTTAAAAACAACTCAATTAAAAAAAAATATTTCAAGTTTACTAATATTTGGTGGTCTACATCAGTTTCTTTGGCAGGTCGTAGTTTACCCACGCCTGGTTTACACTGTTATTTAATTTAATTATAATCCAATATAATACCCTAAACCATATAAAAAAAAAAATTGCTACTATGTTTAACAGAAAAGACTTGAGAAATATTTTGTGGGCCTGAAAAGAGCTGATTTTATTTCTTTTATTGTCTCTTCAATTGTCCTCATTGCTGAGCTGATTCTCTATATGCTTATCATGCATAACATAGCACCAACTTCGTATTTATTCAATTAATAATTGTCAACTACATCTGGGGAATCCTATTAAATGGATTTACAAAACTCATGATGTAGGTGACATAATCAGTTTACACCAGTTGTCCAAGATTTTTTTCCTGTAACAACCCTTGACACATGTGACCTTTTAATAATGTCAAGTCTAAAATATACTTTAAAAAACATTTATACAAAAAATTTAAAAATCTTAATGTGGAATGATTTGTATTAAACTTTTCAATTTGTAGTCTTAAATTCAATGTTTGTCTATATTTCCAAAATCTGGTATTTACATTGTTTGGACTGTTGTCCTCATCTTTGTTACCATATTCATATTCACAATGTTTCAGCTGTTGCACACTCTGGCCTTCTTCAGGTGATTGAGATTTTGACCCAAACTCTTTATTTCAATCACTGGGGTATATTGTTCTTGTTCCATGAGCCATGCTACTTTCTGATGTTTTAATTATCTCCCTTTAACTCTTAAGTTATTTGGTATTGAACTCAACTCTTTGCTGAATCTAACCTACATTTTTATCCACTGGGTCATGTGTGGAGAACATTAATGTATGATTTTGCTGGATAGCTTATAAACCTAATGTTTCATTAACAATGTTTTACCAGAGCTCATATTGTAATCTTGAAGCTAAAGATTTTCTCTAGCAATCCTAATTACTGGTTCCCATATTGTATTCATTTCTGTTTGGTTGGCTTAGGAAATTTTTTATAGCCTAGCATATGTGCTGATTCTTTAGGTTTTTGTAATTTCCAGTGGTGTTCTCTAATATTTAAACTTCATCCTATATGTGACAATGATCCCCTTTCTCCCTTCATATGTGGTTGGCTAAGCCTGATTTTTTCCCCCCTTCGTGTTAGGACCTTGCAATGTTCTTGCAGCCTTACCTTAAGAAAGCAGCCTGTTTCTCCTTTATAATTCTTTTCCCAGCTACTTGGAAGAGGTATCAGCAAAGTGTAGTGCCACTTTTGAAGGTCATCCTGATGTTATATGAACCACAGATCCTTTGTATTTTCTGATAATCCCTTCACATAGGGTAAGCGAACTGAGACTTTCTGAGTGTTATCCTTATGCATCCTCTCCTCCACATTTGTTGGAGGTGTTGTCATGTACTCTGGGTAACTAACATTGTAGGGTACTGTTTATACTGAGGGTTTCCTGTTATGTGTCTCTGGCTCGCTGCTTATGACTGGATGTTGTGAGCAGCGGATGTTCCCTTTCTTTACATTGTATGGGTGATGGAAGTTGAAATGTAGGTATTGTCTCGTGAATGCTGGCTTGCAATATAAAGATGTCTTGAACCCATTCTCTGATGTCCTGTATGTACTAATATCTTGAACAGAGAATGCGTTTAAGATATCCATATATTGCAAGATATAACAAAAAAAGCTATTAAGATTTTCTTAAAAAAAAATACACAATTTCAAAAATAATTCATTTGTGAATAAGTCCTAAAAGTTTTTCATTGATATCTTTTTTTTTTTTTTTTTTTTTTTTTTTTTTAAGAACTTCCAAGTGTTATTTTACTGAAAAAAGATGGTGCTAAAATATCTAGTAATCTTTGGTACATTGCTGATACAAAACAAAAGTCAATTTTAAACATGTTTAAAAGATTAAAAAATTACTTTATTTAAAAAGAATACTTTAGTCTTTCCTCTTAATAACATTTTGATGATAAACTTTGTTTTAAACTTTCATTTGTCATTCAAGCTGTTAACACTTTAAATAACTACCACCATGTTAAAAAAAAATGCATTTTTGCAGTATTTTAAGCTTAAAGTAATTGTTTCCAATCAGATTAAATTTTAAAAGGTTGTCGACCGTAGTTGGAATCATCAAATTAATGCAAATGTTCCCGTCTTGAGCTGCATGATACATGCTTTGCCAGGGATATATCCAGTTTTGAATTTTTTTTTTCCTTAGACCAGTTGCCACCCAAGGCTATAGAACTCAATCTGTCCTATTTACCTTGGGAAGGGGTAGAGTTGTATCAATACTTTTGTCAAGGGTATTTTTTTAATCATATCACCCCAAGCAAGGCGGTAACGCCACTGATGCGCAGGGGGCTACGTAAGAATAAGAAGATTGGAAAAGAGAAAACCGGAAACCACATCCTAAACAGGGAACAAGGGATGAGCCTCTACACCTGTTCAATAGATGTGGGTGGAGTGTGAACCAGGTGATAGTTTAGTCTATCTACTCCAATAAGCATGTAAATGAATGTAATGAACTCTACTGTAATTGGAACTCAGCTCTCAAATTCCTCAATCTGAGCCGCAATTATTACTTTACCGTGCCTTCCTAAACTTTAAATCTGCCAATATTCCTCAAAAGTTTCATAAAATTACATTTTATATTTGGATGAATTTTTTTTCCAATAGATATTGCAATACAGATGGCTAAAATTGGCTTTTGTCGCAAAAAAAAAAAACTCCTTCCAGTCAATATAAATTAGTTTTAAAATACAGCAAAATATTCTTATTAGAAATATTAATATATTGGCTTGAAATTAAAACTAAAATGAAAGCCTTAAAGATATTTCACTTTAAGAAATTCATTTTAAACTTTAGGTATCACAAATCTACTTATAATCACTTATATGTTATCAAAATTTAGTTAATTCTTCAATTTATCAGTTCAAAGATCAAGATCATTCAAATAAGCAAAGAGATTAGTCTCACCTCAATAGAATGAAACTGTTTAAAATAAAAACTGGAAAAACAAAGAATATGCTCCTTTGAAATTGGCTTCAATTTGTGATTTCCTTGATCTAGGTACCTCCAAAAAATTGCTGAAAAAACAGCATAGTATGAAGGAAAAAGGCCCCAAACTAAATAAAAACAGTTTTATTGGCAAAATGTTTATCATTAAGAGGATAGATCAAAGGATTTTTAATTATTTTTTAAAATTTAATTATTTCTAATGCGTTTGAAATTTTGGTAGAAAATTTTTTTTTCTTTTGTCAGTGTGAGACCTAAATTGACGTATAGTTTATTACGTAAAAGAAACGTAATATTACGCAATGCACTTTTTTGACCATGAAAGACCCATTAATTTGGAAATTCTTGGATTTTGATGAAAATTTCATAACTTATTCATAATTGACTGAAATTAATTTTGAAATAATTATTTTTAGTAAACATTGGTAAAAAAAAATTTTTTTTTTTTTACATGTTACCCCTCTCCAATTAATTTCCAGAAATGTCTAAAAATTCAACTTTTTTTTAAACCTAATATAATTAAATTCAGGAGTCATTGGGGAATGCTAATCAACTGTCTTTTTTTTTCTTCTTCAATATTGGCCTTCTTTCTAAAAAGTAGGTTTGAATTATGAAAAATGCAGTAACTATGCCAATTTTTCTTTGGATGAACTTTATTAAAAGTTCATCCAAATAAAAATTGGCATAGTTACTGCATTTTTCATAATTCAAACCTACTTTTAGAAAGAAGGCCAATATTGAAGAAAAAAAAACAATATAAATTAAGCATACCATAGTTTGAAAAGGAAAGAAAAATTCAATGAATAATGAATTTTTACAAGAATTATTTTCATTTAAAATAATTTTTTTTAATAATAATATATAAAGTTTCAAAAATATTTTTAAATTTCTTCCTCCATTGGGGTGGCTAGGGTATGAAATTAAAGCATGAAGACTACATTTACTAATCGAAAATTGAAAAGCTTAACACAAATGATTGAGCCATTGGATTTTTAAAACAGAACATTTTAATTGGGTGCATTTTGATTACTCATATCTTATTTGTATGGGTGGCTGTACGTGATATGTGATATTTATAATTAAAAGGTCACGTGATTCAAGGCTTATCCTCCCTTACATGAAAAAAATAAAATTTATATCAAATTTGTCTTCCATATTTGGCATTTTTTGGCCGGCTTGTAAAAACATGTCATCACCTCTTGATAAGGAGTTGACAGATGTGATAATAAGGATAACGTAATTGAGAAACACTTTTGGGGAAATATTTCAGGCAGTAAGCAACTAATTCTTGTTTCAAGTCAACTTAAAGTAAGTTTAAATTTGGTAATTTGAAAAAAAAATAATGTGTCAGCTAGGTGTATTTTATTTTTGTAAGATTGTTTAAAATGTTTTTAATGGCTTCTGTTTACAATCAATGAAAAATGGCAGAAAATTTGAAATTTTAACAACTTTTTTTTAAATCTACAAAATTTTTGATTCCAATCAATATAATTTCAGTTTGAAATACACCTGGGTATTTTTGCTTACTGTAATTAGTAAATTTAATCTCTTGGCTTTCAATTAAAGCTAAAATTAAAGCTTCAAGAAAACTTTATTTTTAAAAATTAAATTTATATTGAGGTATTGAAAATGAGTGGAGGTACCTAAAGCCATTATTCTGAAACATTAAGCTCTAAAAGAATTTCTCAATTTTGGAAAATTAAAATTAAATGTAGGTTTTAAGTTTTTGTTTTAACAAAGATTTTCTTAAAAAAAAAAAATTAAAGAATTTTATTCATTTATGAATAGGAGCCAAATTTCATTAAAATCTGATAATTATCTGGTTTTTGCAAGAATTTTCAAATCAGTGTGTTTTGTTTTTTCTACAAAAAGACACCAACATTTCATTAATTTGTTACCCATTGACATATGAAAAATCAAAATTTTCAAGATACTAAAAAGATTAAAAAAATCTTTTGGTTTTTCCACAAACTAAAAATTTTAGTAAAATTGTTTTTAAGCTTGTGACATTTTTTTCATTATGTATGTGTTTTTTTTTTGTTTTTGTTTTTTGTTTTTTTTTTATACTGAATCTTTGGAGGTGTCTAGTTGTATGCTAATGTAACTTTGATCTTCCAATAGAACTGTCTTGGTCTTTATGAGCAATTAAATAAATAAAATTCAGGCTTATATAAATTAAAGAATCTGGATTATGAAGCCTTAAATTTATATTCTTTGCTTTAATCAACATTTGACCTATGGATAAAGACAGAATTTCATTGGAATTTCCATGCAATTATTTAAAAGGATTACCGTTTTATTATAAAATGTGTCCACTCCCAATTTTATTTTTTTAATTTAAGTTTGTATTTGAAGATTAGGGAACATTTTTTTTTTTTTTTTAATATTCATATCACCCCAAGCAAAGTATTTTACTGCCACTGTTGTGCAGGGGGTTACATAGGAGGAAAGTTATGAGAAAGAGTGATAGGTTACAGGGAGTGTCAAGAAGAGGGTAAGAAAAGGATGAGAATACTGATGAGTGGAGTGAACATAGAAAGGAGCATGAGAGAGAGGATGAAGGTTAGTGAGATAGGAGATGACTATTGACTTTACATTTAAATTCTTGGAGATTGTAGCTGTCAGGGAAGCAAGTAAATGGAAGGGAATTCCACAGGGGGGAAGTGAGAGAAAAGAAGCTGATGAAGTAGAACTTGCATTTACATTTTATTGGTTTCACAGTAAAAGGGTGGGACTTAGTTGCTAATCTTGTGGCTCGAGTAAATTCATATATAGAGGGCACAAGTGAGCTAAGTTCGTTGGAGCAGAAACCATGAAAGTATTTGGAAAAGAGACACAGGGAAGCTACATTGTGCCGGTGAGAAAGTGACTTATATTTTTTGAAGTTTTTTTAAGCTTAATTTTAAACAGAAAAAGTAAAATTGTAATGTTTAGAGGAACTGTAAGAATCGAAAATAAATTAAAATGAATAGTAAGTATAAATCTCAAATGATTAAAGTGTTGAAAATGTTATTTGTTAATGCTTCAAAATTGATGCTCTCACAAGTGCAAATGTATGTTTGGTATTGTTTTAATTCCCAATTTCAGATAATGTATTTCATAGCCCTACTTAAGAGTTGTTTAAATATTTCTTGATAATAAACAAATTGAGCAAACTTTATCGATTGAATCCTTTTTTTGCTTTCTTTCAGGTATCATGCCCAAAACCATCCACTTCAATACTGTCATCCATCGATAACCAACCAGATTTCTCTCAACCTGTTCGTTGTAGATTTGCCAATTGGCACATGTTAAAGGATTACAAAAAACGTATGACACTCAAAGAACATTACCCTGAACGAATGCGAATAAATGCAATTCGTAAGAACACACTTCTGCCAAAAGAACTAAGAGTAAGTTTTCTCTTCCGCCTTTAAAGAGATTGAAATGTCCTCTTGGTACAGTCAAGTAGAATGTGACACACACGAATCCTTATTAAAAAAATAACTTTCTCATTAAATGACAGCCAACAACAAAGTCTGTTGGAAGTTGATTTTAATCTATAAAAATATATCACAATGTCTTGTGGGGTATTATTTTTTTTATTTGATATTGATTCTTTGGCATTTAAATGCCAAATGTATTTTTTAAAGGGGGGTGTCTACAGTTAAGTGTTTGAATTTTCACCTTTCTAAAAACAAAATGTTGCTTGACTAACTGGAAAGTCATAGAAAACAGATTTTCATTTAAAATATACTTTTAATTATTTTAATATCTTCATAAAATAATTTATATAAAATATCTTACTCAATTTTAGTAATTAAAATACTAATTTTATAAATGAAATTAAAACTTGTAATTAAAATATTTGTTATTAGTAATATTTCACTTAATGTATTAAGAGTGGAGGTTGTGACTGGCTTCCAAAAATCACTGTTTAGTTTGATTGACAATATTGATTGGAGAGAGGTTGAAGTTTTGAGCAGAAAACATTCCAACATTCCTTTGTACTTTTTTTTTTTACTTTGAGTTATTTTATATTA
The DNA here is from genome assembly GCA_037127315.1 of Ascarosepion bandense. Taxonomy (NCBI): domain Eukaryota; kingdom Metazoa; phylum Mollusca; class Cephalopoda; order Sepiida; family Sepiidae; genus Ascarosepion; species Ascarosepion bandense. The sequence goes on along the minus strand of JBBBDQ010001170.1, from coordinate 1,320,992 downwards.
ATTTCTTCCCTATCCAAACAAATCATGCATTTTTTCTACAACCATTCAAAAAATTATGTTAGACATTTTTTAACTGAATTATTTGACAAGTTATTGGTACTTTACTTTTTATTAATCTTATCTACATTAAAAACATATTAAAAATTATACTTAAATTTCATAGTACAACTAACAAAATTAAGACAATACTCTTGAACAATGCCCCCCTCCCCCATTTAATTGTTAAATTTCCAAAATATGTCTTCAACTGAGTTTATATTTGGTGTACCAAAAGAATTTACACAATGACACCTGTTATTTTAATAAAGTAGCTTCAAGATATAAGATAACATTCATTGTTCGGGTGTAGCGATTGATTCCTAGTTTCCTATTTAGGAACGGGTTTCCAGTTCCTTCTAATGTCAACTTCATAATTCTAACATCTCTACCTAAACCCTGAAATATTATATTTATTCTTCAACAGTAAAAGATAAGTTTGCGTATCATCTACTTCTCAATTTTGCTTTCTTTTCATTAATTAGGAAAAACATTTTTCAAAATAACTGCTTAAATAATTTCTCATTGCCCCCATTTATTTGCACAGTAATGTTTACAAAAAAATAGAAATAGCAAATGAGAAGAAAAAAAAAATGAGCTTTATGTAAAAAATCAAAAGCTAATATTTGGCTTTTAGTTGCTTGATTTAATATTGTGTGGGAGTGTTTTTTAAAAGCTATCTTCACAAACTAAAAAAAAAAAAATCATTGTAAAGTTTTCAGCTACAAAATTGGCACCATTAATCATGCATTATTTGCTATTAATTGACCTGGTTTGTCACAGATGTGCTGTTACTACAGCTGAATTGCATTGCCCACTGCCTAACTGTACTCATATCCACTGTTTGGTCACTTTATATTCAGCATCAATGAATGCATCAGTAAGTTTTGTTTCTATTTTTTCCTTGAATGGAAGAAATCAATACTCCTGTTTCATGAGTATACCAGATGCTATTTTTCCAGGCTACAGCTCATCTGTTAACTGTAACACAGCTCTAAAACGCTATAGGTTATTGAGGCCATAGTGACTTCATGTAATATGTGGCATTACTTTAAGAGCCACTCTTGTGTGTGTTTGTCTCTCTTGTATAAAATAGAGATGATTATAGAGGGGAAATGTCTACCGGATATGTCAGTCAGTGAAGGTTGTTTTAAAAGTTTACAATATTTTTAATCTATTGGGGGGGGGGTCGACCACCTGCAGCACGTGCCACACATGGCACACCAAGCAATTTCCTGTGGCCCGCAAATTGTGTAAAACTCAAAGTAACAAAGTATGTTGTAGATAATGTGCAATTGGCAAAGACAATGCAAGAGCAAGGTTCTTATTAACAAAAACTTTTAATGGTATTGGAAATATTTTGTTGGCATACATTGGGTCCCTTGGTTTCAATAAAAAAAATAATTTAAATGCTGCAACCTATGTATTGTGACTGGCCATATGCCACACTTGACAATGGTGAACTATCCTCTGAAGGCCACATTCAGCAGAACAACACACTCACATATCAAAGAGTGGCAGATTTATTCATGGGACACAGCAATTTTTCTTCTGTTGGACTTCTGTAGATGGATCTGTCCTATAGAGCACCTCTTGACTATGGTGGAAAGGAAGATTTGAATCCAGGATATGCAGCAGTGAAAAAGTATTGGAGTGGTTCAAAAAGCAAAGGGGGCTCCTGCTAGGTACTAGAGAAGCATACCTAATGAAGGGTGGGTGGATGAATTTGGGTTGCTGAAAAAAAAAAACTTTTTCTGTACTTTCTATACAATGAAAAACCTAGAAACTTTGACAGGCCAAAATGTATGTTTATAGTTGTTAGTGTAAAATTATTAGGTATCTAGTTTCAAAACATAAAAAATACAAATTGTAGTTCAAACTGCTTTTTTGATAGCCCCCAAATTTCTTAATGAAGGAAGTTAAAATACTTGATTTTCTATTTTTACAATGAAAAGAACATTAATTCAAGATGAAGAATGCCTGGGAAAGTTTCAGACTTAAGCATTCCAATTAAGTTCGCTTAGCAAGTCACACCTGTCAGTTATGTAGGAAAAAAAAATATATATATTTATATGCACGTGTGGTACTTATTTGAAAGTGCTCAATATCAGTGATAGAGCTGCTGACATATTCATATATATATATATATATATATATATATATATATAGGTGTGAGTTTGTGACCCTGGGTTTCACAATCACAAGCTCTCTCTCACACACACATATATAAACACACAATTGTCTCTTTGTTTTAATACATACTATGGCAGTGAGGTTGCCTGATCAGACAGAACTTTGCTTAAAACTTGTGGAGAGGCTGTATTGAAAAATACAAAACCTGGCCAATTATTTTTGGTTGAATTCTAGTTCTTCAATATCTACGGCATTTGATCAGTTATCAAATTTTATCTTAAACACCAAATTTGCTAAATGTTGACAAACGATTTTTAAAGGATGTATTCCATGTTTGAATAATTGCTATAAATTTTCATAAATTTTATCTACTAGAATAATAATGCTTAACTATGAACATTTAATCACTTGATTTTAATTTCTCTTTTTACTATAATTGACAATATCAAACCTTTTCGAAATGTTATCTTGTTAGATAATTTCATACTTGGGGTATTAGAATTTTATGAAGTGTAAAAAGCTTGGGTAATTTGTTTTTGTTACTTAGTTCATAATTACCAAAGTTGATCTATTAAGCCTGTGCAAAAGTTCCTAGCATCTTTCATGTAGAAACACAAACCAAATCTTTTGGGAACTTAAAGTTGTTACCTAAAATTTTCAAGTATTAAAAATTTGAATTCTTTTAACACTTCAATTCTGTCTTTAAATTCTTGGCTTTCTACAATGAACTAAAATCAATACTGGACAACTTACAGTAAGTAGATATGTAAAAAGAATTATTAAGCAGAACATCAATTGTTAGTGCTTAAAACAAAAAAACTGAGCTCCTTGGGGTATTCACTAAAATAAGGTTTGAAGTTATATAAATATACTCTCGTATTTTGGGAGATGTATGCTGGTCCTTCATTTGAATTTTACTATATTTAAGAATGTATTATTTTTAACTATGCTTGAGAACAGTTGTAACTGATGAAATTGTCAAATATTTGATTTTATAGAAGTATATAAATCATATTTTCAGCTTTGCATGTTCCTAATAAGTTAATTTATTAGCCATCTAGATGATGTAAATTTAGCTTTGATTTAAACATCAAAATACATTTAAATGATTGTGATAATAGCATACAATGTCAGTTTGGGTAAATGTGTATGCTTACTATTTTTTATTTATTTTATTTTTATTTATTTATTTTTTTGTTGCTCAAATATAAAAATGAAAAATGTTTTTACTTAATGATTTTGGTTTCCAAATATTTTCTGTTGGCTTGTTTGTGTATAAAAACCATATAAAAATTAAAATGCAACTGTGGGTTGATTGTAATTTTTTTGTTGTATAACTGATGGTTGACCTTTACTCTAATCTTTCAATTTTTGTAGCAAATGGATATCTTTAAGTTGACTTTCACTCTAACAACAATTGAAGAAAAAAATAATTTGAAATTTGTCTTGCAGAAAAGAACTGGTGATTTTAGCAATTTCAGCTGGAATTAGGCTATATATTTTTTTGTTTTTCAAATAAAAGCTTAAAATCTCTATCAGGACTTAAAAGTTAATCATTATTGAGCAAATAGAAAAATAGATAAAGGTTCACAGAAAAGTTATATAGGTCTATCCAAGAGTAATGCTTCCTATTGGTGATAAGTAGATTTGCATATCTCTCTCTCTTGTCTACTCATCCACAGGTGCAAAAAAAATTTTAATTTCTTTCCTCAGCAAATTCTGAGGAAAGTATATTAGAATTTTTATTTTTCTGCTTAAAATAATTTATAAAATCTGAAGTAATAATTGGTTTTAGTTTTTCATATCAGAAACTTTTTGTAGGACTGAAAAAAAAACTTTGAGTCATTCCTCATTTCTTTATAATTTGCTACAAAGGAGACAAATGTTCTTGCATCTTAACATTTTCAGCAGTAGTTTTTTAGATTTTGGCGTCTATTTTTCTACCAATTTTCAGTCCTTCTACTGACCATTTTCAGAAGGATATATATATTAGTTAAGCCATGTAACACTGACCTCTTTATCATTAAAGCATCAAAAAGGCACTTAAAGAGAATGGGCCCGTGTTCTACCTACACATGATGGACAATCTAGCAAAGAACCAATTTTAAATTGTATCTTTGTCATTTTTAAGGCACATACTAACTTGTTCCAATTTCATTGCGATTTTCAAAAATAAACTTGACAGGCATGAACTGGTCATTTTGCATCAAGTTGATTCCCAAAGAGTTATTAGCCAGGAACTTAGCATGGTGTGCAATGGACTCTTAAGTTTGACAAAAATAGAAATGTGTAGTACAAAAGGCAAACCTAAAACTATTTACAAGGAATGAACAGTATTTGAAAGTCATGTTCTTAAGAAATGGGGGGGAAATCCATCAAACGCCTGACAGGTGCATCTGGTTTTCAGTTGATCTACCTGTCTCATTAGATATGGTCTCCAATAAAAGGGTGGTTGTCAAGAGCCACTGAAAGAATGAAAACAGAACAGTCTGGTATATTCCAAATTTCACAAGAGCTGAACTTTAAAATCAGTGGCAACTGGTCTTGTGAAACAATCCAAATTTAAATTTTTTTATTTAAATTGTCGGTATTTATATGGGTGGCCAGGAGAGGAGGGGTACAACAAGGAGTCTCTAGGACAAGGGTTGGCAACATACTGCCCGCAAAGGCATTTTGACTGGCCCGCGAGTCTGATTACCAATGACTCTATTTTTAACATGAGAGACGAGGCTTTCGAATTCAACAAAAGGCCTGCTGTTATCTTCCTCTGATCCACCCAATCGAATTTGAAGACTATAATTGCAAAAACACTATCAAAACTCAATCACCTCCATTTCTGCATAAAAAAAAATAAACATAAAACAAAAACTGGGAGCTGATTTGACCAACAGGCATGAGGCAGGGACACCTTCAAAAGGACAATGTTGTCTCAGTCGGCTTTCTATTTCATTCCTTCAACAGTGCCCCCCCCCGCTTACCCCTACCACCTACTCTACGCAAGTGTGTATGTTTGCAACTATTTGTACTCATATGTATGGGCATATGTGTTTCGTTTTTGTTTGATGTGTGTGTGTGGTGTGTTTGTGGTACAATTTTCAATAAGTTTCAAACCTACACGTCATAATTTCATCCATTTCACTTCGGTTGATTTTTTTTTCACTTTGAAGTATTTTGACGTTTCTTGAGGAAAAGTAATTTTTGTTAGGTGTTTTTTAATTTTAGATTTTCTTTTGTTTTTCTGATTTCTCAATGTTTATTTTCATTATGACTTTAAATATTTAGGTTGACAGGAGTCTGTATATGTAAATTTCCTTAATTTTTAATTAATGGCCTTCATCCGGCCTGCGACCCGTCATTATAACACGGTCCAGCCCGGAGTTGAATTGAGTTGCCAACCCCTGCTCTAGGGTCATGTATAAAACCAGGTAGAGGCTTTATCATGGTTTTAGGTTGCATTTCAGCTGTTGGTGATGTTGGAGATCTTGGCAAAATTTATGGAATTATGAACACTGGAAAGCATTTAATTAGCAGCAACTTCATGTTTCAGCATGGCAAGGATTTCAAGCACAATGCAGTAAAACTGTGCCTAAATAGAAAGACACCTGATGGAATAGTGTCCGTCATGGAGTCGCCTCACCAGAGCCTGAATCCCAAATATTATTGAAGCATTGCATGATTGTTTTGTTAGATCGATGTTTGGATGTCACTCGAGAAACCTGAATAATTATTCCTGAAGATAGATTAATTAAAGAAATTACAAAGTTTGAAATATAAAGCTATTCATATTGACTTTTAAGTTTGTTAGATTTGTATAAACTTTGTATTGTTTCCATTTATGCTCACACAGGTTTTAATAAATCGTAGCGCTTATTTCATCATTTTCCTAGCGTGCAATATCTTAGATTTACCTGTAATAATAGTGAACTTAAGCAAGTAGTAATGTCATTTTCGTCTAGCTAATGCCTTACCATTATGTGGGAGGTATTTCTGCCACACCCCATAAAGAAATAAAGGGGAGGCTCAAGTACTGTATATAAAGAGTATATTCATATCTGAATGTTAAATTTCCACTTATGCCAAATAAAATTAGATTTGATCACAAGGAAACACTTTTTTTTTTAATAATGCTGCAGCAAATCTTATAAAGGCCATATTTGTTCATCTGCAAGAGGGGAGGGGGTTACCATATCCTCTTTTCCACTGATCTCCTTCTTCACCGTGGAAGAGTCTGTAAAATCTTTCTGATAGTTTCAAGTGTTTCACTTGATGTACATTAAATAATTTGTTTTAGAAAAAAAATCTTTTACAAAATTTAAGATTAAAATGAGATTAATATGTTAATCTAAAGTGTTATAAAGAAATTTTCCTTGCATTTAACATGGTTTGTTTAATTTAAATTTTAGTGTGACCAGTACCTTTTGTCTGGATTGCTCGTATTTGACTTTGAGCATCTGTGAAATTCTGTAACCATATAATTGTTTAGGTTTGTATATTTAATGGTTTATGGATTTCTTTAAACCCATTTTAATAATTTAAAGTAAATCTAAAAGTACAGTGAAGTAGGTAATTTTATTACATTTTCTAACATTGTATATACAGGATGTAGTAGAAATAAGATATTAGAAATAAGATATTAGAAATAAGATATTAGAAATAAGATATTAGAAATAAGATATTAGAAATAAGATATTAGAAATAAGATATTAGAAATAAGATATTAGAAATAAGATATTAGAAATAAGATATTAGAAATAAGATATTAGAAATAAGATATTAGAAATAAGATATTAGAAATAAGATATTAGAAATAAGATATTAGAAATAAGATATTAGAAATAAGATATTAGAAATAAGATATTAGAAATATTTCCCAGACAACAGAAAGACATTAATGAAAATGGTGTCTTCTAGTTAATGTCTTGCCATGTGGGGAATCAAAATTGTCTTTTTCAAACCTACCAATTTTTAGCATTGCTTAAATAACTTCTTTTTGCCTAAATTAATCAAAGGAATGTGAAATTTGTTTTTAAGATGAAATCACACAATTTATGGTAACAATCTTGAGTACTTGTATTAAATATTTATAAATCACACAATTGATAAAAGGCTTTTTCAACACAAAATATTGAATGAATTAATCAAAATTTTGATACTTTATTTATTTTTTTGATAAAATCTCAATTTTTGTACACTATTTTTTTTCTTTTTAATAGGAATTAGCTGATGAAGAAATTAAAGCCCTGCCATTAAACAGTTCAATTGTCAGAGTACGACAACGCTGTGTAATCACTTCTAGACCAAGAGGAGTGCTTCGACGTTGGCGCTTGAGCCGTATTGTTTGGCGTCATCTTGCTGATTACAATAAACTGTCAGGTATAACAAGGGCCTGTTGGTAACTGGTGTGTACATATGGAAATTAGACTTGCTGTAAGGTCCAAACAAATTCTCATTATTTATAATTGACTTTGCTTGATGTAGTTGGGCAACTGTTGCTTCTTCTACATTCAACAGATTCTTTATTTTTTCTTTTTTTATAATAAATAATTAAAGACTAGATTCGTTTTCATTTTTGTGTGTCTGCTCATGTAACGAAAAAAAATGTAGGTACCGACAATTTTGTTTTTTTTTTCTTAAAAATTTTTTTTACTTTCTGCAATTTGAGAAAAACATTCAAGTTAATTCTACTCACAGGTGAATCAGATGCTTTTTTTAAGTCTGGTTTTCATTTACACACTGAAGTGTCCAGATATTCAGAAATAATTAAAAAGAAAAGCTAGCCTAGAAAAATTCCTGAAAGAATTTTAAATAGTATTTTCAGACTTATTAAGTGTTGATTTTCGTTTTGAGAAAACTTTGGCTTAGTCATACCAATTAAGCTACTAATTAGATTAGTCATTAAATTTATGATCTTTAAACAGCCTACCACTTTGTTTTTTTTTTTTTATATCAATCAGCTGAGAGACATGTTATTGTGAAATTAGCGGATTAAATTCTAGTATAAACACTACAAACTGACTGAAATGCCAGTCTGCAGCAGGTTTAAGTGGAATGAACCAAAATAGATTATAAGTTGACGTTTATCTCACAAAGTGGAAACTAGCAAACCTGGACTACAGGTTTTCTCTAACCTTCCTGTTTGCAAACCAGTGATTTAAGTTCCAATCCATGTCTACTGCTGTTGAGCATTAAAATTGGGGAAAAGGCAGTGCTAGTTTGAAGTATCTATGCATTCAATAACTGTAAATAAGTTTGCACCTTATTAATGTTATAGAAGTAATGAGGTTGTCATTATTGAAAGACTTCAATCACTCCACAGAATCTGTCAACGTTTGTAACATGTTGCAAGCTTAGGATTTCTTCCAAATGTCGGTTTCAGTCTTGTTTAGGACATCGAACCAACAACAGGGAACACTTACCTGTCGTTTAATGTTGTAATCATCAATTGTCAGCGTAAGAAATTTAGTGCAGAACTCTTTCTAGTTCTAAAGTGTAACTAGTTGCTCAAATATTTTTTGTTCAATACTTCCATGCAGTCTTTGCTTGCTCTCCCTTTCAGTCTCAATCCAGTTCCAAGGTTGTGCCACCCTGTTAAACGGATGGATGGGATCAGGCACCTACTCATGTCAAAACTATTGTTGTGGAGATTTGGTTAAATAGTTTGCCTACTTTTACTCAAATCATCTGTGCTTGTGAAGAATATATGAAAAATAGGATATGAAATAGCTTCCCCCCCCCTTTTTTTTAATATTTACTTAGAAATAAAGACTAAAATATATTTAACCACCCAACGAGGCTGCAATTTATCTACAGGCTGACCTGGGGAGTTTAAGTGCATTCCCACTGTAACCCACCCCCAAACTGCTCTTCTTTTTACAGGTGAATGTTGTTGCTGTTTCCTCTTCAATCTCGATGTAGATTTTTGGTTTTAGCTCTCCAGAAGAACCTGTCATATCACAATGCCAACAGCAAACCCCTTTACAATATGGCTAATTGTCTCCAGTTGCAATCAACTTATCACAACTTTAAACCTTTCAGGTTTTTTTTTTTACCTGAAGCAAGTTGATAAAAGCCACTAAGATGCAAGGAGTTTACTGACAGTGAAACAAACAAAGGAGACAATTGACATTGCATTGGACTTGAAAGGAAGATGCCAGTAAATGCAAGAGAAGTGACGAGCAGTGTTTACAATTGCATCTTGTGGATTTCAACAGCAAAATGAAACCCAGCTGCCAGTTTAGCACTGCACTTAAATTCATGAAGCTTGAAGAAAGTTAATCAGAACAATTGCTGTGAAAATACTTCTAGAAAAGGCACAGGGAAGTTGCATTAAGACAATGACTGAAGATGTCAAAATTTTAATTTTGTCAATTCTTTTGTTGATGCACTTGATCCACCTGAAAGAAATTGCATTATGACTCGCTAAAAAAATAATTCTCAAATATCCTACTATTCTATATATTACTCCACTATTGGTGCATAACTTTTATACAGCTCAGTTGACAGGGTCATGCAGTGAAGCACTACAGCTTGCAACTAGTGGACCCTCCCTCACCAGGCAACATTTTGTTAATGACAGTGGCTTCTTTTCCTACAAGTACATAGAAAGCTGTAGCTTGAATAAAAAAAAAATAGCTGAGGTTAATATAAATCAAACAGTAAGCATTTCAATTTCAGACAGTGACTCAAATGGTTTGTGGAACATAAGGTGGTAGAGTAAATAAACAGTGAAGTAAGGTTGCCACATTTTGAATTCCAAAGCATTGTTATGCCCCCAACCTCCAAGAGCAGAAGGTGGCTTGTAATTTGACATAATGTCATCCAACTGGAACTGAGAAGGGATTCTAAAGATCTATTGCAATTAAAACAAAGATCTCTGAAAGTGACATCGAACTGCTGTTGGTTGAGGCTGTACTGAAAAAAAGCATTAAGGTGAATCAAAAGTTGTTTTTGCAACTGAAAGAGAAAATGCCAAGTCATTTCTGTTAAAAGAAATTGGAGTAGGAAGATTTTCTTTTAAAGAATTTTTAATAACATTTTGAGTTTTTACATTGTGTAAAATTAAAATTCTTTTAATAAAGAAATTTTACAGAAATTTAAATCTTCTACAAAGACATGCAGAAGAGCGTGTCAAATTGATCAGGGCATGGCAAGACACTTTACAAGAGTTTCACAAATTAGACCAAAAAACAGCTTTAGCTCGTTACTCACCCTGCACAGGTCTAATGGAGCAACACAATGAGTTGTAGATTTTGATAATGACCCGATAAGTTTCCTATTGTCAGTAAACAAGAGTGAGTGAAAATGTTGCCAATGTACAACTGGTACAAGAAATCTGAAACCTGGGAAATGTCCGAGGCGACCATTGGTGCCTTTCAAACAAGTTGACTTAAGAATGCATAATTCAAGCATCTATAAAATGTTGTAATAAGATTCAGAAGCTTCCCAACAGAACCAGTCATGCTAGAGTGCCAATAATTTAATTAACTTCAGTTTAATAAATTTTAAAAAAATAATTTTATTTTTATTTCTTTATAACCACCATAACATTTTTATTAGAATAGGTTAAGATTTAAAAGCAGAAGAAAATCTATATTTGGTCAGTGTTTTCATGCACCCATATATAAATAAACTTATAAATATAGACAAATATTGAAATGATAAAGTACTGCAATTATTTTCATTGTTGTACACTTCTGCCTTCTTCAGATAATTGAAGTTTGAACCTGAATTTCATCTACCAAAAAAAAATTTAAAATAAAGAACATTACCATTGTTGTTAACTACCTGATGAAACATTGTTCTTTTAATGTTGAAACAATGTACGATTTGTAGATGTTCTAACATAAATAATAAATATTCATTGCTCGATTCTTATAATAAGCACTGTTTTAAATTGTTTTCAGCATTACAATGTTATTTCATTCTTATATATTTGGAAATTTTACGAAATGGATTAACTCCAACATATTTTTAATTTATTTGAGTAGATACTCTGTTTCTTCATAATTAAACAGTATATTTATATCTACTGGCCTCAATAATCAAGAAATCTTGTTAGAGAAATATGTCCCCCAGGGGAATCCACCATTACTACTGACGTGTCTTAATCATTCAACCACACAGGACTTTTGGTTAAACAAAGCCCAAAATAGTGCTTTTGAATACAGGTTTTCTCGATTTTTCAAAGAATTCATATCTGCTCTTTTTCATATCCTAAAGTAAACAAAAACAATTTAGTTTGTCATTTTATAAAATCAGTTATGAAATGGATTAACTCCAACATATTTTTATTTCGTTTAAACATTTTTCATGGATACTGGTATTTGAGAAGATGCTCTGTTTTCTATAATTAAACAGTTGATGAACTTAAGTCACTGGTGCTCCTGCCATGCAAGTTTATCCATTCACAGTTAGATCAACCAAATGCCGCCAACAATTCTACTCCACCAGCTTCTTTTCTTGCACTTCTCACCTGTGGAACTCTCTTCCATATTCTTGCTTTCCTGACAGATGCAACCTCCAGGAATTTAAATGCAATGTCAATACCCATCTCCTAACCACTTGACTCCAGTTCTTTCTACATCACCCTGTATATCTTTTCCTTTCTCCCTACCTTTGCAACTTTCATCACACCTGTATTCCCATCCTTCTCTTGCTCCTTTCTCTGACACCTCCTGTAACTGGTTCATCTTTCTCTTTACTCTCCTCCTATCTAATCTTTCTCTCTTATGTAGCCCCCTGCACATCAGTGGCATTACCGCCTTGCTTGCGGTGAAACGATAAAAAATAAAAAAAACATTTACATCTACTGGCCTGAATAATCAAGAAATCTTGTTAGGGAAAATCTGGAAAATGTATATTCAAAAGCACTATTTCAAGCTTTGTCATGTCTCAGTATCAGTTATCTCACTTTAACTTGACCTTCTTGGTCAAGTTACTGAATTCAAACAACCTCTTTTATCCACTAGGCCATGTGTTCTTGATAAATCCAGTGACTTTACCCAAAGAGGCATGGCATGTAGAACGAGAACAATCCACTCCAGTGGACAAAATAAAGGTTTCAGTAAGAGATTCAAATCAGCTGAAGAAAGGTAGAAAATACAATAGCAGAAACGTGAACATGGCAACAAAGATGAGGACAACAGTCCAAACAATATAAATAACTTATTTCAAAGAAAGTAATTACCAAGCAGCGCAAAATAAATTAAACATTTCTAATTGTGTTGTAATAGAAGTTTTAATCATTAAAAGCTGGACAATTAAATGAATAACTTTATAGCACTTGTACTATTAAACTCGTTTTCCTTTACTGTCAAAAATGTAATTTTGCAATAGCATTGGTTATATTTTGTGTGGGAATTATTGTCCCATGAAAGAATTAAATCTTTGTAGATGATGAAAAATAAAAATAAAGCTAGTATTAAACAAGAGAAATAAAAAGCAGTATTAGCAGCTTGATGGACCCCCTTTCTTTTTTCAAAATTAAAAAAAAAAGTGACCTGTTTGTTTATTGGCATAAAATAAGACCTGCTACCAAATAATAGAAACATTATTCAAAGGAGGATTAGGTTTATACATATATGTACACACTGCTAAACCCTTCATACTTTCACATTAAACAAAGACATACAAAAAAAAAAAAAATGAATAAATAAATGCATTATGGGATACATGTGAACACTGACTACAAATTTTTAAATAATTTTTTTCTTCAATAGGGACAGGAGGGGTTTACTTAGTTTCTTTTTCCTCTTCATAGTGTTCATCATCATCATCATCATCATCATGGTTTGGTTGCTTTTTTGACTGTTCCCAGAAATAATCAAAAGCATAGTCATTTTTATTATGCCTTTCATGAAGACTAATATTTTTCTTTTGTTCCTCATCAAAATGTTTGACCTGAAAAAAAAAAAAAATTTGTAGACATCCGATAAAGAAGTACTAAAATCAATCAGGAATAACATTAGGCCAAAGTAAAAAAAAATAAATAAATTTTTAAAAATAATTATTGATTAATAATTGGAATGGGGCCTCACATAGTGCAGGAGGACTGTTGAGAACAAGGCTTGAAATGGTACATTTTCTCCTGATGTCCCCAAATTAATTTAAATTCAATAGGAAGACATTAAAAAGAAATTCAATGAAATCATATGCTTGGTGGAAGTGTCATTGGCATGAGGAACAATACATTCAGCTTGCTTTCAGGTTAGTTTCAATTACTTTTTAAGTATTTTTTTTTTTTTAAATTAGAAAATGTTCATAAAAATATCCAAATGGCAATGAAATATTTATTGGAAAAAAAATATCCATTTAAATAACTTTCTAAAAGTAAATCCAAAAACTTGTTAAAGAAACAATATTTAAAATTTTTTAGGAAAACGGAAAAAAAAACAAAAAAAAAGTTTTACTTACAGCTTCCAAAAAATCTGAACCTTCTCCAACAAAATTCAACTGGGTTATTTCATTAAATAACTGTTCAGGACTGGGAACATCATTAACAGATGCTTTAAAAAACTGAAATCAAAATGAAAACTAAATTTGATTGAAATGCAGTGTTTTATGGTCACAAAAATAAAGTTATGACAAAATTTTGTAGAATTAATATACAAATCCAGTATCTTTCATTCAACTGAATAAATTTAGCCTGAACCAGGTACAGTCGGAAACAACACAAGATATTGCTCATGCAATAATCTATTTTGCATAATATAAAAAAAAAAAATGAAATGTTAAATATGTCCATATTCAATCATTTAAGGGCCATATGTGATACACACTTGGGTGATCATGTCTCGAAAGAGACATGACTGAAGAATATCCCGCAGTAGGTTGTCGTTACTTTCTGCGGTAGACTGGTTGCCAGCCAGGGCTATAGAACCCAATCTGTCCTATTATTTGACTCATAGCTAGTGGGGGGAAGAGATGTATTATATTATTCAGTAGTAATTAGTGGGGGATCAGTTTATTACTTTGTAACAATATAAAATGATCCTCCACTTTATGCCCAGTAGACGCCTTAATCATGTCTCTAAATATTGTATTCAGTCAGTCAGTTAAGTGCTATACATAATACATGCTTTGGGCGATCATGTTTCAAAAGAGACATGACTGGGGAGAAGATTATCCCACAGTAGGTTGCCATTGCTTTCTGCGGTAGACTGGTTGTCAACCAAGGCTAGAGAACCCAATCTGTCCTATTATTAAACCTACAAATGGAGGGTAGAGACAGATTAATATCTTTCCCAAGGGTATTTGCGCGTAAGTGAATGCAATGAATTCAACTGGCATTGAAACTCGACTTCCTGATTTCTCGTTACGAGCCGATATAAAAATATAGTAATTCTGTGTGTAGGAGACTTTCTTTTTTTTTTTCATCTAAAATTATGTTTAAAAGTCTTATACTTTAATTTAGAACACAATCACGTTATTCCAGGACTTGTAACAGACAAAATTGGGTCAAATTGGATTTGCTTACCAGAGAGGTAATATCTATCTAATGGCAGATTGCAATAAAGAGAAACCTTATGAAAAATTTATTTCTCTAAGTCCCATATGGTTCTGTATGTTTTTCCAATTTCATTCCATCTAAACACCTATGTGAATTTGAAAAATCATTCAAATAGGTACTTGCACTAATTTGCTGAACAAACAGCATGCCAATGATGAAAGAAATGCTTCAAATTTTATATAAAAAAAATTTATCAAAATATTTGTTATTATTAGGAAAAAAAAGACCAACAAATTTTTTTAAGTTATTTTAAAAAATATTTTTATTCCTTTTTAGCATATTCCATATTTTGGTTAAAAATGTCATTTTCCTTGTCAGTATCAGTATATGAAATTTTAGCATGTTTTCTTGGTGAAACACATGATTTAGAAATTCTTGCAAAACTCACGTAATCCAATTTTAATGAAAATTTAAAAACTTATTTACAAATGAATAAAATTATTTTAGAAATTTTTCTTTTTAGATCTTATTTAAATTTTAAAAAATTGGCAAGATTAAATTTTGCACTCCTCTAATTAGTTAAAATCAGAACTCCTTAAAGAATTTAAATCATTTTTTTTTTATGTAAAATACCAGTTACCAAAAATCTGCTCTGAATTATAAAATTAAAAATGCAATAAAAAAAAAGTTTATTTAATGAAAAAAAAGCTTATAAAAATGTATTTCTAAAAATGACAAATCTTTCTTGAAGCTTTCTTTTTAGCTTTAAAAGGTAAAGGAATAAATTTACTGAGTAAGCAAAATACTTTCACCCTGTTAGGTGATAGTTATCAAGTAAAAATCATATTTGCTTGTCATAAATGGAAAAGCTTAGTAGAAATTGGCAAACATCAATATTTTTTAAAAGAATTTTGAATTTTTTTGTATGTGTATAAATGTGCCAATTTTTGTAGATATGGCCATCCATATACAACAATATCAGAAAATAAGTCTATAGTAAATTTAAAGTCGAAGTATTTAAAATTCAATAAAACATTAAATTAATGAAAATAATTTCCTAAATTTTTAAGATTATTAAGTACTTAAAAATTATATAACAAAGGCACTCATGTTATATATTTTAATTAATTTTTACAGATATATCCACTGTAGAAAAATATTAGCTACCATAGTGTTAAAAAATGCTTTTCTGTGATATTTTAAACTTTAAGTGCTATTTGTTTCAAATTATACTTTAAATCAGCTAATATATCTCAAAGTTTCAGGAAAGTATATTTTATTTTGGGAAGATTTTTTTAATAAAGGGAATTACATTTCAAATAAATGACTGCTAAAAATGACATTGATTTTTTTTTTAAATTGAAGGAAAAGAAAAAAAATCCTTCCAGTCAATTGAAATTAGTTTTTAAATAGAACAAAGTATTTTGCTTATTAGAAATATTAAATTTGATTTAATTTGATCTATTAGCTTGAAATAAAAGCTTCAAGAAAGATTTCTCATTTTAAAAAATTCATTTTAAAACTCAAATATCATGTTTTCTGTGGTGGTACCTACATTCAAAGGTAAAAATATTATTTAACAAGATAAAAAAAAAAAAGGATGCGTAATTTCAAAATAAAAATCATCGAAAACAATTTTTTATTGAAAGGCAATTAATGAGTTTCACAATAAACACCCTTAGCAAATTTTGCAAACAAATAATTACCAACATTTTTGTAATTACTCACAAAATAAACAAAAATGTCCCGTTTTTTTCTCTTCCTTTTTCACAAGTTTTAGTCATTTACTTTGCTCTAAAACCAGGTACATTTTATACATGAAAATTAGCCCCCCCCACCTGCATTTTTTTTTAACTGCTTCTCATATTCTCTAGTGTTTTTTTTTTATATATAAGCGATTAAAGTAGTTTATAAAATTAATCCTATTTTTTTTTATAATAAAGTATGCAACAGGATTGTTTTTTTCAGGAATAAAAAAAAAAATACTTACCTTTGAAACATTGACACAATCTCTGAATAGAAATTCTAAGGCATGTTTGTGATTGATTTCAACAGCTTGGCTCACATCTATGACCCACACACTATTGTTGTGCCAAAGTAAATTGTACTCACTGAAGTCAGCATGGACCAACTGACAGTCATTGTAAAGTCGACACAAGATCTAAAATAAATACCAAACGTCTTAATGCATAGATATAAAATCATTTCATCCTAATTAAGGCAATAAGGCCACCAAGACGCAAGGAGTTACGGAATGTTAAAGAAAATGAAAAAAAAAAAAACAGTAGAGAGAGAGAGAACAAGAACAGGAATTAAAATAATGAAGATAACAATTGACACTGCATTTAAATTTTTGAAAATCAAAAATTGGCTAGAAAGCAAGAAGTGCAAGAAAAAAGAAAACTATTAACATAGAACTTATGGTTACGTCGAGCCATTTCAACTTTAAAACTGTAGTCCAAATGAAATCAGCTAAAAACTTTTTTGAGTGAAAACTCAAGTTAATTCTCTATAAAACTTTGCTTATATTTGTTGATATTGTTCCTGACATGGGTTCTGGATCAACAACAAGATTTTGGTTTGCATCCACTGTCAAGAATGAACAAAATTTATCAGATGTCCTGTAATAATGTGGGGAATGCCAGAGAATAAAATATATAAATATAAAATTGAGAAAACTAAGTTTAAAAATATCTCATGTGCAAGAGACTAGATAGAAGACAGGAAATATTTATTATTTTATGTCTCAAGATTCATTTTTTTAAAGAAAATATTTCAAATATGATATTTTCCCCAAGATCAATTTCTATATCAAATGCTCAGTTGACTTTACAAACAGTAAAACATTTTAGTTTACGAGGGTTACTTTGAAAGATTGGTAGAAGAGGTTAAACCTTCAACAACCCCACCCTCCACTTTTTTTCTGGTTATGGATAAGTCTGGCTAAGAAGTTGTTTCTTAAAATTCTTCTATGTGGAAAAAAATTGGTGTTCCTTGATATTCATCAGTGTATGCTGAACATTTACAGAGACCAAATAGTGAATGAGAGCACAGCCGGGCAGTGGATAATGTGTTTTAGCAGTAGCAACAGTTATGTGCATGACAAAGCAAATTCTGGGTATCCCTGTACGGCTTCTAACCTTCATATGGAGTGCATATCGGAAATAGAGGTGACTATAATGAAAAATAGTGTTTTTTTAGCTGAGAACATGCTCTATCCAATGGAGCTATTGTGCTCCTTGTATCTCATAGAAATGAATATGAGGCATTACTTATTACTTTCAAAGCATTCCTTCATAGTTTCAGTGGGGAGGGGGAATTTATATTAGAATTTAAACTGAAAGCAGTAAAGAGAACAATGGAAATTTAAAGAAAAACAAAAACGTTATAATAAGAATCCGTACTTGAACAGTTTGTTTAAATGCGTGTTCCATTTCATTTGGATTCAAATCTGCTTTACGTAATTGTGGAGCAGCCTGAAATTCATGCCCAATGAAAGACATGACTAACACGTGTTTCTTTTGGCAGATGACTGTAGGACAGGGGATACCATGACGTCTCATTCTGTGTAAAAGGAAGAAGGGGAAAAAAATAATTCATTAAAACAATGGAAAGTAAAATAACCTTTTTTTTTTTTTTTTTTTTACAATAGTTATTTACCAAGCTTTAGTTTGACACAAGGTTACAATATTGGGGAACCCAATGAGGATTAAACACTTGGCACTAGTGAATAGTCAGAAAAGCTAAGTTGTTCACAATTGCTGTATTATTTTTTTTTTAATTAAATATAGCTTAAAAAATACCCTTGGGAAAGGTATTAATCTGTCTCTTCCTTCCAGCTATGGGTTAAATAACAGGACAGATTGGGTTCTATAGCCTTGGCTGGCAACCAGTCTACTGCAGAATGTAATGACAACCTAGTGCAGGATAATCTTCTGCCCAGTCAGTCTTGTCTCTTTCAAGACATGATCACCCAAGTGTATCACATATGGCACTTAACTGACTGATAGCTTAAATTGGTACAAGGCCACATAATTAGTGCACTTAGTGAAGATTGAACACATTACATAATGAATTGGCCTAAACAAGATGAGATGGACACAATTGGGATTAAATATGGATCGGAATCTGGCAGAATAGGATAAAGAACAAATACAAAATATTTATCAATCTAACGTTTCACTTTTGTTGTTGTTAGACTGCTAAACATTTTCTATTTGTTCTTTATCCTATTCTACTATGTGTATATAGTACTGTGTAAAAGTATTAGAACAAGAACTATTTTATCCTTTATGAGGCATCAAAATAAAGTTTAAAATCACCCCTGTCCTAACACTTTTGCACCCTACCGGTAGCGTGCAAAAGTATTAGGACAGGGGTGACATTCCTAAAATCCTCACCGGAATTCAAATACAGTGTGAAAAGCCAAATCTTTGTAAGAATTATTTAATGATAAAGGAAGAGGAAGGAAGGCTTCGGAATTTGAATTGGCCCCCACAAAGCCCTGACCTCAATCCTATTGCACATCTATGGGATATTTTGGATAAAAAAAATTGATAAATCTAACGTTACTTTGCAAGACACGCTTTAGGAACAAATACACGCTGCTTGGCAGGAGATACCATTAGATACATTGAAGAAGCTTGTGATGTCAATGCCTGACAGAATGAAGGCTGTCATCAAAGCAAAAGGCTATTATACTAAATATTAAATCTATTTTTTAACAAATATTTTTTAATTAAAGTAATTTTATTTGATTTACTCAACAAATGCTTTAACAAGAAAAAAATACTTGTTACAAAATAAATTTAATATTTAGTATAATAGACTCACTTTGAAATAATAAAATTGCAACAATTCACCAATCGCACCTAATATATATATAGTACTGTACAAAAGTATTAGGATAAGAACTATTTTGTTCTTTATGAGGCATATTGACAAAAATAAACAATTTAATTAAAGTAATTTTATTTGATTTACTCAACAAATGCTTTAACAAGAAAAAAAAATACTTGTTAAAAAATAAATTTAATATTTAGTATAATAGCCTTTTGTTTTGATGACAGCCTTCATTCTGTCAGGCATTGACATCACAAGCTTCTTCAATGTATCAAATGGTATCTCCTGCCAAGCAGCTTGTATTTGTTCCCAAATTGTCTTGCAAAGTAACATTGCATTTATCAATTTTTTCATCCAAAATATCCCATAGATGTTCAATACAGTATTTTCAAAATAACTTTATTAATAGAAAATAGGAACAATTAAACATAACTTCCTTTTAATACATTTCTTTTACACCTAGTTTTAAATAATCAATATTTATTAGCAATTTACTTGACTTTTCACCCTGTATTTGAATTCTTGATATAAAAAAAATCTCTAATAAAAAGTCATTTGATGGTCAGATTTGGGGCAGTGAGCTGGGACATGAACTTCTCAGCAAAACTCATAAAAAGTTGCATGTCATATTGCCCACATGAATATGAGATCATATTAAATCAATCAATAACATGGTGAAGTACAAGCCAGATAATGTTTACTTTTAACATAATACTCGACTAGAGAGAGAGAGAGAGAGAGATTTTGATAGAATCTCCTGGTAAAAAAAAAAGAAAAAATACATTTACTCAATACAATATTAGCTTTTCAATGACTTATCCTTATCAATACATGCAGTTCAATGGTCAATATTAATTATATAGATGATTGTCAGTCTGTGAACTTATTGGGCTGTTTACACAATTTACATTATTTGGACTATTGTCCTGATGTTTTGGACGTTGTATGCTCTGGCATTCCTAGCACCTGAAGAAGTTCAGGTACTAGGAATTTCTAACCAAACCCTTTATTACGATCACTGGGATATATCATTCTCATTCCACGTGTGAAGCCACTTCTGCTCGCCATGTAGTTATCTCCCTTTAACTTAACTCTAAGTTCACCACAGCTGTAGCCTGGTCTTGAACTCACAACTCTTTGGGTCAAGTCACCAGATCTAACCAACATTTATATCCACTCATTTTGAAATCCCTAGCATCTGAAGAAGGCCAGAGTGTACAACGGCTGAAACGTTGTAAACATGGCAGCAAAGAGGAGGACAATAGTTTGAATAGTGTAAATACTACCTCATCTCAGAAGTATAGACAAATACTTATTGGGCTGTTCCCACAAAATAAACAATTTTATTCTTATAGATTAAGGGCTCTAAATATTCATAAAAATAATCGAGTGTTTTCTTTTTGTCTTTCTTAGAAATCTATTGAGTTAAAACCAGTTTCAAATTTATAGACAAAATAAGTGTATTTCTGGCTTTCTCTTTTCCAATCTTTTCACTATTACGTAGCCCCCTGCACATCAGTGGCATTACCGCCTTGCTTGGGGTGATACGATTAAAAAAAATAAAAATAAAAATACTGAACAAAATCACAACTTTTTCTTTTTTTGCAGATTTAAATTTTTTAAAATTCAACAAAAGAGGCATTTTAATAAAATAATGACAAATTATTTATATATTAAAAAGAAAAAAATATTAGGAAGGAAATAAAATT
The DNA here is from genome assembly GCA_037127315.1 of Ascarosepion bandense. Taxonomy (NCBI): domain Eukaryota; kingdom Metazoa; phylum Mollusca; class Cephalopoda; order Sepiida; family Sepiidae; genus Ascarosepion; species Ascarosepion bandense. Next base: position 1,299,824 of record JBBBDQ010001170.1, on the reverse strand, counting down.
AATTCAAAACTAATTTATGTTGAGGATATTTTTGTTCCAAAATTTATGAGACAAAACAAATTGAAAGTAATTTCTACAATTTTCTTTTGTTCCATTTATGTAATTCTCATTATTCAACACTTTAAGACAGAGTTTCAAGGAAATCCTTAAAAAGGAAAATATTTTGACTGTTTACCTATGTAAATTGGCAGCTTCCTTTTTGGTCCATTTCTGGATGATTTTTCGAGGATTCATTTTCTTCAAGTTATCCTGACTAAAGCGACTGTCGCCAATCACATATATTTTTCTTTCTTTGAAGTCAGTGAGTGTGGTTTTGAAAACTTTGATAGCACATATGCTTGGACAAACTTCACTGTTCCTAATAAAAGTCAAAATAAAAAGCAACTTAGATTAGCAAAAGGTCACAGATGTTACATTCTTCCAGACAAAAACATAAATTGTTATAATTAAAGAATGGACACCTGTATCCACCCAGTCTACACTTGTTCAAGAGACTTATTGGATTTAATATTCTGAAACAGATGCCATTTAAAGAAATGTTTATATAAAGAATTTTAACCTGCCAAAGATTAAAAACTAAGGAATCAACCCAAATTCTGTCTTTGTATAAAGTGAAGGGTTGACAAGTTTAGCTGAGTTGGTTAATTATCGTGCATTACTTATGCTGTAGAGAAGCCATGATTGTATCACAGCAGTAAACTTTGTCCAGGTTTGACTGACTGCCTCACTCTTAACTGATTTTTTCTAGGTCTCCTTGAGTCGTTCAATTCATCTCCTACCCTTGAGGCTTCGTGTACAGCGCCTGCTTTATGCAGGGTGTGTCTGATTTACGCCTCACTTTTGCAACTTTACGTCCTACCCAATTTGAATTCTGATAAGTTATCTCCCTTAGGTTGGGACTAAAAAAAGCTAAACGATCCGGCGTTGGGGATAAAGTTCCGTAGGAAGCTATTGACAGGGGCTCTGGATTTTGTTGATAATGATGTTATTCTCTCCTAGTGAGTCCATACAAGAGAATGACTTTTGTGTTGGTGTTTGAAGAAGTTTCTTATATTGGTGGAGTACAAGATGTACCACAAAATATACGATATGTCTTTTTTTTTGCTTTTTTATTTATTTATTATTTCTTTTTGTTGATTAAGTCCTCAATGTTCTCAGCTTCACCACAATCTTAGTTGACTCTGCTCCCAGGGTACACAAATCGATAAATCTTCATGCCAGTTTTATCTGCCTCTTTAGAGAGGAGGTGTCGGCTTTATTGATGATGATGTTTGTGACGAAAAGAAAAGTAACAGTTACACATCAATTATTTCCCCATTTATAATTAGGAAATGCACAGAACGTTTCCTCATTTCCGAAAGAGTAATGAGACTTTCTTTCATCACAACAATTTATTTTAGAAAACTGAAGATGTCTTCTAGTTTTGTATTCAAAAATGTATTGCTGGTAATATTTTTTTTCCTTCAAAAATGTGTTATGGTAATAATTTTTCTCTTCAAAAATGTATATTTTTCAATACAAGTCTATTTTTATGTATATATTTCTATAAAAGTTTATTTTTTATACTTTCATAGTGTTTTGATCCTAGTTTGGGGGTTAACTATTTGCCTATAGCTGGGACCCTAACAGGTGCTACTCCTCTGGGTCAGGGTGGACCTAGGAACAACAGCAGTTTTGAGGTGGTTCCATGGTACCATCATTATTAACTACCTGATGAGATGATGAGACATTGTTCTTTCAATGTCAAAACAAATTGTATAATTTTGTAGCAGTTTATACATGTTCTAAAGTAATAATTAATAATAATGTGTGTGTGTGGGGGGGGGGGCCCTCGGCATGGCGTAATGGTTAGCAAGCTTGTCTCGCTAGAATCATTATAACTGAGTAGTGAGTTCGGTCCTCACTGGGTACCCCTACTTTCGGCAGTGTGTTATGTCTAAGCTGCACTTAGAAAATCACCTTCTTCCAGGTTTTGGGGTTGGGTGCTGGGCCATAAAAATCCTGCCCCATAAAAAACAATTTGTTACAGAAACAACAAAAACGCTGCCCTAGACATCATTAGGTGTTAGGAAAAGTTTATTATATATATATATAGTAACTAAGTTGTTGAACTCGTAGGTTTATTAACCTTTTGTTCATGCATTTACTTTTATAAAGAGTGCTCGATACAAATGTAGAGCGTTATACTGTAATGGTCATTACAATGTTTTTATAAATTCATAGTATCACTACACAAAAATTTTCGCGTTTCGAAGCCAGCCCATTATGTTGTTGGCTTCATCTTCAGGTGATTTTTTAGAAATGAGAATTATCTAGTTGAAAAGTCCGTTTATTTGTGTTGGATTTGTTTTTTTTGGGTGTTAGAGGGGTTGGTCTGTATTTTGAGTTCTATTGACCTTTTTAAGGTCTTAGGGTTAAGTGTTTGTTTGTGGCTGAGTTCAGGATAGGTTGATCTATTTATCATGAGAGGGTTTAGGCTGCTGGTGCCGCCTTGCGTGTTGTTATTTGGTTTTGGGTTTGGTAGGTGTTGTTTTGTTTTGGGGTTGGTTTCTTCTTAATTTAATTTATGTTATTTTGTATTGGGGTGTGTGCTTTTTTTTGTTTTTTTATTGTGTCGATATTTTCATTTATTTATCTACTATTCTGCTGCAACTGCATTATTTTTTGTTGGTATTGTATAGGGTTTGTTTCCTTTTTCTATTTATTTATAGGGTTGGTTGTGTGTATTTTTTGTGTTTTTTTTTGGGGGGGGGGGGCTTCGTGGTTAGTGTGTTTTTTTGTTTACTTAAATTTTAGTGAGAAATATTTGCGATGTTTGCATATTACTGCTAATTCGTCTCTACGGTTTAATAAATCGTTGCTGTTAGGGTACTGAAGAATGTGTAGTTTTTCACTTAGACATAAAGGGTGGATGTCGTTAAGTGAGTTGCAAGTTCTATTTTTTTCTAAGATTTTCCATTTTACTTTGGGTTTCTGTTTTGAATCCTTTAGCTTCCAAAAGTATGTGGAAAGGGATGTTTGGTTTCTGTATAAGCTGTTTTTAAATGAGGTTAGGTGCAAGTACCAGTGCTGCTTAAACGTATTCTTAGTTGATCCGATATACGCTTTATTTATAGTTGGATTTTCGATGGATGTTATGTTGCATTGATAGATTATTAAGTTTATTTTACATTTATTTTGTAGTGGGCAGTTGCTAGGGTTTCTACAATTACACATGTTTTCGTTGTTGGGTTTGGTTGTGTTTTGGTTGCCGGTTTTATTTTGGTGTACGTGTTGATTTAGGATATATTTGTTATGGTTAGTTATGATTTTTTCTAGGTTGTTTGCGCAGCTGTAGCTAAGTTTAAGTGTATTTTTGTTGAAGATTTCACTGAGGGGGTTATTTGTTGGGAAATGTTTTTTAATTAAGTTCAGGAACTTCTGTCCTAGTTTGGTGTTGATCATTTGGTTGAAAGGAGGTGTGCACCAAATGATTTTTCTGTTTCTACTTTTCTTGTTGGGGTTGTTGTTTGTTATGTATTGGATGTCTTTGTTTCTGTAGCCACTTTTTTTGAATGACTTGTTGTAGAGAGCTTTGTGTTTGTTGAATATTTCTTTGTTGGACGAGTTTTGGCTGATTCTATGTTCTATGGAAGAGGGTATATGTTTGATAATACTAGAGGGGTGGTTTGACTTTGGGTGGATGTATAGTGGGTATTCATTGGGTTTTATGTATGGTTTGTAATTGTTGTTGACTAAATCTAGTGTGATATCGAGGAAGTTTGCTACTTTTAAATTTGTGTTGACTATAACTTTTAGGTTTAAAACTGAATTCTCTATGCATTAGTTTTCTTTATTAGTTATATATATATATATATATATATATATATATATATATATATAGTCATCTGCAGACAGATCTGTTTCGCTGTATCACAGCTCATCAGTACAGTTAAGACTCCAATTGCTTTTAACCCAGGATTGAAACCCGACCAAATTCGCAGGCATCAGTCGGCGATTCTACCTCTGGGCTATGGGCACTCGGTAGAAGAAGGCAGACTTTTTAGCGTGTATATTATCATTATACACGCCAAATAGCCAGAGTGCTCTAATTCATTAGAATTTTGATGTCTATACATCAATTAAAATGTATTTTTTTTTTTTTAAACAATATTTATAATTGTGGAAACAATATTCTACATTTTTTTCTTTTTCATATTAATAAAATACAAGACCTTTAATAAGGGTGACATTTTGGTTTTTAAACACAAAATTTGTTGAAGAATATCACAACAATTTTTATGTAACAGAGAAAATTGGAATCATTCAGAGACATTTTCTAGGCACGACATTCCCCCGCCTGTTAGAATCAAACTGAGTTTGATAAAAGGAGCAAAGGAATAAATGAAAACCTACCCGTCAAGAAGTTGATTATTTCGTTTGGTGTGTTTATTGTCTAAATAGTTGTTTAAATTGTCACCAGCAGCCGAAGAGAGCACCACAGATTCTTTACCAGTGCTCACAATTCCATAAACATCATCAATAATTCCACTATTAATCAGCTGGAACAGTATCAGTTGAGTGTCCATGTCTACAGCTTGGATCTACAAATACAAATAGGTTTTAGTCATTACAAATGTTGCGTATCTTTATAACTAAAACATGAATTTACTTTATCACTTCTCCTTAAGTGCAAAGTCCCTTCAGGCCATGATTAGTCATAGCTCTCCAGAATTTCCTTTTTTTTCGTATTTGTAAATTATATATTACTATTATTGTTCTTGGGAAATATAGAAGAATGGCTTCTTCATTGCTTTCTCCAAGATTTTGAATTCAGAATTATCCTTTTCTTAGACAAGTTACCAACAAGGCTAGAGAACCTAGTCTACCTTACTATTTAACAAATAGTGGAGTGGAGAAGAGATTTCTTTCCCAAGAGCATTAATTGAAATGAGATTTGAGATCGACTTCCAGTTCTGGGTGTGAATTCTGCTATGACTTGGCCTTCAGTAAAAAAAAAAAAAAAAAACACCATGTGGAAGATGTTTTGAATCAAATTGTAAAACTTTTACAAACAATAAATAAAAAGGATTTCATACAAATCAGTTTTGGAAGATTTCATTTGATTTTATAGTCATTTTAGTGCTGATGTTTATAATATCAGATGAAGGTTTTATTTCTTTTCATTAGATAATATAAACAAAACAGATAATATAAATAAAACATTTAAGTTACTCAATACATCACTAAAAACTCACAGCAGTTGAATGTTCTTTTTTCTCATGGACTTTTTGATGCCTCTTGTTCATAGCATTGGTGTGGACTTTAAGTCTGTTAAAAACATCATTTGGCAATTTAAGGTCCATGCCTTCTCCATCTCCAGAATTATCAGAAAACTAAAGAAAAAAGAAAGAAAAAAAAAATCAGGAATTGTCTATACTTCTGAGATGAGGTAGTATTTACATTATTTGGACTGTTGAATCTTTATTTGAAAAAAAAAAAAAAAATCATCCATTTGAAGATGTAACTGATATTAAATTTAAATAAACCACTTACGTAAATACAATCATTTGTCAATGTTTTGATTCAAAAAAATTTATAAATGTTCAATATTTTTAATTTTATAATTTATGATAATGAACTTAAATTTAAATATTGACCACCAGTAAAAAAAATGAAATCAATTCAAAACAACTAGTCTGTTCTAAAAAGTTTGTAAAAAAGGAAGAAAATCCCAAGACGACAGTCTAGTGGATTAAAGTATTGGTTACTAAATTTGGTGACATAGTAATTGTGAGTTCAATCCATGAGACAAGTAGTACAGGCTTAGATTCAGTGGGAACAGCAATAAATGAGCAGTACTAAATAAAAACGAGAGAAAATATCACTAGACATAGACAGTGGAATGAGAACAATTTACCCTTGAAGATTAAATAAAGGCTTAAATTAAAAATTCTCTGAAGGTTATCTGGATTGACAAACACATGAGGAAGGCCGAAACATTGTAACAATAACAAATAAAGAATAGTTTGTAACAATAACAAATAAAGAATAGTTTTATGGAAAAAAGTCAATCCATCGGTTATATCTGGTTTATAATGGTCAAGTGTAAAGAAGTGAACAACATTAAAACTAGATAAATAAAACTAAATTAATGTAATGATGAAATTGTCATTCAGTTTTGTTATTAAAGACAATAAAAAATAAAATTTTAAAAAAGTAGACTAACCTCCATTAACTTGGAGGCGTTCCTTCGACCACAAATTGTAGGATCATGTTTAGTGGTTATGTTTTTACCCTTTCCTGAAATGCCACAGCGTCCAAAATCTGGAATCGGATTCTCTATTAAAAATAAAATTAATTTTGTTTTTGTGCAAGAATTGAAGAATAGTTTCAACTTGTTTTTTTTTCACTTCAGTTCATGATTAAATGAAGAAATAAAAAAATCTTTATAATTTGAATCAGATTGTTTAATGGCCTATCAAAACAGACTATTAATGCTGAATATTCATAATTTAAGTGGCAAGCCAAGTTTTTATAAACTATTTAAATCAGCAAAAATGATATTTGTAGCACTTATTTTGTATGATGGAAAAGTTCTCCGCACAAACAACTTGACAAAATTTGAACTAACATCAGATTTTTTTAAACAGCTTCTTGATTGGACCAAGAAATTTTCAGCACCCTCTTTTATGTCTTGTGAATTTAGTCAGTACACTAAAATAGAGATGTAGGAAATTTACTCAACAAAAATTATATATATATATATATATATATATATTACATAAAAATAAATAAATATTCCTGAGATTGCATGGCTATTTTAACAGGTGAAACTGACCCTGTATCATAGGCAATCATAATCATTTTGATAAATTACAATTATTTGTTTAAGTATGTTGTGTGTAAAGACAACGGAAGTAGGGGTGGTGAAAAGAAAAGGAAAAAAGAAAAAGGAGGAGTGGAAGAAAGAACAAAGGAGGAAGAGGAAGGAAAAATCCTGTTGGATTGGCAGACAGGAGGGAATGTTGGCAAAGAGGGGTGGGAGAAATTGTGCTGGATGCATTAACAAAAAGATAAAAATGTATTTAAAAAAGCAAGGTGTCAAGTTTTACCTGGCCTCTTAAAATTTTTCAAAATTTGTTTCAGTTTAAATCCAGAAAAAGTGCTTAAATAATGTTAAGATCAAAATAATTTATGTGAAAATTCTCCTCAGGAATAAAAAAGGGGGAGGAAAAAAAGAAAAAAAAAGGGAAGTTAACCTATAAGTAAATTATATTGATAAAGAGAAGAAAAACAGATTAAAAATTTAGATTAAATATAAGAAATTAAATTTGAGTTGGCATTAATATTTACATAATAGTTTAAAATGGGACAAAATGAAAAGATATATATTATATTAATATACTTAATTACAATAAGGCAGCACTAATAATTACAGACTAAACATCAGAAAAAACAATGCTAACTTAACAGTAACTTAAATTGTCAATTAACCCAAAGAGGACTACCTTGTAGGTTAAATCATAGGGAAGAAAAAAAAGAAACAAACCGCACACAAGAACAATGTGTCAAGTGCTCGTTTGAAAGAAAAAAAAAAAAAAAAAACCCCAAGACGAAACCTTGACAGTAAAGTGCTCTGTACGAAAGTAGAGCAAAAAGTACAGTACACTAAATCTAAAATTGAGCCACCACTGACCACAGTTTCACACAACAGATTATCAGTGGTGGCTCAATTTTAGATTTAGTGTACTGTATATATATATATATATATATATATATATATAGATAGATAGATACATAATATTTTTTCTTTCAAGATGTTGGCAATCATGGATTTTCACCTGTCCCTATTAATATTTTTCTTTTTGGTATTTCTCCTAAACCCTACTCCCCTCTTCACCTGCTGAACTTTATCAAGTAGGTCTCAAGCAGCTTTCCCCTATCTCTCTTTTGCTCTATCCATCCTGTGAGTATTAGGTTCTCAAAGCTCTCCTTCCTCATTATGTGTCCCAAAAACCTTAGCCGTCACTTCCTGATGCCAAGTATAAGTTTCTTTTTCGTTTACATCCTCTTCAAAACCGCATTACTGCTCACATGTTCGGTCGATGGTATCCTCATAATTCTTGTGCAGAACCACATTTCTGTTGTTTAGAGTCTCTCCTCCATCTTTGAGGAGATGGTTTAGCATTCACTGCCATATAGGACGACAGATATCACATAACAGGTCAGTATTCTTTTATTTGTCTCCAATGAAATCTTCCTTTCTCTCATTACTCTGCTTAGCTTTTGAAATGCATCCTTGCCTATGTAAATCCACCTTCGGATCACAGTGTTGCAATTTCCATCCTCCATCAGAATGCTTCCTAGGTATTTAAATTTCAGTACCTATTTGATTTTAGTGTCCCCGACTTGTAGTTGGCATTTTGGATACCACTTTTTGCTGATGACCATGCATTCCGTTTTCTTGAAGTTTATGTTTAGCCCATTCTCCTCACTTTCCCTTGCTAACTTCTGTAGGGGGTCCTGTATTTTCCTTTCTGTGTCTGCTATCAGCACTGTGTCATCTATGTATCGCATATTGTTCAGATTGTAGCCACCAATGATGAATCCTGGGAGGATTTCTCATTCTCTCAGAATTGCTTCACTGTACAGATTGAATAGATGACTTTGTCGAGGTTGTCAAGTATCTCTAACAAGTCTTTGTGTGGTACTTTGTTGAACGCCTTTGCGTAATCTATAAAAAACAGCTACGTGCCCTTCTACATTTGTATTGCTCTTTCTGATAGCATCCTGAGAATGAACATCATGTTCTTTGTTCAGCACTGTTCTTGTCTTATCTCTTATTTTTAACGGATAGACATATTTGAATAGATGCTCCATTTTTGATTAAGCAATATTTTAATTTGTCTGCCAGTTTGCACATTTGAGAAAACTTATTTGAAAAAATGTGTCCTCTGGTAGGATTTTAACCTGCATCCCATTCTACAGAAAAAAAAAACCCCACCATTTAACTGTTCAAACCATGAAGAATTTAACAATTAAGCAAGGTTTTATTTTGCTTTTAAAGCACATTTTCCCTATTCAGATTTTTTTTGAAAGTCATAACTACTGCTCTGTTTTATAATCAAAAAGTAAACAAAGCAATTTCTAAAGAATTAGTGGATTTTATTTTAATTAAAGTAAAATCTATTAATTCTGTAGAAATTATATTTTATATATGATTAATGCAAATAAAAAATTTGTCACTTAGCTGACTGATATTGTATACATCAATTTGTAGATGAATCTTTTTGTAATTATTGAGTTCACTCATCAGAAGGTAGCAGCACTTGTTTGCTGATTATCTAATTTTCGTTATTTTTATATTCAAGGACGTCTGCAAGAGTGACATAAGGATGATGGACATCAAGAGATGGGAAGATGTTGCCAACAATTTCTCACCTTGAAGATGTGATTTACACTGATGGCTGGAGTGAGGAGAGGAGAGACAGAAATTTGCATGCTTGAAAGAAAGAAAACAACAAACTATCGCCCGGTTCACACTCCACCCACGTCTATTGAACAGGTGTAGAGGCTCATCCCTTGTTCCCTGTTTAGGATGTGGTTTCTGGCTTTCTCTTTTCCAAATCTTTTCACTCTTACGTAGTCCCCTGCACATCAGTGGCGTTACCGCCTTGCTCGGGGTGATATGATTAAAAAAAAAACAGTGACATCAGGAGAAACTGTCTTCACATATATTGGCTGCAATCGAGACTTTCACTGCCGTGTGGGTCTGTACAGCCATAACAGGATTCTGTGCTATCATTCATAAGCTTTTTAGTGGTATTGATTTTTCTTTTGTGTTTATGTGTCGATAACTGTACCATGACAGATAATGTACCTATTCCATATAATGGGTGATTCTATTCATTTTAACTGTTTGCTGAGTAGCTTGTGTTGCATGTATGAACAGCTAGTAAACATTAGTCTATCATAGCCAAAAATCTAAATCAAATTACTTATTTTCTTTATTACATAGAGTAAAGATTCAAATTCAAGATTTTATTTCAAACCTTTTCAGTTAATATAGTGTTTTAAGACTGCTGAGCAGCAACTCATTTTTCTGATCATGTATTAAAGATTGAACTTAAAATATCTTTGAATGGCAAGCCAAATCTAAGAACACTTTACTCACTCACTATTATAACTGAAATAATTTTCAGGGACAATAAATTATATTTCTTGATAAGTATTTTCACAAACAGAATGCATCTATACCTTTTTAATCCATCTTACAAAAAAAAAAAAAAAACTTACCCCATTCTGTTTTTTGTTCATCATTATCTTCCATATAATTAAAATCGTCATCATATTCTGAAGTGGGGGTTACACGAAACTTTTCAAATGAAATAGAAACTATAAAGAGAAAAAAAACCATTAAAACTGGGATTGCAAAAATTAATTAAAGTCAAACAGAATTGTTAATGAAAAAAAAAACTGACTTGCTTAAAATTGGCTTTTTGATAATTACATTTGGATCCTAAAATTAATAATTTCCATGTTTTCTTTGAACAATTGTAAATATTAAAATAAAATAAAAAATGTGAAAAATAAAATCATTTGTTATTATTATTAGTATTAAAGTGATCATGCCATGACAATTGGAGGTTGGGGCTTATAAGTCAAATTTATAGTAAAAAAAAAGTGAAAAGAAAAAAAATAACATTTTTAAAATAACCATCAAAATGCTAATATTTTAAAGAGTGTGCAAAAGTTACAAACACTTTTTTTCTAAAAAAGGAAGTAAATAAAAACAGATATTTTTTTGTTTTTTTTAAATAAGGGAATATAGTAAAACTACTTAAAAAATATATAAAATAAATATTTAAAGAAGAGAGTAAAGTATGAGGATAACTAAAAAGTATCCACATTTTTGCTACAACACAACTTTAGATGAGAGTGCAAATAACTTTTGACTTAACTTCATAAAAATTTTTTTTAAAATAAGAGAATAAAACAAAACTATTGTTTTTATGAAAAAGAGAAAGTAAAACCATTTTTTTGTGTATGTGTGTGTGTGTGTGTGTGTGTGTATAGGAAAGAAAATGCTGAAAACTTTTTCAAAACACTTGATAATGGTAAGATCTTTATCAAAAGATCTTACCATTATCAAGTGTGTGTAGAGATATGTTTTTCTTTTTAAATTCCATCAACATCTATATAGAGTTTCTTTTTGGGAACAAAGATAAAATTTAAACAATTTTTAATTTGAAGAGTATACAACAAGATTGGAATAGTCAATAGATTTCAAGTTTAACAATAAAATGGCATCAGGAATTAATACAGGACTGAAATTAAAGATCATATAAAACAATAATAATCACCATTAAAGATTAAACAAAGCTTGAAATAGTGTTTTTGAATAAACATTTTCCAGATTTTCCCTAACAAGATTTCTTGATTATTCAGGCCAGTAGATGTAAATGTTTTTTTATTTTAGTCGTTTTACCGCAAGCAAGGTGGAAATGCCACTGATGTGCAGGGGGCTACATAAGAGAGAAAGATTAGATAGGAGGAGAGTTAAGAGAAAGATGAACCAGTTACAGGGTTTGTCAGAGAAAGGATGGGAATACAGGTGTGATGAAAGTTGCAAAGGTAGAGAGAAAGGAAAAGATGTACAGGGTGATGTAGAAAGAACTGGAGTCAAGTGGTTAGGAGATGGGTATTGACATTGCATTTAAATTCCTGGAGGTTGTAGCTGTCAGGAAAGCAAGAATATGGAAGAGAGCTCCACAGGCAAGAAGTGCAAGAAAAAAAGCTGCTGCAGTAGAATTGTCGGTGGCATTTGGTTGATCTAACTGTGAATGGATAAACTCATATGGCAGGAGCACCAGTGACTTAAGTTCAACTGTTTAATTATAGAAAACACAGCATCTTCTCAAATACCAGTATTCATGAAAAATAATGTTTAAACGAAATAAAAATATGTTGGAGTTAATCCATTTCGTAACTGATTTTATAAAATGACAAACTAAATTGTTTTTGTTTACTTTAGGATATGAGAAAAAAGAGCAGATATAAATTCTTTGAAAAATCAAGAAAACCTGTGTTCAAAAGCACTATTTTGGGCTTTGTTTGACCAAAAGTCCTGTGTGGTCGAATGGTCAAGACACGTCAGTAGTAATGGTGGATTCCCCAAAGGACACATATTTCTCTAACAAGATTTCTTGATTATTCAGGCCAATAGATGTAAGTATACTGTTTAATTATGAAAAAACAGTATGTACTCAAATACTCATATTTCTTTGAAATGATGTTTAAACAAACAAATTAAAAATATGTTAGAGTTAATCCATTTCATAAAATTTCAAAATAAATAACAAAATAAAACTGCAATGCTCAAAACATTAATTTAAAACAGCACTCACTATAAAAATAGAGCAATGAATATTTATTATTAATTATAATGTTAGAATATCTACAAACTACTACAAAATTGTATATTGTTTTGACATTAAAAGTCTCGTCAAGTAGTTAACAACGATGGTAATAAATGTTTTAATTTTAAAATTTTTTCGATTATATGAAAACAGCTCTTCTCTTTATTTTTGAAAAAAAAAAAATAAATAAAAATTTCATCCAAGGTAAAAAGAAATTAAAAAAAAGAAAGAAAGATGGAAGAAAAGAGAAGAAAATAAGATGAGAAATCAAGAAAAGGAAAAGAGTAAGAAGATAGAGAAGAAATAGAAAGTGTAGAGAAAAATGAGAAAATACAAAATACAGAGGGGAAAGCCAATGGAAATGTCTAAAAGAGAAAAATTTTAAATTATGGTGGAAATGAATTGCAGACAGATACTGACATAGGTTAGAATGTTGCGGCTCAAATCTATTGCCATTTTTTTTTTTTAAATGATAAAATCCCTATGCAAACAGAAATATTATTCATAAAATGCAAAATAAAGAATATTTAAAAAAAAAAAAAACAATACGTAGATGTAAATTCATTAAACTTAATATTATAAATTAAACTAAAAATAAAATAATAATCTAAAATATATCTTTTACTCACAAGGACAAGCAAAATATGAACACACTTAATATTTTTGGAAGTTAAAAGAGGAGAATAAAACGCCTAAAATTAAATGGAAAATTCTCAAACAAGCTAGACTCTATAGAATGGTGAACAAACTATGTTTCCTTTGAGAAAAAAGTGAGAATTATAAAGTACATGAAAAGTGACATTACTAAATCAAAGGTATAAAACTGCAGTAAATTGCAAGCATATTAAAGGATTAACCTTATAATCCTGCTAGTATTACTAAATCTAAGGCATGAAACTATAGCAATGATAAACATTTTATAGTATTAACTTTAATAACTTGATAATTTCCTCCAACTATATTTCTTTCTTATGTTATTTTATCATTATTTTCTATTACAGTCTGTGATCTATTGTTTCAAGTATTTTTATTGCACTTGACAATTACTGTTCAAAACTTTAGCCTTGTTTTATTTTATTTTATATTTAATATTATTTATTTTATGTTGATTTTATTTTATTTTTATTCTAATTTATAAAAGTAGGTCTAATGAAATTACATCTTCGTATTGTTTTTTAAATATCCTTGATTTTACATTTTATGAATAACATTTGTTTGCTATAGGATTTTATCATTAAAAAAAAAAGCCAAAACATTTGACCTGCAACATTATAACTTAACGCCAATTTTATTTTTTTTTTTTTCCGGTTCTTATCTTTTCTGCCTAATTTTTGTGTAAATTGTTCTTAATTATCAAATTTAGGTTTGGTATATTAGGGTTTTGGTTATATGTAGGAATTCTAAGACCGGCCATGTTTGTTTTTTTGTTTTTTTTATTTTATTGTTCTCTCTCTCTCTCCCTTGCTAACTGGACACATGGCTCTGAGGTGATCCCCCCCCCCAATCACACTACTGTCTGTTACTGCTTACTTAAGGTAACTTAAACTTTCCAGAACTGTATAGAAGAAACAAAATGAAGATAATTTTTGAAATTTTCTTAACTTTTTTCTGTCAGCCAGCCTGCAACTTGGTAAGTTTAGCCAGTGTGATCTTATTTTATGAATTATTTATTTATTTATTTTTATTTGTATTTTTTATTTTATTTTATTTATTTATTTTTTTTTCGGTTCTTATCTTTTCTGCCTAATTTTTGTGTAAATTGTTCTTAATTATCAAATTTAGGTTTGACTTATACTAAGTTAAAACTTAGTTAACTTCAGTCACACATTTATTCTTTTTTTTTTTAATTGGAGTAGATAGTACCTTCTATCGCCCGGTCTCACACTCCACCCCCTTCTTTTGGACAGGAGTAGAGGTGATCGCCTTGTTTCTTGTTTAGGAAGGGGTTCCCGGTTCATCTCTCTCTTTTTCGGTCTTTATGTCGGTTCGGCTGGAAGCTTTTTGCAGTTGGTGAGTATGGTGGCAATGTCTCTTCATTCTGAGGGTACCGGGTTGGCAGTTTCCTGGTTGCTGCTTCCGACTGGTAGTTAGGAGCCCGAACTCTTGCGTAGCGTCTCGAGAGGCTGCTCTGATCAACAGTTGAATAATATCGGGGTTCCTGTAGTGCCATTTCGCGCATGGACGGGCGTCCCTGCATGAATTTCCGATGGGCAACCCCGAGGCCACATTATGCTGCAGGCGGCGCCATTCACCATCCTTCACCTGCTGCAATTAACGACCATCTGACCCTACTCTAGACCTCTCTCTATCCACAACTATAACCAGCATGAAATTAAACAAACAAAATAGCAAGCCTAAACCAGCTAGTCGTAAAGCGCCCAAACCTATCTGCGTTACCTTCACAAATATACGAGGTATTCGCAGTAACTTTAATAGTGTAGAGTCTTTCCTTCTAACTAACTCACCCGATATCTTAGCTATATGTGAGACTAACCTTGACCCTTCTATCCCCTCTTCAGAGCTGTTCGTTTCTGGTTACCTTCCTCTCTTCAGGAAGGACTCCAATGTCCATATGCATGGGCTTGGTGTATATGTCAGCGAACATCTCCCCCTAGCCAGGGTCACATCTCTTGAATCCCTTGATCATTCCTTCATGTGCTTCCGTCTCTCACTTCTAAGCTCGGTTAGCTATCTCTTCTTCCTCTACCGCTCCCCCTCCTCCTCTGACTGTACGTTACTTGATTGCATCTCTACTAACATCGACAGGGCCATTTCTTCTCACCCATCTGCCCATATATTTGTGTTTGGCGATTTTAACGCCCACCACACCAAGTGGCTTGAAAACTCAGCCACCGACCTTGCTGGGATCCGCACAATGCACTTTTCAATAGCCCAAGCTCTAACGCAAGTGGTGGACTTCCCCACGCGTTTCTCTAAAAACCCTAACGGAAGGGAGTCTTTACTCGACCTTTGTTTTACCTCCATCCCAGACTCCTGCACTACCAGGCAACTCTGCCCCCTCGGAAACTCTGACCATGCCGTAGTCTCCGTAAACATATCAATCCGCACTAACTCTACCCAAGAAAACCAGACCAGCAGAATATCATACTGCTACCAAAGAGCCGACTGGGACTCGTTCAGGGACTTCCTCTGCGACGTCCCCTGGAACAACGTCTTTGATCTTCCTGTCGAAGACTGTGCCTCTGAAGTCTCCTCTTGGGTTAAGGCTGGCATCGATGCTTTTATCCCTGCCAGAAAATTCCAACTAAAACCAAATTCGTCCCCCTGGTTCTCACCCGCTTGCTCAGCCGCTATTGTCCACCGGAACCATTTCTTCCGGCTCTATCGAAGCTGCTCGTCGAACCAAAACAGGCGCCTTTTCACCTCAGCACGGAACAAGTGTAAAAAAGTACTGAACGAAGCCAAGAGGGCGTTTGCTACCAGAATTAGGCAATGCATAGCATCCTCTAAGTTTGGCTCCAAAGATTACTGGCATCTCTGCAAAAGCGTGCTCAGCAGGAACAAGACTTCAATACCCCCACTAATCAATGAATTTGAAGTTCTCACCTCCCCAGCCGACAAGGTTGAATGCTTTGCCCGTAGATTCTCAACCAATTCGACACTGGATTCGTTAGGAATACCTACACCAGACTTCCCACCCAGAACTAAGGCTCAACTAAATAACGTCCACATTACACCCTCGCTGGTCGCCAAGATAATTGCGCAACTTGACCCACACAAAGCGAGCGGCGGTGACGGAATCCCAGTCATAGTAATGAAGAAATGTGCCCCAGAACTCTCCTCTGTCCTCTCTAAACTCTATAACCTCTGCCTATCTGCTTCCTGCCTGTTGGAAGTCCTCCTGCGTAGTACCTATATTTAAGAATTCTGGCGAACCCTCAGACCCCGCCAATTACCGTCCTATTAGTCTCCTTCCAATCTTTGGCAAAGTTTTCGAAGCCATTATCAACGCCGAGGTGATTCAGCATCTTATGGCCAATGGGCTTCTCTCTGACAAACAGTATGGGTTTTGCTTCACCAGGTCTACTGCTGATATGCTAACCACCATTACCGAGTACATATACCAGGCACTTGACAAGAATGGTGAAGCCCGAACCGTTGCCTTGGATATCTCCAAAGCATTCGACAGGGTCTGGCATGCTGGCCTCTTGTGCAAACTGCGGAGCTATGGGATAACTGGACATCTGTTTGACCTCATCCAGTCTTTCCTCTCTAACCGCACATTGAAGGTGGTATTAAATGGGCATGCCTCCCAAAACTACCAGACGAACGCGGGCGTCCCTCAAGGTTCTATCCTAGGTCCCAAGCTCTTTCTGATCTACATTAATGATCTCCCTGACACCATTAGATCCCAAGTTGGCATGTATGCCGACGACACAACAATCTACTCCCGCATCGATCAGAAACCAGGTCTGGACGACAAAATGAACCTCACTGCCGTACTTGAAAGGGACCTCCAATCCGTAGCGACCTGGGGTAGGAAATGGTTGGTAAATTTCAATGCCTCCAAAACAAAGCTGTTATCAACTAATCACCATAGACAATCGCATCTACCTCCCATTAGCATGGGACAGGCTAGCCTCCCAGAGAGTAAAATACTACGCCTCCTTGGCCTTACACTTTCGGCGGACCTCAAATGGAATGACTATATTGAATCCATTGCCAAATCTGCTGCTATGAAAGTGGGCTCCCTGTGCAGGGCCTGGAAATTTTTCCCACCTGAATCTATTCTGCACATATACAAATCTACCATCTGCCCGTGTATTGAATATTGCTGCCATATCTGGTCGGGTGCCCCTGCTGCTCTCCTTGGGCTTCTTGACAAAATACAAAGGAGGAACTGTAACGTGGTTGATACTGACTTGGCAGACCAGCTGCAGCCGCTCTCACACCGGCGTGATGTGGCTTCCCTGTGCCTCTTCTACAAGTACTTTCATGGCTTCTGCTCCGATGAGCTTAGATCACTGGTGCCGCCTAAGCAGGAATTTACACGAGATACTAGATTAGCAACTAGGTCCCACCCTTTTACAGTTAAACAAATAAGATGTAACCGTAAATTCTACTCCAACAGCTTCTTTTCTCGCACTTCCCGCCTGTGGAACTCCCTTCCACAAGTCTGCTTTCCCGACAGTTACAATCTCCAGGTGTTTAAATGTAGGGTCAATAGACACCTCCTATCACACTAACTCCCAACTATTCTCACAACACTCATCTACCCAACCCTCATTCTCGGTATCCTTACCCGCCTATCACCCACCCTCTGTCATTTCCTATATTTAATCAGCCTTTCTCCACTCTACGTAGCCCCCTGCACAGTAGTGGCAGTGACATGCCTTGCTCGGGGTGAAACGCTTATAAAAAAAAAAAAAAATATCTGTAATTCATTTCTGCCCTAATTTTAAATTTCTCTCTTTTAGCCGTCTTTATTAACTCTTCTCTCTCTACATTTCCTCATATTTTTCTCTTCACTTTCTATTTCTTCCTCTTTCTTTTTCTAGATTTCTAATCTTATTTTCTTCTCGCTTTCTTCAATATCTTTTTACCTCCTACAGAGAAAAAAAATACTTTTCCAAAAGTAAAAAGAATTGTTGTTTTCATATAATAAAAAAAATGTTTATAAATAAAAACGTTTATTACCATCATTGTTAACTACCAGATGAGACATTGTTCTTTCAATGTCAAAACAAAATGTACATTAACGTCAATACCCAGAAGCAACAGTTTGTTTAATTTGAGTTTTGTTTAATGGCATATCAACCTCTGTGGGTTATTTAATGCCAAAAAGACAGGATATTTAAGATATTTTTATTCAATGTTCAGTTATAGTGAGAAAATTGATTTAGTCAGATGTTTTATTTCAGAAAACTGAAGATGTCTTCTAGTTTTGTATTCAAAAATGTATTATGGCAATAATTTTTTTTCTCCTTCAAAAATGTATATTTTTCTATAAAAGTTTATTTTATATTTTCATAGTGTTTTGACCCAAGTTTGGGGATAAACTATTAGTTGGGACCCTAACAGGTGCTACCACCTCAGGTTAGGGTGAACCTGGAAACAACAACAATTAAGAGGTAGTTCCAGGCTCCTCACAATCCCCCAATGAGAGGCCTTGCTACCAGATACAGTTTATTGTCATACCCAGGACCGTCTGTTTAATGCTTAAACACAATAGGCCTGAAGATTGTATTTAAGCATAAAATGGTGTCGCCACTGGGTGTTAACATCAATGTCCACTATATAAGTTTTGAATGCATTTTTACCTTTGTTGTTACCATTGTATTTCTTTTCCTCAATCCTAAGTTTGTCATCATCCTCCCTGTCAAATTGTTGCTGCAATAAGCGTGCCATTATTTCATCATTGGCTTCTTGGATTTCTTTTTCACTGAGGTTAGTCCAATCGACTTCTTCAGCAGCAGTTGAAAGTGGAAGGTTAGCTATCAAGTCCCTGCCATCACTGCAGAAAAGAAAAGAAAAATAGGATTGCAATCTGGACAAGTTGTGATTGGAGAATGGTTTGCACACCTTTTCATTCATCTTCATTGCAGTAACTCTTCTTTTTTTTTTTGCAACCACCACTTCTACTCAAACAGTTTTCTTTTCTCCCAATCCCTACCTGGGGAACTCCCAGCCATTTACTAGCTTCCCTGATAACTACAATCTCCAAAAATTTAAATGCAATGTCAACTGCCATCTTCTATCTTCTTGAATCTCATCCATTCTTCAATGCTCACGGTACCCAGTCTTTTTGCTCATTGTAACCTCCTGCACACTAGTGGCAGTCCTGCCTTGCTTAAGATAAAATGACTAAATAAATTTTCTTAAAAAAGAAAATCAGTGATAGTAGAAGATAACTGGTGATGGAACAGACTGCAGAAAGAACTGGAGCCATACCTTTTTTCCAAAAGTATTTGTGAGAAATAAACATTAATATCTTCAGTTGATATTTAAATTATTTACAGACTAGCAGTATAGCCCGGCGTTGCTAGGGGGTAATGAAAGCTTTAAAACTAATCCATGGTCTTGGAGCTCAGACTCTTTGGACGTTGGCACAAAAGACTAAAAAACAATAGTTGGTTCCAGTTAAAGCGAAACCGTAGACTGAAAGAAAAATCAATGGATGTAAGTCAAATTTTCATTTCCTGCTATCGATATCAAATAAGTTTTTTTCATCGTAAACTAAATTTTGATGGCTAAATAAGTCCACTGAGTAAATGGTATCATGGCTGAAACTAAGAACTCCAATTATACCTACTTAGAGCCAAACCTGAAGCAAAAACTAAAATAAAAAGGCTGAAAAAACGCAGACATACAGGCAGATAAACAGATACACACACAAACATCTTGCCTTATATATATATATATATATATATATATATATATAATCGATTTTCTGTACTATTGTAAGAACTGCAATCTTGAAACTTCTGATATCGTTTCTTATGTCTTTGTCTATGAGTGTATCAAATTAGATTAAAATCAGACCACTCCTTCTATAACCCGATTTTTTCGATTATCAATATTTATCGGGGGTACCTTGACACAAAACCTAGCTAAGAACACTCCTAGATGCTTATAGTACAACTGTGTAAATTTTCAAAAAAATCAGTTCAGCCATTTCGGAGTCTATAGGTAATGGACACACACACACAAAGTTCTATTTATAAATAAGTTTAGATATATATACACACACACACACACACAAATAAATACACAATCTTTATTATAGTAGAGAGGATTTTTTTTTAAATAATGCAGATTTGCATTCGAAACAAAGGAGATGCTGAAATTAATTTGTTTCTGTGTCTCTTTCTGCTTCTGTTTTGTTATTAAATATTTAATTGCGACTATTATCACAATGAAACCACAATCAGATCTGCCAATAAACATGAAATGATATAAGACCTGGGAATAAAGAACTGTGGATGATCTAGCAATTAAAACACTTTCTGTTATCTCTTACTAGCAGTATAGCCTAGCATTGCTTGGGTGTAATGAAAGCTTTAAAACTAACCCATGCTCCTGGAGCTTAGACTTAGTCTAAATAATATTTATGTGAAGTTTGGTGAGAATCAGATAAAAATTGTGGATTTGTATAAAGGACATACAGACAGATAAACAGACACACACAAACATCTTGCCTTATATATATATATATATATTATCGATTTTCTGTACTATTGTAAGAACTGCAACCTTGAAACTTCTGAATATCGTTTCTTATGTCTTTGTTTATGAGTGTATCAAATTTGATTAAAATCAGACCACTTCTTCTATAACCTGATTTTTTTTATTATCGATTTTCGATATTTATCAGGGGTACCTCAACACAAAACCTAGCTAAGAACACTCACAGACACTTATAGTACAACTGTGTAAATTTAAGAAAATCGGTTCAGCCGTTTCAGAGTCTATAGGTAACGGAGACACACACAGACAAAGTTCCATTTATAAATTTATAAAAATACTACATTTAGATAATTAATGTAGTATTTTTTTAAAAATCAACAAAATTATGGTCAGTCTCATTAGAGTGAGCAACAAACACTTTGTGTGTTTTTTTGTAAAAGACCCCCTTTTGTGTTGATATAATCTTTTCCTCATGGTAATTATTACAGGTGATAGAATACTGTGTAAATTCCTTTGTTTTGTATTAAGTCTTTTATTGTTTTAGAAATAGTTGACAAATTTTATGTTATGCTTAGATAAATTCTTTTCAATTGTTAGTTGCGGTGGAATTAGTGAACAATATGATTTGTTGAGGTTGTCAGAATGGTTCACTCTTCAGTTTTTAAATATTTTACAAGCCTTTGTTTCACATTGAATATGTAAGAGTATTGAAGAAGCTTAAAACTTAAGCTTGAATACTTTTTTTTAATTTTAAGTTAAAAGTATTTTTTAATGAAAACTCCACCCCACTTTGTCATAAATTTTCTAAAATTGTTACTAGAATATCTAAGATTTTTTTCACCGATGAAATTGTAGAATATTTAAATTTTTTTCTAAATTATATTACTCTGTTAAATTAAATAAATTTTTAACATTGAGTTCTTTTTTGAGTTCGTCTCTATCGGAATTTGACTTACCAAGTATTCTACATTAGGTCTAATTTATGATCAAAAACTAATTATCGTTTTGCCATAATGTGCATATTTTCATCATATATCCTTTTTTTAACAAATCTTTGGGTGTAAAAGTGAATGGCCCGCCTATGAAACTCTGTGTAGTTGGCATGCTGAAAAAGTAACTGACATCAATCAGCTTAAGTGACAAACTTTTGATAACTGAATTCTCTCTCTCTCTCTCTCTCTCTCTCTCATTTGAAAATCTATTAGAGAATATTTTTAAACTTCTTATTCAATTTTTTTCAATAAAAAGCTATATAAATTACTAAGAATTATTTATAAGTATTGATAAAATTTGCAATTTAAAATCAAGTATTTTCAAGTAATTCAGTTTCACATAGAAACAATATTGTTAATAAAAATCGTTACCGACTATCATTTCTGAGATGTTAACATTTTTAAGTAATTTTTAAATTTATGAAATTTAAATTTTTTTCTTCTATTATAATTTTACAATTTCTTAAAAAAAAAAACACTTCCTACTTTTTTTGTCAAAAGTGGGAAGTGTTATTTTTTTTTAAAATTGTAAAATTTAAAAAATAATTGAAGTCATGCTGTCAAGAGATTTAAATGAATTAAAATAAAAATAATTGACTAACCTGTTTATTTCGTTCATCGCTTCTTCTTTGTTGAGTTCAAGAGCAAGTTGTTCACTCATGACATCAACCAAAGAACAAGGCGGAGGAGAGACCAAATGTCCAGATACACCACCCCAGGGAGATTTCTTGCCCCATGCAGGCATATTGTTGCTCGATATATCGGGTGATTTTACATTCGTTTGGAAATTCGGATTACAGTTGCCTGAAGATTTCGCGTGAGTTTCGACAAAGGTAGACATTTTAAGTATTTAACAACAATGACGATTTTTTAGATAATGACGTGTTTTTTTTTTTTGTTTTGTTTTTTTAACTTCTTTTTCCAGTGGTTGTAGAGCTGTGAATCGGTGTTAGAAAAAAAAAGGAGCTATTTTTGTTGATTACGAAATAATCAGTTGATACTAAATTAAAAAGAATATGTTTTCTTGTGAAATAAAGACCCCGGGAGAACAAAAAAAATATTTCAAAACTTTTTTTTTGTTTTGATGCGAAGTGGAGACACTTTTAAAAGAAAATGTCCTGGTTAAAAATAACTAAGGTATTAAAGCAAAATTACTTAACAAGAACTTACTAACCTTTAAACTAAAGTGGATACTATATAAATAAAAATATTACTAATAATGTTGCCTAATAACTTGAGGAAGTTGTGCAATAGTGTCGTTACTACCCGGGGTCAGGGTAGCTCAAAACAAATGACCTAACTATTTTCAGTAGTGAAGAGTTATACAAAGGGAAACAACTGTATTTGCCTTAATTATTCTTTTTCTTTTTTTAAGTTTCCATATATATCCCTTCAATGATGAAGGTTATCATCCCTTTCCACAGCTTCCTTTTCTTTAATATCTGTAAAAACTATGCATTTTATACTCCACAAAAATAATCATAGTGATCCACAGTTAAAAAGGCTGGGGAAATAAGAAAAAAAAAACGTCTTAATGTACTCTTTGTTAGGGAAGGGAATAATTGAAAATACTTCTTGAAAGCAAGAAAAAGTTATAGAGATAAAAATTAATATTTTCATTTAAAATAGGTATTATGTTTAGTAAAATAAGCAATATTTTAATTTAATATACTTTGAAATACAAGTCATATTTAATTTAAAGTGATTAAATAAGAAATACTTCAATAAGCTGGTTAATTAGAATATTACATTAATAAATGAAATATGACTTATTGTCAATATTTAGATTACTAAAATATTACTTATTTCATTACTTATAAATTAAATAAGGCTCTTACTTCATTAAGATACTTTAAATAAATTAAAATATTATTTATTTTATTAAAAATATTGTAGTGATATAAAAATGAATAACTATAACAAGGAAACAAAAATTTTGCTATCTTGTAGGAATCTATAGTGGGTTATCCGTTATAGTGAAGTGTATTTGTGTGTTGAAACAGATTAAGTGAATTTGGCTTTGTTAGTAGATAGCCCACTATAAGGGGGGTATAAAACAAGAAAATCAAATTGTGTATAGAAACAACATTTATATATATATATATATATATATATATATATATATCAATTAAGGTGTTTTTACAAATAAAAATAATGTCTTTTAGTTGGTACAAAGGTTCTTTAAAATGTTCATAGCAGTAAATGCCAAAAAGAGTTTCTGCGTATATATGTGTGAGCATTTGTTTGTTAGGAGTGTCTTTGAAGTCTCCACTCAGTTCATTTGGGTAAGTGGCTCATTGAACAACGAAGAGGAAGATGAGAGAGAAAGGAGAGGCAAGCATAATGCGATTGTTTGATGTGGTCAAGGGATGTGCTAATTATGCTGTGTTGGCCTTTTATTTTGTCCTTGGGGGCTCCAAACAAGTCATTTGGGAATTCACACCCGGATTTAATTCTGAGCTTCCCATTGGAAGATAAACAAAATTCAAGTTGCTAAAAGAGTCGTAAAAGGAATTTAATATTTATTTATTTTTGGTTTTCCACCGGAACCTCTGCGTGGAGCCCAGATGCGCAAAGACCAGTTTTGGTCATTTGCTATCTGGAACTCTGAGGGCAAACATCCGTCCCCTGGTGTCATCACAAATCCTTCTACTTAAGATTTGTTAAACATCAAAATTTGAATTGTTGGGAATTGATTCAATAACATAGAATTGATTCAATAACATAGAATTGATTCAATAACATAGAATTGATTCAATAACATAGAATATTGTTTCAGTACAGCACCTAAGTGGACATTTAGAATAATCCCACGACTTTCATAGAAAGAATAAAATTCAGTAGGACAAAAACAACATAGTATTAACAAATAATATTAATTTTATATAGCAAAAAGAATACAAGAAGTCAAATGTATCGAACGAGTAATGTCCTTTTTTGGGTTGTTAAAAAGTTCTTGGATAGAATATAAATTGTATTGTGTACATAGATTGAAACAGTGAAATATGGTTGCATGTGTGTTTGTGTGAAAGAGTAAGTGTATGCATGTGTAGTAGTAGCGTGCATAAAGGAGCTAGGTAGAATTTAATTATTTCTGTGGACAGTGGTACTATAGTCTGAGACGGTCTCTTTGTAGTTTGGTCAGTGCTGAGTTGGGCATTGCTTTTTGCATGTAAATGGGAAATGTAACGGTCTTGAATATCTTGTTAGCATTTGTGAGTCTCTTTCTTGGGTTGGGGGATAGACTTTGTGATATTTATACCTTTTTATCTTAAGAAAATGGCTTCAGAATTATTTTATTTTATTTATTTCTAATTGGCCCTAAAATACCACATAGTATGTCTACTACTAAATCTGCATAATATTTTGGCAGTATCTAATAAATTGTGTTGACTAAGAAAACAATCTTTCTGATTAGTATTCTATGGTTTTGTGTTGTATGGTTTAATTGGTGTGTTTTAAGATGTAAGCGCTTTATTGTGTGTTATTGGTTTATAGATATTTTGTAGGCATGTTTTAATGTTTAGGTAGCTTTAGTCATGGCTGTATCTAACTACCGGGCACACTGGGCACAGGCTGATCCGTGCAATCATAGTGAAAATACGGGCAAGGAAAAATGTCTTCGTCAGAAATCAAACTAAACAATTCACGAAGAAAGAAAGAAAGAAAGAAAGAAAGAGAAAAAATGAAGAAAACATCCGAATGAACACAGTAAAAATCTGTTTGTTTATTTATTAAATTTGGGAGAAAAAACTGGTTATACTCAGAAGGTCCGAACCCGATTTCCTGCTTTCGTTCACATTCTGTGCCTAATTTCCATTGAAATAGCTGAAAAAATCCGCAAAAATCATAGTTTCTGGAAACAGATGACACTGATGACATCATCACATTGTCAACTAATAAATCCGGGCAATTTTCTCTGTGCCCGGTGATTTTTTTTAGCACAGCTACAGACCTGGCTATATTATTAGATATTTTAGTGGATATGATAATCTCTAAAAAATAGATATTCAGAATTGCTAAGCCATGAACTTATTATTTTTTTTAATCATCTCACCCCAGGCAAGGCATTCTACTGCCACTGTTGTGCAGGGGGTTACATAGAGGAAAGTGATGAGAAAGAGGGGTTAGTTATAGGAAATGTCAGGAGGAGGGTAATAGACGGATGAGGATAGCGAGGATGGGGGTGGAGTAGATGAAAAAAAGAGCTTGAGAGAATGGATGCGAGTTAGTGAGATAGGAGATGTCTATTGACCTTACATTTAAATTCCTGGAGATTGTAGCTGTTGGGGAAGCAAGTATATGGAAGGGAATTTTACAGGTGGGAAGTGTGTGAAAAGAAGCTGTTAGGGTAGAAATTACAGTTACATTTTATTGGTTTTAAAAGGGTGAGACCTAGTAGCTGATCAAGTAGCTTGTGTAAATTCATACCTAGGGGGCACCAGTGATCTAAGTTCATTGGAGCAGAAGCTGTGAAAGTATTTATAGAAGAGGCACAGGGAAGCCATGTCATGCCAGAGAGACAGTGACTGCAGCCAAGCCGTCAAGTCGGTATCAGTCACATTATAGATTATCCATTGGATTTTGTCAAGAACCCCAAGGTGAATAGCAGGTGTACCCAACCAGATGTGGCAGCAATATTCAATACACAGGCCCAGCCAATTAATCAGCAAAATTTTAGCTTATAAGTATATATAGTTATTAAGTTGTTAGAAATGTTATACTCTTAAAGTAACATATTTTAGCATAGAGCCAAGCATTTTTCTGCTAAATATTTGCATGTATTTTGTGTCTACTTTTATGTTTGTGCTCCAGATATAAATAAAGGCCAATGTATGAAGTAGTCAGTGAGTCAGTTAAGTGCCATATGTGATACACACTTGGGCAATCATGTCTCAAAAGAGACATGACTGACTGGGAAAAGATTATCCTGCAGTAGGTTGCTATTGCTTTCTGTGGTAGACTGGTTACCAGCCAAGGTTATAGAACCCAATCTGTCCTATTATTTGACTCATAGCTAGAGGGGGAAGAGATGTATTATTAAGTAGTAATTAGTGGGGGATCAGTTTATTACTTCAGAACAATATAAAACTGATCCCCCACTTTATGCCTAGTAGAAGCCTTAATTATGTTTTCAACTGTTCTATTCAGTCAGTTAGTTAAGTGCCATACGTGATACACGCTTGGGCAATCATGTCTCAAAAGAGACATGACTGGCTGGGCAGATGATTATCCTGCAACAGGTTGCCATTACATTCTGTGGTAGACTGGTTGCCAATCAAGGCTATAGAACCCAATCTGTTATTTAACTCATAACTGGAGGGAAGAGATAGATTAATACCTTTCCCAAGGTTATTTGTGCATAAGTGAATTCAAAGAATTCAACTGAAATTCGAACTCAGCTCCCTGATTTCTTGTTCGGAGCTGATATCCACTGCACCACAACACACTGAGAGTAGGGGTCTATATGATAGAAAAAGTAACAAACATATGTAACAGCACGAGTCAACAAAGAAAGAGAGGAACAGTAAGAAATCTTTCTGTTTCTTGCCTACTTCTGTTTTCATACAAATAAACTGGACAAAAAGAAAATGGAAAAACAATTTTTGCAAAAATAAAAATTTAGGAATTACATTTTACCTGCTTCTTTCTTATTTTCTTTTTTCTTTGTGGATGAGTAGAATCTAAACTTATTTATAAATAGAACTGGGTGCTTACGTATTATCGGGAGGACCTTTAAAAAAACGACTCAAAAATTAAAGTAAATTATTTATTGAAACGGTTAAAACAATAAAATAACATTACATTTGTAATTCCGGAGGCCAGAACGTCGCAATTGCTTCCAAAAGTGACTCAAAGACATCAGTACAGGCAACATGCTTCCACCACATGAATTCGGCCAAATACGACTCCAAATGGTGACGTGCAGTGCCACAGTGCTTCTTGTTTCGCCACTTTGTCGATCCCCATAGGCGTTCCACTGTCTGCGTATGAGCCCCGGTGTTCGAATCCACAAAGTTGTACTTGTGGTTGACGTTGAGGTGATGAAAGCCTGATTTTTCCAGTTCCTTGGTGTTATAAGCGGGGAAAAAAAAGAAAAAGTAAAAATCAAAGGTCCTCCCGATAATACGTAAGGACCTAGAACTGTGTGTGTGTGTGTGTGTGTGTGTGTGTTACCTATAGACTCTGAAACGGCTGAACCAATTTCCTTGAAAATCTACAAAGTTGTACTATAAGCGTCTGCGAGTGTTCGTAGATAGGTTTTGTGTCGAGGTACTCCTGATAAATATTGAAAATTGATAATCGAAAAAATTGGGTTATAGAAGGAGTTGTCCGATTTTAATCAAATTTGATACACTCATAGACAAGACATAAGAAACGATATTCAGAAGTTTCAAGATTACAGTTCTTACAATAGTTTACAAAATTGATAATATATATATATATAAATAAAAGGCAAGATACCGGATCTGATCAAAATCAGTTTTTCAGCCCTTTTATTTTAGTTTTTGCTTCGGGTTTGGCTCTAAGTAGGTATAATTGTAGTTCTTAGTCTCAGCCATGATACCATTTACCCAGAGGACTTATTTAGCCTTCAAAATTCAGTTTACGACGAAAAAAACTTATTTGATATCGATAGCAGGAAATGAAAATTTGACTTACATCCATTCATTTTTCTTTCAGTCTACAGTTTTGCTTTAACTGGAAACAACTATTGCTTTTTAGTCTTTCGTGCCAACGTCCAAAGAGTCTGAGCTTCACGACCATGGATTAGTTTTAAAGCTTTCATTACACCCGAGCAACGCCAGGCTACACTGCTAGTATTTTATAAGGCCAGTTTTTTACCATAAACTCATGAATTAAAAGCTTACTTTAATTGTTAAACATGAAATATGGCTTTTATCTTATTAAGATATTTATATGAAAATATCAAAAATTTTATTTTAAGACATTTATATAAAAATTTTATTAAGATAGTTTTAAAGCTTTCATTACACCCGAGCAACGCCAGGCTACACTGCTAGTATTTTATAAGGCCAGTTTTTTACCATAAACTCATTAATTAAAAGCTTACTTTAATTGTTAAACATGAAATATGGCTTTTATCTTATTAAGATATTTATATGAAAATATCAAAAATTTTATTTTAAGACATTTATATAAAAATTTTATTAAGATATTTATATAAAAATATAAAAATAATTTTATTAAAATATTTATTTAAAAATATTAAAAATTCTATTTTATTAAGATATTTATATAAAAATTTTCACATATTTACATAAAAATATGAAAATAATTTTAAAATATTTATTTAAAAATAGTAAAGATTTTATCTTAAGATAGTCATATAAAACTTTTGATATGACTATCTAAGATATTTATATAAAAATATAAAAATTTAGGGTTTACACTTTATCCACTTTCTTCTCATTTTCTTTTTTTTTGTGGACGAGTTGAATATTCTACAAGGCTAGATTTTTACCACTTTTACCTTCCATAAACTCATTAATTAAAAGCTTATTTTCATTGCTGTACATTAAATATGGCTTTTATTTTAATAAAATATTTTAAATGAATTAAAATATTACTCATTTTGTTAAATATATTACGTATTTTAAATAATTTTTTTTTTTCAAGACATGCATATATCTTTTTCCCTATCCTAACGAAACATATTCATGTCTTCCATGACTTTTTTGCAGTCACTCGAGAGCTCACTCTCTCCAGTTAGCTAACTCATAGCCAGAGTATTAGTTTGCATTGAATAAAAACTGTTTCAATTGGTATTTGAATTCCACTTGCTGGTTTCATTTCCTGTGTCATTAGCAATTACTTCACCAACACTGTCTGCCTTAATGATTACTATGATATAACAATGAAGAAAAGAAAAAAAATTTGTAAGTTCTTGAGTAGTGTTCTATAGGTCCAGGGCATAATATTAGGGTTGGGGGGCTGACTGGGTACCCTGGGGAGTACTTTGTGACACTTACTATGTTATCAACATTTTTTTTTTTACATACTTTACAAATTAAAATAAACACAACGATTAAAGGATGGAAAAACTTTGTAGATTTTGACGTCATTCTGGGGTGTTTCTTTTTTGTCTAAATCTGTGAATTTGTTTTGCTTTTGCTAAGTCTTGAAAAACACGATATATAATTCAGTATTTTTTATCTATGATATTGAATGTGTTAAAATTATTCAGCAAGAAAATTCTCTGATTCATGTTAAAAATTGCCCCAAAACTTTGTTTATTTATTTAAACTGGAATGATCTATTATGACAGGTCTTTTATTATACATTGCATTTATTTACAACTTTTCTGGTTGAATTCTTCACCTATATTGCATATGATATATTATTATATATTAATTAGTATACAATAAAATTTGTATTTTATATGATTACTAACCTTAGGAGATGTCATAGATTTCGGTGCACCAGCCCTGCTGTTCTACATATAAAGTGGGTTAATTTGTTATCACAATCTCTTTTAGTTGAAAGAAAACCCAAAGATGTTTTTTGTGCGATTTCAAGAAATGTATCTTGGAAATTTAGGTCAGCGGTTAGAGAATCAAATTTTTCTAGTAGTTCAAACTTTAATTCTTTTCCTTCTTTTATGTGGGCGATCATGGCTTTCCACAACTTCCTATTCTTCATGCACATATGTTCAGACCATGCTATTCTCAACAACCTTCTACAGAACCATACTTCTGTTTATTCAAGTCTCTTCTTCATCTCTGAGGAGCATTCACTGCCATATTGGAGGACTGATATTACATAACAGTTCAGTAGTCTTTTCTTTGATTCTGTTGCTTCAAGTCTCTTCTTCATCTGTGAGGAGATTGTCCAGCATTCACTGCTATATAGGAGGACTGATATTACGTAACAGTTCAGGACTCTTTTCTTTGTTTGTGTTACTTCAAGTCTCTTCTTCATCTGTGAGGAGATTGTCTAGCATTCACTGCCATATAGGAGGACTGATATTACGTAACAGTTCAGTAGTCCTTTCTTTGTTTCTGTTGCTTCAAGTCTCTTCTTCATCTGTGAGGAGATTGTCCAGCATTCACTGCCATATAGGAGGACTGATATTCCGTAACAGTTCAGTACTTTTTTCTTTGTTTCTGTTGCTTCAAGTCTCTTCTTCATCTGTGAGGAGATTGTCCAGCATTCATTGCCATATAGGAGGACTGATATTACGTAACAGTTCAGTAGTCTTTTCTTTGTTTCTGTTGCTTCAAGTCTCTTCTTCATCTGTGAGGAGATTGTCCAGCATTCACTGCAATATAGGAGGACTGATATTATGTAACAGTTCAGTACTCTTTTCTTTGATTCTGTTGCTTTAAGTCTCTTCTTCATCTGTGAGGAGATTGTCCAGCATTCACTGCCATATAGGAGAACTGATATTACCTAACATCTCTCTACTCTTTTCCTTGCTACTATTTAAATTTTTCTGTTTCTTTTCTTGCTTTTTGGAAGGCATCTTTCACTATCCTAATAAATCTTCAGATTTCCGTGTTGCATTTTCTATTCTCTGTTAAAATACTTCCTAGATATTTAAATATTTGCACCTGTTTAATTTTGGTATATTTTATTTGTAATTTGCATGTTGGGCTATTTTCCAAATTACTTTTTTATTTATAGTTTCTGTAGAATTTTTCAAAGTTTAATGTAATGCTAATATAACGTTATCACAGCAAAGACGAATGAAAACACGAGATCCAAGCTTTCATGCCTAAAGTTATTGTTTAATTACGCCTAGACGTTGTCAATTAATGCCAGCATGAGATTATGTGGTTTGGGGAAATTACTTCCAATGTTGATCTTTACAAAAGGATGTGAAAAACTCACATTTTTCTCTCTCAAGTGTGTGTGTGTGTTGTGGGTATATAAAACTTCTTGTTATCTGGCTCTCTCATGTATGCACATCTTAAACTCAACTTGCTTATATGTTAGATCAGCCAGTGACATCTTTTGAGGCCCGGTTCTGTTTCTGGTGGCTATAAGGTTATCTTCCAGGTCAATCTTTTGATGCACTGGCATTTTTTTATACTCTGGTGAGACAGTTCAAAAATTACTTTGGTATCTCTTAGAGTGAGTTCAGTATATATTAGAGTAACCACAAATCAACTCTTCTTAAAACATTGAGTGTAAATGGAAGCTAATGCAAAATGTAAAAGAAAAAGTCGAATTTCTGACAACAATTTTATACCACCACCTCTACTATTTGTTCATGCAAAGAATATTACTGTCACATTTGGTTTGGTGCTGTTTTTATATCTTGAGATTTTTAACAAAATCCAAAGAAGAATCTGCAATGCTATCAGTCCTGATCTGGTATCTCAGTTTCAATCATTTTTACTATTTGACATAGCTTCCTCATTATGTGTTTTAGAAATTTCAACTGTCTTTTTCTGATTCTAAGTATGAGAGTCATTTTTGTCCCCATTTTCCTTAAAACTTCCTCATTATTCATATGTTCAGTTCATGATATTCACAGAATTCTTCTGTAAAACGACACCTGTTACCTTAAGTCTCTTCTTTATCTTTGAATTTATTCCTCAATTGATATCTTATCAAAGTTTCCTTTTTAATATGGAAGGTTATCATCATCTTAAGTGAAAGCATATGTCGACCACCTTAACTCAAAATAAAAATCAAATAAAAATGATAACATTATTTTTGAGAAACTGATAAGTTCCAGGAAGTACATTCAAGCAAAAAACACAATAATTTGATGATAAAATATGAAATACATTTTTTCCTTCAGTCATATATATTACTGAGAATTTACTGCTAAACATTTCTTAGAGTTTACTACAAATCTATATAAATGAACATAAAGATTAACAAATCATTTTTTCCAAAATGCATCGCACATATTTTGAGTGATAAATATATATATCTTCTCAAAAAAAATGACCATCAACAGGAGACATCACAAGCAATTAACAATGATCAGAAATCTTTAACAATAATAAATAACTAAATCTAGCAACTATGATTGGTTTCTAGAATAAAAAGAAAATTGACTTTGCTTGTGCTGATCTGATCTTGGTGGACATAATAGAAAACACATCATAATAGAAAACAGATCATTTTGATTGGTTAGTTATTCAGACAGAACAGTTAACCAATCAAAATGATTCTATTTAGTCTTTAAAACTGTGAGCCAGTAGTTAATCTGAAAACAAATAAAAAGTAAGCTGGCAACTGAAAAATCAGTTATGGAAAATTCACACACATTAAATGACTGACTTGGTAATGCAGCAACTTCAAAGAAACATGGCTGACTTGGTACCCACTAACCACCAGATACAGATACAGAAACACCAGCCACTAATTGACTGTGTAACAGGACAAACAGAATTTCTCAAAAAGTCATGAAGTCCACTTGACTCACTCATAGCCACTCTAGGTCAGTTTGCTGTGACTGTGACTGAAAAATCAATAGCTTTTAAAGTCATCTACTCCACTCACTATCTAATCTAAACCTATCTAAACTTATTTATAAATGGAACTTTGTCAGTGTATGTGTGTGTCTGTGTGTGTATGTCTGTTACCTATAAAATCCAAAACGGCTGAACCGATTTTCTTGAAAATTTACACAGTTGTACTATAAGCGTCTGTGAGTGTTCTTAGCTAGGTTTTGTGTTGAGGTACCTCCGATAAATATCGAAAATCGAACAAATCGGGTTATAGAAGGAGTGGTCCGATTTTAATTAAATTTGATACACTTTTAGACAAGACATAAAAAATGATATTCAGAAGTTTCAAGGTTAAAGTTCTTACAATAGTGCAGAAAATCGATTATATATATATATATATATATATATATATATAGGTAAATTTCAATAGAGACAAACTTGAAAGAACTCAATGTTAAATTTATTTATTTAATTTAACAGAGTAATATAATTTAGAAAAAATTTTAAATATTCTACAATTTCATCGGTGAAAAAATCTTAGATATTTTAGTAACAATTTTAGAAAATCTATGATAAAGTGGGGTGGAGTTTTCATTAAAAATACTTTTAACTTAAAATTTAAAAAAAAGTATTCAAGCTTAAGTTTTAAGCTTCTTCAATACTCTTACGTATTCAATGTGAAACAAAGGCTTGTAAAATATTTAAAAACTGAAGAGTGAACCATTCTGACAACCTCAACAAATCATATTGTTCACTAATTCTACCACAACTAACAATTGAAAAGAATTTATCTAAGCATAACATAAAATTTGTCAACTATTTCTAAAACAATAAAAGACTTAATACAAAACAAAGGAATTTACACAGTATTCTATCACCTGTAATAATTACCATGAGGAAAAGATTATATCAACACAAAAGGGGGTCTTTTACAAAAAAACACACAAAGTGTTTGTTGCTCACTCTAATGAGACTGACCATAATTTTGTTGATTTAAAAAAAATACTACATTAATTATCTAAACTTATTTATATATATGGAACTTTGTCTGCATGTGTGTGTGTGTGTGTGTCTCCGTTACCTATAGACTCTGAAACGGCTGAACCGATTTTCTTGAAAATTTACACAGTTGTACTATAAGTGTCCGCGGGTGTTCTTAGCTAGGTTTTGTGTCGAGGTACCCCTGATAAATATCGAAAATCGATAATCGAAAAAATCAGGTTATAGAAGAAGTGGTCCGATTATAATCAAATTTGATACACTCATAGACAAAGACATAAGAAACGATATTCAGAAGTTTTAAGGTTGCAGTTCTTACAATAGTGCAGAAAATCGATAATATATATATATATATATATATATATATATATATATATATAAAAGGCAAGATGTTTGTGTGTGTGTGTGTATGTTTATCTGCCTGTATGTCTGTATTTTTTTCAGTCCTTTTATTTTAGTTTTTGCTTCGGGTTTGGCTCTAAGTAGGTATAATTGTAGTTCTTAGTCTCAGCCATGATACCATTTACTCAGATGACTTATTTAGCTTTCAAAATTCAGTTTACGACGAAAAAAACTTATTTGATATCGATACCAGGAAATGAAAATTTGACTTACATCCATTCATTTTTCTTTCAGTTAAATGGAAACAACTATTGGTTTTTAGTCTTTCGTGCCAATGTCCAAAGTGTCTGAGCTCCAGGACCATAGATTAGTTTTAAAGCTTTCATTACACCCGAGCAACACTGGGCTATACTGCTTGTATTTTATATTTGACCAGAAGCAAAATCAATTTGCAAGTTGTTTAAATCTGTCTATTCCACTTGATGACACTTGTACTACACTTGGGTTGGAGTGAAACAGATTTACATGTTTGCTGACCTCATTCAGTGGAGTCACATTTTTCTTTACAAAAACAGCAAGTAATATGAAAGCAATTTGGCTGTTTGTTGTTTTCTTTTGTGCAGAATGTCTTCCTTCATCTCCTTCTGAATGTATTTACATGAACAAGACTCCCCTTTCTTATCAACATATATTCTCTCTTTCCTAAATATACATGCTTTCGGAACTCATCAAAATGAATATAGAGAAACTTAAAACTCTAACTAAAATTTCTGTTGATTTCAGTCCATGGTGGGAATAACTGCAAAACCCTTTCCCCTTCCCAATTTATAGGCAAAACCACACAGATGCATGCTGGAATTTTTTCCTAGCCAATAAAATAGGCCATGACTCAGTCCTGGTCTGTCATGTCTTGAATTCATTCGCAACATTCATTTGTCCAAACTTGCTCTTATAGGATACAAATCCTATATAATGTATCAACTGACTAAAAACTCACAAAATAAATTGCACACCCACAAAA
Organism: Ascarosepion bandense; assembly: GCA_037127315.1. Lineage (NCBI taxonomy): Eukaryota > Metazoa > Mollusca > Cephalopoda > Sepiida > Sepiidae > Ascarosepion > Ascarosepion bandense. The sequence goes on along the minus strand of JBBBDQ010001170.1, from coordinate 1,264,489 downwards.
TCGGATTCAAATGACTTTGGAAAAACCCAATTAAGAAAATTCACAACTCAGTGTGAAAAATCATATTCTGAATCCTGATTGGTTAACAAATCAAGAAATTCAAAATATGTCAGTGAAACGTTTTTTTTCACAGCTAAAGAAACTATCGTTCTGGGAGCCTCCTTACATGACCTGAATTCTATATTTAAGCAGGTCCCCTGACTGGTCACAGTCAGTCAGTCAAGAGGGTCTGTCACTCAAGCAAGCAGTCGATCTGTCAGTCAGCCAAGCCAGTAAATCCCAAGAGGCGCAGTGTCAGATATGCTCAGTCTGATAGCTGCCTACATCAAAGAGATCAGTGCCAACAAACTAATTCTTTGCCCACTCAACCATTACAAACAGAAAGAAGAGAGGAAACACCTGCAACAGCCATAAAACTTTTCACATCTCTCAACAACCAGAAAGGAGAAGTAACACCAACTTACTAAGTTAAGTATACTGATTCATTGTTTTACACATTATTACTAATTACTACTATCTCTGTTTGACTCATTCTCTCTCCCCTCGGGAATTCTCATTCACACTCCTTTTCAACACAATTTGAAACACTTTCCTTTTCTACTTACTTAACGGCTGATATCTAAAAAGGAAAGAAACATTGTGCTACCGCTCTGTGTAATTACAGACTCAAAACCAACACTTTTATACTCAACCAGCATTTGTTCAAATGCAGCAGACACTTTTATATTCAACAACATTCGTTCAAATACAACAGACACTTTTATATGCAACACACATTCACACAAACATAAAAGACACTTCTTTACCAAACAAAAGATACACAAATTGTACAAATTGTTTATATTGTATATATTTTGTCAAATACAAAATTTTCATATTTTTATACATTTCTTATTGCGTTGTCTTTTCTTGAAATTTGTGTTGTGTTTTTTGTGGACCGGATATCCCGCATTATAACCTTCTCTTTTTAATTCTGGTGTTCTGGAACCCCACACTCTTGTGTGTCAACACCAGTTCTTAATTTGTAAATCTTTTGGCATATTACTGCTGCTTTAACTTATTACTGTTAATTTGCCTTATTACTGTTGCTTTGCTTTATTACTGTTAATTTGCCTCATTACTCTTGTTTTGCCTTATTACTGTTAATTTGACTTATTACTGTTGCTTTGCCTTAATACTGTCAATTTGCCTTATTACTCTTGTTTTGCCTTATTACTGTTAATTTGACTTATTACTGTTAATTTGCCTTATTACTCTTGTTTTGCCTTATTACTGTTGCTTTGCCTTATTACTGTTGCTTTGTGTTATTACTGTTGCTTTGCTTTATTACTGTTAATTTGCCTTATTACTGTTAATTTGCCTTATTACTGTTAATTTACCTTATTACTCTTGTTTTGCCTTATTACTGTTAATTTGCCTTATTACTGTTGCTTTGCCTTATTACTGTTGCTTTGTGTTATTACTGTTGCTTTGCTTTATTACTGTTAATTTACCCTATTACTGTTAATTTGCCTTATTACTGTTAATTTGCCTTATTACTCTTGTTTTGCCTTATTACTGTTAATTTGCCTTATTACTGTTGCTTTGCCTTATTACTGTTGCTTTGTGTTATTACTGTTGCTTTGCTTTATTACTGTTAATTTGCCTTATTACTGTTAATTTGCCTTATTACTGTTAATTTACCTTATTACTCTTGTTTTGCCTTATTACTGTTAATTTGCCTTATTACTTTTGCTTTGTGTTATTACTGTTGCTTTGCCTTATTACTGTTAATTTGTTTTATTACTGTTAATTTGCCTTATTACTCTTATTTTGCCTTATTACTGTTAATTTGCCTTATTACTGTTGCTTTGCCTTAATACTGTCAATTTGCCTTATTACTGTTGCTTTGCTTTATTACTGTTAATTTGCCTTATTACTGTTAATTTGCGTTATTATTCTTGTTTTGCCTTATTACTCTTAATGTGCCTTATTACTGTTGTCTTTCCTTAATACTGTCAATTTGCCTTATTACTGTCAATTTGCCTTATTACTCTTGTTTTGCCTTATTACTGTTGCTTTGCCTTATTACTGTTAATTTGCCTTATTACTCTTGTTTTGCCTTATTACTATTAATTTGCCTTATTACTGTTGCTTTGCTTTATTACTGTTGCTTTGCTTTATTACTGTTGCTTTGCCTTATTACTGTTAATTTACCTTATTACTGTTAATTTGCCTTATTACTGTTGCTTTGCTTTATTACTGTTAATTTGCCTTATTACTGTTGCTTTACCTCATTTCTCTTGTTTTGCCTTAATACTGTCAATTTGCCTTGCATATATTGTTTGCTTGCTTTATATTATGTTTTGGCTTGTTCTTTTTTTTCTTACTAAAGTTTATTGAAAATTTTGTCACTTCTGTTTCTTGGGCAATTCTGCCATTTATTAACATTTAACCATATGTGCTTACTCTACAATTTCTCCAGAACCTTTTCATCATCTTGTTCCAAATTCTATCATTGAACTCAAAGTTAATAGAATATTTATGCCACAATATTACAATGCCTTACTTTAATTAACATGTAGCGGCCTAACTACTTTATTGTTTGTTTGTTTGGGTAATTAGAGTTTCTCAATTTTATGTATGTACAAATAAGTGAACAAACAAGACACAAGACAGAGGTAAATAAATTTTAATTATAACAACAACTGTGAATTATAGAAAAGGGGTAAAAATAAGTTATCTCCCTTTTACTGCAGATATTTGCAAAAATGAATGAAACACCTTTTTTTTAGAGATATGTGTTTAAACAATAAAATATTTTTGAATTGTAAAAGGCCCAAAGCCAATGTTCAAAAGTTTGTATGTAGACAAATAATTGAAACAGTTCAAATTGTGAGCTGGAAATTTGTGAGTTGGAAAACAGTTTGTATGTTCAAATAATTTGATACAGTTCAAAGTTATGAGTTGGAAGATAATCTGCAAGCAAAGTGTGTGTGAATAAAAAATGTCAAAAATACTTGCGGTTTAGCTGAGAAGTTGAAACAATAATAAATTATTATACCAGGAGAAAATGTTGAATGCAAAAAGCTGGTATTGCAAAGTTTTGAATATTTAACTTAACTTCTCAGTCAGGTAAAGATGAAACCGGCTTATTTTCTTTTAAAAGAGTAGGCGAAAACATATATTGCCTTAAGAGAAAAATGAGCTGGAAACAATAGGTCTGGTGGCTTCAAAGGAAACTTTCCAACTGGAGCTTGAAGAGCGGGAAGATTCCCGCTTTTTCGAAAGAGAGGCAAAATGCTGCTGCTGATGCAGAACAAACCAATGAAAAGTTTGGTTACAAAAAGAAGATGGTTTGATTTATTTTACAGTTTTCCTTCTCGAACTTTCTATAAAATATTGGTGATATGAGGGTATCGTAGAGAGCTCGACAAACAAAAGACACACTGAATTCACAAATCAAATAATGTACAAATTTCGTACAAATTTCGGACTTCATTTCATTGAACAATTTCAATCTTTCACTGTTTTCAGGCACCCTAAATAGGAATATAAAACATATCACCAGGGCTGTAGTGAGACCCTCTTAAGGAGATTACAAATAAGACCTTTCACGAATGTTTAATCTTCATGCCTCCAAAAAAAAAAGGTATGTCAAAAGGATGATTACTTACCATTGACACTCCTATTACTGTATCCACTTTATAAATATTTATTATTTACCATTTTATATTGGTTATTCCCTTGATACCACTATTACTGTATACACTTTTGACTCCCTCAGCAATGTTTATTTACAAGATTATAAACATATGTGAACCAAGTACAATGCAATATTTATTATTTACCTTTTCTAAAGATTTATTATTTACCTGTTTTCTATAGGAATGGATTCTTCAAGAAATAATAACCTGCATGACTTCTAAGGAGCCAGTTGTGATGCAGTCTAAAGGCAGTCATGAGACAGTCAAGACGTAGCATAACTATACGGTTTGGACATACACTTCTATCTGCTGACTACTAACCCTCTTATTTGTATATATGCTTTGTTATTCTAATTGAGGATGTGCGTTGTGGTATAGTGGATATCAGCTCAGAACGAGAAACTGGGGAGCCGAGTTCAAATTCCAGTTGAATCTATTGTATTCACTTATGCGCAAATACCCTTGGGAAAGGTATTAATCCATCTCTTCCTTCCAGTTATGGGTTAAATAGCAGGACAGATTGGGTTCTATAGCCTTGGTCGGCAACCAGTCTACCGCAGAAAGCAATGGCAACCTACTGCGGGATAATCTTCTGCCCAGTCAGTCATGTCTCTTTTGAGACATGATCGCCTAAGCGTGTATCACGTATGGCACTTAACTGACTGACTGAATATAATAGTTGAACATATGATTAAGGCTTCTACTGGGCATAAAGTGGGGGATCTGTTTTATATTGTTATGAAGTAATAAACTGATCCCCCACATTACTACATTATAATATAATGCATATCTTCCCTTTCTAGCTATGAGTCAAATAACAGAACAGATTGGGTTCTGTAGCCTTGGTCGGCAACCAGTCTACCGCAGAAAGCAATGGCAACCTACTGCGAGATAATCTTCTGCCCAGCCAGTCATGTCTCTTTTGAGACATGATCGCCCAAGCGTGTATCACATATGGCACTTCACTGACTGATTCTAAGACACTGATTAAACCTAACTTCTTCTTTCTGTGTCTTACTTCCAGGCCCTAACAAGACCACAACAACTTGGCGATGAAGATTTCGCAACAACATTACCATTTTATAAAGAAATAAATTTGAAAATAAATGTTTTTATTAAAAAAAATTAAAGAATTATCAAAACATGTAAACCAAATACAATGCCAAATTATTTATATAATTTATATATAAACAATATATATAATTATAAACAATATAAATATATTTATATTCATATAGATAGGTGTGAGTTTGTAACCCTGGGTTTCATGCTTTTGCAATCGTCAGACAAACTGATTAATTTTTTTAAAAAAATTGGTTATATTCGTGTATTTTTGTGAAAGTGGGGGAAATCTGTCATCACGGCAGACGCGGACACACACACACACACACACATATATATATATATATATATATACATTTGTGCACCCATCAACAGTCTAAACGAAGTCAAATCATGACATGTTAGTATGATTTATGTACTTTAGTGTTGTATAAACAATGTTTTCATGTATAACACATTTTTGAAATTCATTTCTTTGGGTTTTTCTTTTTATTCAGTTTAAACCATATCACTAAGAGCAACTGATCAATTAGTTATTTTGATAATCACTCAGGTGAGAAAATAAACAGGTTTATGTACTTTTGTCCCCTTAAGATAAGACAGCAGGATCGCCATAAAGATCTAACATTAGGGGAAATAGAAAAATCATGGTTGACTACATATGGCGAAAAAAAGAGATTGTCGTGATACTGAGCAAAGCAAAGGGACCGGATGTTTTGCACTCTCAGGACCAGAAAGCAAATGACCAAAATTAGTCTGTGCACACCAGGCATATGTTCCTGCAGAAAACCAAAAATTAATAAATATCAAATTCAGAATTTTATTTATCATCCAATGGGAAGCCCAGAATTAAATAGGGGTGTGAATTCCCAAATGACCTGCTGAGACCTACAAAGAAGATATAAAAAGCTTACACAAAAAGCATCACCAGAGTTGAGAAAGGGTGAGCATAATTAGCACGTCCCTTGACCTCCTCAAGTGATCCACTATGCTGCCTCTTGCCTTCTTCTTTGCTGTCCCCTGAGCTACTTACCCCAGCAAAGGAGTGGAAACATCAAACACATTCCTAACTGACAACCCTAGCACATACCCACAAACTCTCCTTTGACATTTATTGCCATAAACATTTTAACAATGTCCATTGAACCCACCCTAAGGACATTACTTTTATTTGTAAAAACCTTAATTGATATATGTGTATATATAAAATGTTGTTTCTATACTCAATTTGATTTTTCTGTTTTATAACCCCTTTTATAACTTATAGTGGGCCAAATTCAGTTAATCTGTTTCAACATACAACTACGTTTCACTAGAACAGATAACCCACTATAAGATAACCACCTTCTGTGGGATGAGACAAAAAACACCACTATGGGTTAATTAGTAGGACGTGTATCAATAAATCATTATCATCTCCTGAAAATTCTTACAATCTAAAAATATTTTCTGGCTTTAAATAACTTTCAAAAGGTTGATAATCAATAAATATAAACACACAACTTATTTGCATACGCACACCAATTTTTCTGTTATTGACAGTTTCATGTCTTGAACATAATCTCCAAGTGATAATGAGGAACAATGAATTTAAGCACATACATAAAAAGTTTATATTTATTTTTTATATTCTACTTTTTGCATTTAATTTTTTTATATTTTTATGTTGAGAACTATACGTTTTCCTACATTGGCATTGTTTGATGCACATTTTGAATTTTATATCTCATTCGGATTAAAAAGGTTAAGATTTGAAATACAGAAGTAATTTTATAGCGGACCTCAAGTAGAATGACTACGTCGGATCCATTGCTAAATCCGCTGCTATGAAAGTCGGCTCTCTGTGCAGGGCCCGGAAATTCTTTCCGTCAGAATCTATCCTGCACTTGTATAAATCTACCATCCGCCCGTGTATTGAGTACTGCTGCCACATCTGGTCGGGTGCCCCTGCTATTCTCCTCGGAGTCCTTGACAAAATACAGCGAAGAATCTGTAATGTGATTGATACCGACTTGGCTGACCACCTGCAGTCACTCTCTCACCGGCATGACGTGGCTTCCCTGTACCTCTTCTATAAATACTTTCATGGCTTCTGCTCTGACGAACTTAAATCACTGGTGCCCCCTTAGAAGTGAATTTGCACAAGATACTACATTGGCAACTAGGTTCAACCCTTTTACAGTGAAACCGATGAAATGTAACCGCAATTTCTACTCCAACAGCTTCTTTCCTCGCACTTCCCACCTGTGGAATTCCCTACCGCATGCTTGCTTCCCCGACGGCTACAACCTCCAGGAGTTTAAATGTAGGGTCAATATACACCTCCTAACACACTAACTCACACCCACTCTCTCCAACTCTCTCCCTATGTACATCCTAACTCGTCTATCACCCTCCTTCTGACATTTCCTATACCCAATCGCTCTATGTAACCTCTGCGCAGTGGAATGCCTTGCTTGGGGTGACACGATTAAAAAAAAACAAAAAAAAAAAACAAAAGGAAATTTTTTCTCTTGTGTTTGTAGTATTCAGCTAAGTGCCATACGTGATAAATGCTTCGGGCGATCATGTCATGAAAGAAACAAGACTAACTGGGCAGAAGATTATCCCGCAGTAGTGTGGTAGACTGGTTGCCAGCTAAGGCTATAGAACCCAATCTGTTCTATTATTTGACTCATAGCTAGAGGGGGAAGAGATGTATTATATTATTAAGTAGTAATTAGTGGGGGATCAGTTTATTACTTCATAACAATACGCTTAGGTGATCATGTCTTGAAAGAGCCATGACTGACTGGGCAGTAGATTATCCTGCAGTAGGTTTCCATTGCTTTCTGCAGTAAACTGGCTGCCAGCAAAGGCTATAGAACCCAATCTGTCATATTATTTAACCCATAACTGGAGGGAAGAGACAGATTAATACCTTTCCCAAAGGTATTTGTGCATAAGTGAGTGCAAGGAATTCAACTGAAATTTGAACTCAGCTCCCTGATTTCTCATTCCAAGCCGATATCCACTGCACCACCCACACACATCTGTTTATATCTCATTTGGATTAAAAAGGTTAAGATTTGAAATACAGAAGTAATTTTATTATACAAAAGGACATTTTTTTCTCTTGTGTTTGTAATATTAAGAGTTACAAAAGAGATTCTAAAAGTCCGTTAGGCCTTAATGAACGCTTTCTCTTTTGCTAAACTATAGATGAATGTGTGTCTCATTAAACAACTCAGTTTAAATAGCAAAAAGAATGGTCTGCCTTTTGATTAATTCTTGTTTATTTTATTTTAATTTTTATATTTTTGAATTCTCTGAATGTTGTCATCATGATCTACTTTTTATTTTTTATTTGTTTTACTCTTTGTCCTTTTACCATTAAAAAATGTCATTTGATTGATCACCAAGAAACAATTTATTTTACAATTTTTTATAGAATTTATAATTTATGTCCTTTATATTTATAATTTATGTCCTTTTACCATTAAAAAATGTCATTTGATTGATCACCAAGAAACAATTTATTTTACAATTTTTTATAGAATTTATAATTTATGTCCTTTATATTTATAATTTATGTCCTTTTACCATTAAAAAATGTCATTTGATTGATCACCAAGAAACAATTTATTTTACAATTTTTTTTTTTTTTTATAATCATATCGCTCCAAGCAAGGCATTTTACTGCCACTGTTTTGCAGGGGGTTACATAGAAGGAAAGTTATGAGAAAGAGTGACAGTTTATAGGGGGTGTCAGGAAGTGGATAAGAGAAGGATGAGAATACTGATGAGAGTGGAGTGAACGGAGAAAGGAGCATGAGAGAGAGGATGCAGGTTAGTGAGATAGGAGATGACTATTGACTTTACATTTAAATTCTTGGAGATTGTAGCTGTCAGGGAAGCAAGTAAACAGAATGGAATTCCACAGGTGGGAAGTGTGAGAAAAGAAGCTGATGGAGTAGAATTTGCATTTACAATTTATTGATGTTATTGTAGTAATCTATTTTTATGCTTTTATAATGTTTTGTTTCTTTTTTGGCGGTTAACTATTTGCCTATGGCTGGGATCCTAACAAGTGCTACCACCCTATGTCAGGGTAGACCTGAGATCAACAGCAATTAAGAGTTGGTTCATGCTCTTCACAACCTCCTAATTAGAGGTTTTGCTGCTGAGTGTAGTTTATCATCATACCCAGGATGCAATGTGATATGGTTTTAAACTGAAGGAATAGAATTTTTTTTTTTTGTTTAATCATATCACCCCAAGGAAGGCGGTAACGCCACTGATGTGCAGGGGGCTACGTAAGAGTGAAAAGATTGGGAAAAAGAAAGCCGGAAACCACATCCTGAACAGGGAACAAGGGATGAGCCTCTACACCTGTACAACAGACATGGGTGGAGTGTGAACTGGGCAATAGATTAGTCTATCTACTCCAATAACCCAAAGAAATGAATTTCAAAAATGTGTTATACATGAAAACATTGTTTATACAACACTAAAGTACACAAATCATACTAACATGTCATGATTTGACTTCGTTTAGACTGTTGGTCATTTGTGGTCGAGAGGTCTAAGATGCGCCAGATCACTTGGTAGCTTCTACTATGTGGATAGGTGTTGCAGGTTCAAGGCCTGCTGAATGATGCATATTTTTGTAACAAAAATTAATCGTAAATAATCAGGCCGGTAGAAATAAATATATATACTGTTTGATTATAAACGGAATATCTACTTAAATACGAGTATCGATCAAAAATAATGTTCAAACAAAAAATTTCAAATTGTCGGTTGTTTATAACCATTTCATTAATCTTCATTATATTTCCATAACATGTCATTGTAAACATAGTAAACTAAATCATACTAAGTACACAAATCATATTAATATGCAATGTATAACTATTACATCACAAATTGTGATAAATTAAAATAGTCACAAATTAGATAAATTAAGATATATATATAACAAAAAAAAAAAACGTCCTGTTTGGAAAATTGGTACAAGCGGATTGAAGATCCCAATACAGGAAAGGCATCGGAATTCCAGCCATGGGTCAGTCAGTCAGTCAAGTGTCATACGCGATACACGCTTGGGTGATCATGTCTCGAAAGAGACAAGATTGACTGGGCAGAAGATTATCCCGCAGTAGGTTGCCATTGCTTTCTGCAGTAGACTGGTTGCCGACCCAATCTGTCCTGCTATTTAACCCATAACTGGAAGGAAGAGACGGATTAATACCTTTCCCAAGGGTATTTGCGCGTAAGTGAATACAATAGAATCAGCTGGAATTCGAACTCAGCTCCCCGGCTTCTCCTTCTGAGCCGATATCCACTGTACCACAATGCATATCCCCAGCTATGGGTAGACACTTTAAAAAAGTAGGTACATATCTCCCAATTATCCGCAATCGAGTTGGTAAACCTAGCTTATGACTACTCAGATGGGGTAGTATCTGAATATATAGGCTTTTTTCTAGACGACAATCTTGGGGATAACTGACCGGCTTTACTCGCACAATTGACAGGCCAATATATTCCCTTTACTAGCGTAGCTGATACTGCGAGGGAACTGATTAGGATAAAAAAATGGAGAATTTTTGAACTTGCCAGCAGAGTTCTAGAATTAGCTAAACTCGCCTTTAAAAATTCAGTGCAACGGGAGGGGGAGGCAGTGCAGACACAACTGGGAGGAATACTTTACAGATGCACTAATAAGTCCACTTGTAAAGGAAGATACAGCCAGAGCAACAACGCCTTAACAGCCACGCAGAAGAGCTCCAGACTCTATGATAGGTTGGCATCAACCTAGCCACTTGCATGGGTAGGGAAACTATTCTTAATAGTCACAGAGAGGCTATTCCTAATTCCGAGCTAAACTGGAGGTGGAGTCAACTAAGTCAATTGAATGACGTCTCTCCACCTGAAGGGTGATGGAGGCGGCCACCTCCCAGGAAAATCAGATGTTGGGGTTGTATTCAAGCAGGACACTTAGATGGGGCTTGATCTAGGGTATGAAGGGATACATTTAGTGGGGTGAATAGAAATAGAGGCACGGGAAACGCAGGAGGCCACTCCAAAAGAGAATAGGGGTGGCCCGGACTTACGGTTTGTTTTCAGAAGGAGTGGATGTGAAGCAAATATTGAGTGGGGGCGGGGGTAATAATACCAGCTCTAGTAGATACCAGCGCACTGATCTCTATGATAAACGGAACAGCATTAAAAAAGTTAGGTTTGGGGAACCATAAATTAAGACCATCAAACTTAGGAATAGTTCAGGCAGACGTACAGGGAATTAGGGAATCAGGCATGATAGAATTGACTGTGAGGATTGGGGGGGGGGCTTTCATACAAAATAGCTTCTTCATGTGGCCCCTCCTCTAAGTAGATTAATGGTATTGGGCAGAGACTGACTCAAGAAAAATAGAACTCAGATAGACTTTAACCCTACCGTCTTGAGTATAGGAGGCAAGAAAATACCTCTGGAGTCCGAGAAGGCAAAAACTTCACGGTTGTAGTCAAAGAAGATATAGTAACCCCCCTACCAACACCACAGATGGCTATTTCTGGTCGTGCAGAATTAATGCCCCCAGAAACACGGGACGGTGAGACCTACGTTGTAACCCCTAAAAAAGACCCTTACAGGGCAGACGAAGAGATTGGGCTCTTAAGGGCGATCATTAAGGGGGACAGTATGAATGGCTTTCCGATAGTGGTAGCCAACACAACAAATACCACTACAAAGGTCTCTAGTAGAGAGGAAATAGGAAAAGCAATGATCGAAAATAGTGACAGTCACTCCAATTCGGCCGATCATTCAGAAAGCACCAAAACAGAATGACATGACGACATCATCTGATATTGAAATCATATCCACCCCAACCTGGAACGGGGAACGGGCAAACCATTTATTTGATCTGTCTCCTTTACGACTGACATTGCATAAATCTTTGCGGAGGTATAATAAGGTGAATTTAGTTGGAATTGCTGAAAAAAAGGAATACAAAAGACACAAGACAGAGATAAAGAAACAAGAATTAATTGTTAAGGCAAATAACAGAAAAGAAAAGTCCTTGCAAAACTATTTGTGTTTGTGGCTTTAGAAGTCCAACTATGAAATGTTCTTTAACATCCAAATAAATTAGACGGCTCTTAGAATGTTCAAAGTAGCCTCAAATAAGAAGAGGAAATTTCCTACCTGTTGTTCCTTGCTAGAACATTTGGAAAAAGAGGAAGATAGAAGGATTTTTGCATTGAGCCTGCCAAATTTGGGTGTCCACTGATTGGTCAAGAAAAATCGTCTTGACCAAGCAAACAGGCCCATTTAGATTAGGGGTGGGTGAGAAGAGAAATTATGTGGGAGAAGTAGTAGTAAACCCTTATCGTCTAGTTCACAGCCATTATCAGTCTGATAGCCAGTCCAGTTCAAGTACATAAAGCAAGTGTGGAGAATCTGACCAGCTAAGTCCAAGAAGAGACAGTTTAGAAAGGCAAGGTTTAGAATCAGGTGACGAAAGTAAAGAAGTGACATCAACTATAAGTAAAGAACACTCTGAAAATCATGAACAAATAAAATCAAATGAAAACACAGCCAGTGAAAAGGACCCTTCTCATCCAGAAAAATTATTAAAGAAACTAGCATAAATATCTGAAATTGTTCAGCATCATGAGAACAAGCTTTTGCAACTTAGCCGAGAAAACACTGACCTTCTGGAAAGCAACAGTATTCTTCGGAATCAACTCCTCCAGTGTGAAGTGACAGGTGAGTCAAAAATGGCTGATGTTAATGCACTCACACAAGAGTTTACCATATTGGAGAAGCAGAGAAGAACCTACAAACAGTTCTTAAAAAAAAAAAGAAGTTTGAAAGTTCAATTGCAACAAACGTTGGAAGAAAATTCTTAAAATCAAAACCTTGATGCAACCTACAAAGTGATGCCCAAAGAAAAACATGAGCAGATTACTGAATGTTTACAAGAAGGAGGAAAATTATCCAAGCAACAGTTGCAGTGTAACAACACCATCAAGAAATTGAGGGTTAAGAAAAAAGAAAGTGATTCTCTTATTTCACTCAAAAGAAAAAAAAATTGAAGGGCAAAAAAACAAACTTGAACGTTTTAAAGCTGTCTTAGATTTAAAAGAAGAAATTAAAAAAAAAAAGCAAACAGAAGCCATAGCCAAATTGGATGCTGCAGTTTTGAAGTGGATCTTGCAGTTATTAATAATAAATGGTAGCGTGCGGGACACCTCCAGGTTGTTGTTATCACTATGTTCGGGCTCAGCTAGATATGCTCTTTTTGGGGCATCTTTCACTCAGTAGATTTCACTCATCTTACAGACATCCTGCTTTCAGTTCGGGATAAACTCCCTCACCAAGTGAGGTTACCCTCAGAACCCACGACGGAATTGTGGCGCTACTGTAGTTCCTTGGGCTGTGCGACATTAGTGGAAAATGATAAGCTGCTGGCAGTGGTACCAATCCCTCTTTTGAACAAGAAAGACACCTTTGGGGTTTACCAGGCAATGAGCTCGCCGGTCCCTTATCCAGTGGAGGGTCAATACCTAGAAATAGTCGCTAGATATGTACTAGATGTGGACTACATAGCATTTAACTGTGATGTAATGAAATTCATGCTACTGACTCCGTGTGAAGCTGAAATTTGCAAGTCTAATATATTGAAGTCTTGTATTTCAAGAAATCCTGTGTATATGATAAATAGCTGCCAACTCTGCCTACTTGAATTGTTTAAGTCTTAGATTGTTAAATAGGGTAAATAATTATCTATATCAGTCAGTTAAGTGCCATACATGATACACATGACTGACAAGGCAGAAGATTTTTTCTGAGATAGGTTGCCAACTAAGGCTATAAAACTTAATCTGTCCTGCTATTCAGCATATATAGCTGAGATGGGGAGAAGAGATTGATTCATACCTTCCCCAAGGCTGTTTGTGCATTCACATGAATGCAATGAATTCAACTGATTTTGTTTTAGGAAGAATGTACCAGGATTAATGAATATTATAGAGAATTAAATTAATAATAAAATAAGCTGTAAACAATTCCACAAATATTTTCCTTAAAAAATATAAATAAGCAATGCAATTATTGCAATTATAATATTATTGCATGAATATTGATTTCTTTTTTCAAATTAATACATGTTCAGAAGACATGACTGGCTTTGAATGAAATTACTTTATCAAGCAGCAAGAAAATAATTTCTGAAAATTGAAGAAAAACTTATATCAGAAGAAAGACGATATGTGAGCATAGCCAAAAAAATCTGTTTCCAGCTTTAAAATGAATTATTATTATTATTTTTTTTTGTATTTTTTAAAGTTTGTTAATAAATTAACAAACAGTGAAGAATGGTGACATGATAAATAAAAAAAATATCACTGCACTCATGTGGAAAAAGAATTTCATACAATTGACGGTGAAAAAAAAAACAACAGGACGAAGAATCAAATAAAACAATGTTTGAGTTTAATAAACACAAAATAACACAATAAGAAAGTCTGAACCAGAATTGTCACAATGAAAGAGAAGCAAAAAAGAAAAAAAGACCATTAAAAATGAGATAAGGTTGTGCAGAAGGGAATCTAGTCACGTGGTCGAATGTCACGTGGCCAGGTATCGGCAGGAAGCTGTCATTTCTGCTAATGCGTAAAACGGGTCTAGTAAGAAGAAACATTACTTCTGAGGATTTACTTGGGTGAGTTTAGAAAGCAACATTTTTTTTTCTTTTTCTTATTTATTTTCATTGTTTACGTTTGTTGTAAATAGGGAGACCGTTTTTAAAGTTTTGTTTTCTTTTTTCCTAATGCCGCGTGTTTATCTTTTTTTCTCCTCACTTAAAGACAACTCGAAACAATACAGTAAACAACATGATTTTTATCTTTCGGTTATCGGCAATCGTTTTATCACATCTTTTTTTTTTTTTACTCGGTTATTTTCTTTTAACTCGATTTAATTCTAATTTTGTGACTTAGTTTGGGCCAAAAAAGATATCAGAAAAAAATAATGTTTCTAGGATGTATTTTTCTCTCTCATTGAAACAAATCGTCGACGACGTAAGAAGAGAGTCACTTAGACTTTTCTTTTTAATAATGTCTTTTTTTTTTAGTTTGTTTTTTACTTTGATTATTTTCAAGCTTTTTCTTTTTGCATTATCATAAAAAATAATTAAAATTTTCTTGTATCAAAGATAATTTAGAAAACTCATTTTTTAAATTTCTCTTTGTACTTCGTAGACAATTGACACTCCGTGTTAAAATAAAGCTGAAAAATAAAGAAAATACTTTTAAAAATGAAAACAAATGAATTTCGTCCTCAAAATCTTTGTCTTTCTTAAGAATTAGTTAAATAATTTCATTGCAATTTATTTGAAAACATGTCTGAATTTGCTGTAATTAGTAATTATTATTACTTAAGAAAATTTAAAACTTTTTGTTCATTTTTTAACAATCTGAATAATCAAGAAATAAGACTTTCACAAAATTTAGCCCACATCCTTCTGACCTCACCCCATAAATTTTTCATCTGAAATTCAGGAAATTTAAGCGATTAAATTTTGTAACGAAAATGAATGTATGTTTTAAAAAAATGGAGGCGTCAATAAACTGACACCAAAACTTTTTATAAATCAAATTAAATTTAGTTTAATTGTAAAACTGTAAGTTTTTATGCTAATATTTTCCTTTCTCGCACTTTCGCTATGGAACTCTCTTCCAGCTTCTTCATCAGTCAACTTTGATCTTAAAAAAGAATGAAATGAAATGTCAATCGTTATCGTTTTTTGTCTTAATTTCTATTCTTTTATTTTCGCTCTCTTTAATGTTTTTCTTTTATTTTTTTCTCATATTCCGCCAAAAAAATCTTTTTCGTTTTAGTAATTTTTCTTTTTTACAGTTAAGTTTCATTGCCTTGCTTGAGGTTAAAATTATTTCATAAAAAATGATTGTGGTTTGGTGTTAGTTTATTGATTTTACTTGTTTTTTATTTTACATCACATAATCGTTCGTTGTCATACCATTTCATTTCCTTACAAATTTTTTTTTTTTTTTTTTTTTTTTTATTGTTAACAAACACTGACTAAATTAATTTGTAATTAAATTCGAAACAAAACTCATCTATTTATCAACACAGAACTGGATTCCGTATGTTCAGGTTTTATTTCAGATCAATTTCAAAATCTTACCTCCCTGATTTTTAATCTTATTTTCTTAGGTGTTTTAAAAACAAAATGAAATACTTTTTAAGTTTACTTTTTACACAGATTGAACTTTTAATCCTTACTATTAACTTGTAATGTTTGTGAAGAAAAACTTTAAAAAATCAATTTCAATATAAGATAAGATTTGGTAGAAGGAACAAATACAGGTTCAACAAATTATAGCATGCTCATTAATATAAAAACGCCTTTTTATTGAAAATTATTAATAAAAAAGCCATATAAGTGCTGAGTAAAATTGTTTTTTCATTTCACTGCCAAGTAAGGCAACAAAGCTCTAAGACGTAAAAGGGTTAGAGTGAAAGAAACTAAGAAAACCTTAGAGTAAGTGAAAGAGACAGAAAGTGATGATTAACATTGCATTTGAATTTTTAAATATTGTAGTTGTCAGGAAAGCGAGAAGTGCAAAAAAAAAAAAAAATGGAACTACAGTTGCAACTAGCGATTTCAAGAGTAAAATAATGAGACCTAACTGCCAATCTAGTATTGCACTTAAATTCATGAAGACTAGATGGTAAAAAGATGAAGTAATATTTATTTTGAATAATACAAAAATGTGGCACATGGTCAAAAGAGGAGATAAGAGAAGATTAGTTTTTCAGTCTGTTATGTCTTAAACTTAGCTAGCCATGATTACTGATCCAAACATACCACAGTATTCCTTATACCAAAACAACACATTCTTACTATAGCTACTATAATACCTCAAGATTTGTATGTCGTCTTAACTTCTCCCCACATGTATTATTTGTCTGCGTGTTGGAAGTAAAAATAACAACATTTAAAAATGAAAGCCCAATGAATATTTACAATAAATACCAAAGAGGAAAGTTCATCAGGACAATTTCTATAAAAATGCTTATAGAAAAAACAGGGAAGTTATGTCACGGTGGTGGGAATGCGATTGGAGCCAAGATGCTAGGTTAGGACTAATAACAATACAGATTCTTTTGAAGGTTTTGTCAAGGATCTTGCTTGAGATGTATAACATAAGCATCAAAGCTGATGTAGCGGCCATATTCAATGCATAGACAAATGGTAGATTATAAAAGTGTGAGATAGATTTTGTAAGAAAAATTGTTTAGCATGACACAATGCAGTTGATTCAGTATATTTGTTCCAATTCATGTCAGTGAAAAATGTTAGACCAAGATGTTACTCTCTTGGAGGTTAGCATGTGCCATGCTGATGGATAGCAAAAGATGTTTTTAAGTAGATAGCAACTTAAAAAATTTAATTAATGTATTCAAGGTAGAAAATGTAATTAATGCAATAAGAACAGCCATGATTAAGAGGGTCAAGAGGAAACTTCAACCACAGTAGTTGGCTAAATAAAAAATGAAAAAAACCGTGAAACAAAATGCATATCAATAATGATACAGGTATGTCTAATGACTGACTATATTAAGTCTAACCGATGAATACTTTTGTTTGCATGAGGATGGTTGTCTTCATATAAATTGTCTTGAGGACTTTCAAGTCATAGTCAAAATGTGATTATCACTTAAAAGTCTTAGACAATTTTTTTTTTATTTTTTTTTTTTTAATCGTATCACCCCGAGTGAGGTGGTAATGCCACTGATGTGCAGGGGGCTACATAAGAGTAAAAAGATTAAGTAGAAGAGAGTGAAGAGGAAGGCGAACCAGTTAGAAAGGAGCAAGAGAAGGATGGGAATACAGGTGTGATGATAGTTGTAAAGGTGGAGAGAAAGGAAAGGATATATGTGGTGGTGAAACTAGAGTCAAGTGGTTAATAGATGAGTATTGACATTGTATTTAAATTCCTGGAGGTTGTAGCCGTCAGGAAAGCAAGATTATGGAAACGAGTTCCACAGGCAGGAAGTGCGAGAGAAGACGCTGCAGGAGTAGAATTATCGTCTGCATTTGGTTAATCTAACTGTGAATGGGTGGGACCCAGTTGCCAATCTGGTTGCACGAGTAAACACCTGTTGCAGAGGCACCAGTGACTTAAGTTCGTTGGACCAGAAGCCATGAAAGTATTTATAGAATAGACAAAGGGAGGCCACATCTCGTCGGTGGGGAAGTGGCTGTAGTCGAGCCACCAAGTCGGTACCTATCACATTACTGATTCTCCTTTGGAGCCTGTTGAGAACACTGAGTTGAACAGAAGGGGTTCTTGACCATATATGGCAGCAGTATTCTATGCACGGACGAATAGTTGAATTTATATTAAATCATGTTCCGACCATTACTTAAAAATTCTCAAGATGATTTATGCAAACAAAAGAATTGGTTTTAGTGTTTAGTCTGTCTGTCCATAGATGTACCCAAGTTAATATATATTATTGATACTTATTTGGTATAAACAATATTTTACTTTCTTCAATTGAGGACTGACAGGTAAGAAGCGCTAACTGGTTACCTCATTTTACACTATTTTTTTTTTCTTTTCGTATTACCAACTAGTGAAGTTGAAGCTTTCCTTTTGTCTCTCTATTATTTCTGTTTTTATTGCATCGATTAATTTATGATTTACAGAAAATGATAAAGTTTAAACAGTGTTCAAAACATATCAACTTATTTTGTAAATTTTCTGATTTTAGGCATTTATTTTTAAGTAATTATAAATGTTATACACTTCAATTACAAATACTTTCAAATAGAGCTTAAGATATTTCTGTTAAATATTCACTCTACTTAGTTTGAACATTATGTATCAATAGCAGACAATTGCATATATTAAATGTACCAACTATTATGGGACAACATTGTTATAAAAATGAATGTCATATCTCCTCTGATTTATAGTCACTTACTGAAAATACTCAAATCTTTCTAGCACATATACAACTCTGGCATCAAATTGGATTTTTACATTCTGTCTCAAAAACCCATTAAAACACGTCCCAAGTTCCACTTGCTAAACACTGTTATTTGATTGGTCCGTAAGTGGACATATCATGTTCTTGTCCACGTCCGCACACCTGGATTGCTAGCTAACATGACAAATTTCATCTTTCCTCACACATATTTGTGAAAATTTTAATCAGCGAATGAGAACTCTGAAAAACATACACAGAAACAAAACATGAGAAGTCTAACAAGCCTACACAACGTTTGGTTTCGCTATATAAATCATCAAGAAAGTTGAATTCGTAGGAAGGGCTTACAGGTTGCTACACAGCCGATCAGCAACACCCCTGCCCTGCCTTCTCACCCACTGTCATGTCAAGTCCTTACCACTCATCCTTACACATTGTCAGCAAGGAAGAAAAAAGCAACAACCTGTCAACGTCATGATTACTACTAGGGAAGGAAAGTGAGAACATCTCAGAGTTACCGATTACCTAACTCACTCTTCAAGTGACACACATGTATTTGATCCCTTTCCTTCTCTTTCAACCTTCCACCCCTTCTCTCTAAGGACACCCGCTTTAGGAAACCCCATATATTCTCATGAGCATTACATACAATTACAAATGGCCAGCCTAAAACAAAATCATACCAGCCTCTGATGCCAGCTGAGTAATAATTAAGGATAACCAAATTCATAAACCACTCTTCTATTTATTCAATAAATGAGATAAATTCACATCTGCTTGCCATAATTCTTCTTGCAACCATACGCTTGTTTATAACAAAGGCAACATTATACATTACTGACTCTGTTCCTTAATAGTAGTTATAGATGTATACACATACTAAATGTAACATTTGTTATGGGACTTAGATAATACAATTGGCTCTTTAATGGTCTAGGATAAGGAGAATAAATGAAAAACAAATGTCATAAATACAAGGTATGTATAATAGCAGGTGACATATTTTAATGACACATTTTGGTGTCATTTTTGTTTTTGTTTTTTTGTACCAAATTTAAGGACAGAAATAAAAAAGAAAATGTCTAGCATGGTGCATTGAATCAGCTTTCTTTGCAGTAGATCTAGTCAGTTAAGTGCCATACGTGAAACACGCTTGGGCGATCATATCTCGAAAGAGACATGACTGACTGGGCAGAAGGTTGACTTTGTTTTCTGCAGTAGACTAGTTGCCAGCCAAGGCTATAGAACCCAATCTGTCCTGTTATTTAACCCATAACTGGAAGGAAGAGATGGACTAATACCTTTCCCAAGGGTATTTGCGCGTAAGTGAATGCAATGAATTCAACTGGAATTCAAACTCGGCTCCCCGATTTCTCGTTCCAAGCCAGTATCCAATGCACCACAATGCACATCCGCTCTAAAAATAGACACTTACAGCACCTGGTATTCCCAACACTTGCTTTAATATAATCATTCTATTTCATGTCAGGAGAAAATTCTAGACTGATAAGGCACAATGATACGGGTTAGCATCAGCCATATTGATGAAAGGCAAAAATGATTCTCTAAGATAGTAGTTTTGTTTTAGTGGCATTAAAAATTACAAGCTATTTCTTACCCCAGCTTGAAGCTCATTTTAAAGTTCAGTTGCCATTTTGGCTTTATCAGACTTGCTATTAAAACAGGAGTAAATAGTTGAGTTTAGTATAAATCACGAGTTAGAATATTGTTGCTGGCTTACCAAATATGGCAGCTACAAGTACTGAATCAAGTTACATTTGGAAGCCTATCTTACTTTCTACATTTTGAATTGACTAGTAGCCTAATTTATTTTAAAAGTAGCACAAGAAAGTTGCCAGTAGTGAAATTTCTAAAATTAGTCACTTAGTTTGGTAACTATACATTATTTAGGCCAACCACTTGTCAGTTAGTTATGTAATTAGTCCTTTTCACAATTTAACTAGAATTTTGAAAATCTGTTAATGCTAGAAAAATTTTTCTTTTTTTTAAATTATACTTTTGTTTGCTATCATTTTTTTTTTTTATTGTCCTTGATCCTTTATTTTAAATAACTTTGTTAATAGGGAGCACAACATATTATACTCTATTTTAACACATTGGCTGCTGACTACAAGATAACTCATTTATTATTATGCTGACTGTGAGTTATCTTGTGCTGAATATGAGTTTATTTGCAGTGATATTTTTATTGAAAATCAATGTTAAGACTTGAAGTTATAATCAACTCATAATATTTTTATTGTCCACGTGGACTATTATAAAGTTGTCATTTGAAGCCACATCTTATAATTGGCCTCTGGCAGTCAATGTTTTTAGGATATTATAAATAAAACTGCAAAATCTAGTGCTTTCTTAACTATTTTATACGACTGCTGCTTCTTTTAGTACTTAATAAACAAAGTGAATATGTTTGTCTATACTTCTGAGTTGAGGTAGTATTTACATTATTTGGCCTGTTGTCCTTATCTTTATTGCCAAATTCACAATGCTTTGGCTGTTGTTGTATTTTCTAGACTTATTCGGGAGATATGACTTGTTGAGGACACATGGCCCAGTGGATAAAAGCGTTGGTTTAGATCCAATGACTTGACCCAAAGAGTTGTGAGTTCAATACCTGACTACAGCAATGATGAACAAATAGCTTAGAGAGTTGTTAAAGGGAGATAACTAAGACATCAGGAAGTGGCATGGCTCATGGAATGAGAACAATATACCCCCAGTGATTGAAATAAAGTGTTCAGTTCAATATCCTAATCTCCTAAAGAAGGCTGGAGCATACAATGGCAAAAACATCATAAATTTGGCAATAAAGATGAGGACAACAGTCAGAACTATCTAAGTAATGTGAATAGATTTACCAGAGAAATTTTCTTGTTTGTTTGATTGACACTGTTATATATGTACTTAATTACAATCATTGGTATATCCCAATCCTTATAAATATGTTAGACACTATTGTTCAGTCAGTCAGTTAAGTGCCATACATGATACACGCTTGGGTGATCATGTCTCAAAAGAGACATGACTGACTGAGCAGAAGATTATCCCGCAGTAGGTTGCCATTGCTTTCTGCGGTAGACTGGTTGCCGACCAAGGCTATAGAACCCAATCCGTCCTATTATTTAACCCATAGCTGGAGGGAAGAGACAGATTAATACTTTTCCCAAGGGTATTTGCACGTAAGTGAATGCAACGGATTCAACTGGAATTCGAACTCGGCTCCCTGATTCCTCGTTCCGAGCCGATATCCACTGGACCACAACGCACATCCCTCTGTCTAGCAGTTCACCACTAGCAGTGGTTATCTACTTCCCGCAGCTAGTGAGTATTGCATTTTGTTGATCTTATAAAGATTACTATTTCGTTTTCCAACCTTTGCTTTGGTTATTTGTCATTCAGTAACCTTTTTAGGTTACAACAGACACATTTTGAGATTTTTTTTTTGTTTGTTGTCTCAATACAATTTTCACTAAATATCTCCTTGATAAATTGTTTTATGTCAGGGTAAATGTCCCTGACATAAAACAATTATCTTTATTGTAAATGTCAATTTACAATAAAGATAATTATTTAAAATAAAGATAATTGTAAACAATTATCTTTATTGTAAATGTCCCCCCTTTTTTTATACCCTTAATCCCATCTCGATAGAAATGACTGCGAAAATATCTCGATCCCCAAATTTATGAACACATCATGCAGATGCATTCTGGGATTTCTTTCTAGCTAATAAGAGAGGCCACTTCTTGGCTTCATCCACCTTTTCTTGATCTTTTTCGTTTTCAAGTCAGAATGCTGCAATCACTTGTCTGTAAACATTTTGTGTGTTAACTTTATTCTTACTTTGTGAACATTTTTTTTGTCTCATTACTGTTGCTTTGCCTACTTTTGTCTTG
Organism: Ascarosepion bandense; assembly: GCA_037127315.1. NCBI lineage: Eukaryota > Metazoa > Mollusca > Cephalopoda > Sepiida > Sepiidae > Ascarosepion > Ascarosepion bandense. Next base: position 1,241,813 of record JBBBDQ010001170.1, on the reverse strand, counting down.
CATATATTGTTTGCTTAATATTATTTTTGCCCTGTTCTTTTCTTTTTCTTGTTATTGTTCATTGAAAACTTTGTCAATTCATTTGTTGGTCATTTCTGCCAATTACATGACCAATTACTCTCCATATAAACACATGCACACATTGTTTGATAACCTGATGGTTGTTGATTGTTTTGTTTGTCAACTTTATCGTCTCTTATCAATATTTCTATTGTTTTCTTTTTTTTAGATCTTATCTTCTGATGAAAATAACGTGTATTTTATATTTTATCAGATTTTATATATTATCTGTTTGGACAAAATCATTTTATATTTACTATGTTGTTAAATCTATGGATGTTCAATGGAGGATAGAGCCATAGCTTCACTACACTAGATGTTGCTGTTGAGGTTTGTCTAACAAGTAAAATTTAATGGGGGTGAATTTGTCTCCTGCCTGACTGATTTTGAATACAGATTGATTTCTCCTAGACTAGTTGCCAACCAAAACTGGAGACCTTAGTCTGTTATACTATTAACCCCTAACTTGGAATAGAAGAGATGGATTCATACATTTCTAAGGGTATTTGTGTGAAACTGAATGCAATGGCTTTGGTTGGAATTTGAATTCTATGTGCCACTCATACTTTCTATGCTGATAGCCACAACACAACCTAAACATCCATTTTAGATTTGCTTCATACATTTATTTACAATACTTTCAGTCAGTTAAGTGGCATGCGTGATACCCGCTTGGGCAACCATGTCTCGAAAAAGACATGACTGACTGGGCAGAAGATTATCTAGGTTGCTATTACTTTCTGCGGTAGACTGCTTGCCAACCAAGGCTAGAAAACCCAATCTGTCATGTTATTTAACCCATAACTGGAGGGAGAAGACGGATTAATACCTTTCCCAATGATATTTGTGTGTAAGTGAATATGGGGAATTCAACTGGAATTTGAACTCGGCTCCCCAATTTCTCATTCCAAGCTGATATCCACTGCACCACAACGCACATTACTTGGTGGATATATTCCAAGAGCACTCAGAATTTGTAGCCCTCAATATTTTTTTTTTTTTTTTTTAGAAGTGTTTCACTCCGAGCAAGGCATGTCACTGCCACTACTGCACAGGAGGTTACATAGAGTGGAGAAAGGATGATTAAATATAGGAAATGTCAGAGGGTGAGTGATAGGCGGGTAGGGATACCGAGAATGGTTAATTATAGGAAATGTCAGAGGGTGGGTAAATGAGAGTATTCTGAGAATAATTGGGAGTTAGTATGATAGGAGGTGTCTATTGACCCTACATTTAAACACCTGGAGATTGTAGCTGTCAGGAAAGCAGACTTGTGGAAGGGAGTTCCACAGGCGGGAAGCACGAGAAAAGAAGCTGTTGGAGTAGAATTTATGGTTACATCTTATTTGTTTAACTGTAAAAGGGTGGGACCCAGTTGCTAATTTAGTATCTCATGTAAATTCGTGCTTAGGCAGCACCCGTGTCTAAGCTCATCGGAGCAGAAGGCATGAAAGTACTTGTAGAAGAGGCACAGAGAAGCCACATCACGCCGGTGAGAGTGATTGCAGCCGGTCTGCCAAGTCAGTATCAACCACGTTACAGATCCTCCTTTGTATTTTGTCAAGAACCCAAGGAGAGCAGCAGGGGCACCCGACCAGATTTGGCAGCAATATTCAATACACGGGCGGATGGTAGATTTGTATATGTGCAGAATAGATTCAGGTGGGAAAAACTTCCGGGCCCTACACAGAGAGCCAAGTTTCATAGCAGCAGATTTGGCAATGGATTCGATATAGTCATTCCATTTGAGGTCCGCTGAAAGTGTAAGGCCAAGGAAGTGTAGTATTTTACTGTCTGGGAGGCTAGCCTGTCCCATGCTAATGGGAGGTAGATGCGATTGTCTATAGTGGTTAGTTGATAACAGCTTCGTTTTAGAGGCATTGAAATTTACTAGCCATTTCCTATCCCAGGCCACTACGGATTGGAGGTCCTTTTCAAGTACGGCAGCGAGGTTCACTTTGTCGTCCACACCTGGTTTTTGATCAATGCGAGAGTAGATTGTTGTGTCATCAGCATACATGCCAACTTGGGATCTAATGGCGTCGGGGAGATCATTAATGTAGATCAAAAAGAGCATGGGACCTAGGATAGAACCTTGAGGGATGCCTGTGTTCGTATGGTAGTTTTGGGAGGCATGCCCATTTAATACCACCTTCAATGTGCGGTTAGAGAGGAATGACTGGATGAGGTCTAACAGATGTCCAGTTATCCCTTAGCTCCGCAGTTTGCACAAGAGGCCAGCATGCCAGACCCTGTCGAACGCTTTGGAGATATCCAAGGCAACGGTTCGGGCGTCGCCATTCTTGTCTAGTGCCCGGTATATGTACTCGGTAATGGTCGTTAGCATATCAGCAGTAGACCTGGTGAAGCGAAACCCGTACTGTTTGTCAGAGAGAAGCCTGTTGGCCGTGAGATGCTGAATCACCTCGGCGTTGATAATGGCTTCGAAAACTTTGCCAAAGATCGGAAGGAGACTAATAGGACGGTAATTGACGGGGTCTGAGGGTTCGCCAGAATTCTTAAATATAGGAACTGCACAGGAGGACTTCCAACAGGCAGGAAAACAGGAAGCAGATAGGCAGAGGTTATAGAGTTTAGAGAGGACAGAGGAGAGTTCTGGGGCACATTTCTTCAGTACTATGACTGGGATTCCGTCACCGCCGCTCGCTTTGTGTGGGTCAAGTTGTGCAATTATCTTGGCGACCAGCAAGGGTGTAATGTGGACACTATTTAGTTGAGCCTTAGTTCTGGGTGGGAAGTCGGGTGTAGGTATTCCTAACGAGTCCAGTGTCGAATTGGTGGAGAATCTACAGGCAAAGCATTCAGCCTTATCCGCTGGGTAGGTGAGAGCTTCAAACTCATTGATTAGTGGGGGTATTGAAGTCTTGTTCTTGTTGAGCACGCTTTTGCAGAGACACCAGTAATCTTTGGAGCCAAACTTAGAGGATGCTATGCGTTGCTTCATTCTGGTAGCAAACGCCCTCTTAGCTTCATTCAGTACTTTTTTACACTTGCTCCGTGCTGAGGCGAAAAGGCGCCTGTTTTGGTTCGACGAGCAGCTTCTATAGAGCCAGAAGAAATGGTTCCGGTGGGCAATGGCGGCCGAGCAAACGGGTGAGAGCCAGGGGGACGAATTTGATTTTAGTTGGAATTTCCTGGCCGGGATAAAAGCATCGATGCCAGCCTTAACCCAAGAGGAGACCTCGGAGATACAGTCTTTGACAGGAAGATGGAAGACGTTGTTCCAGGGGACATCGCAGAGGAAGTCTCGGAACGAGTCCCAGTCTGCTCTCTGGTAGCAGTATGATATTCTGCTGGTCTGGTTTTCTTGGATAGAGTTAGCGCGGATTGAGATGTTGACGGAGACTATGGTGTGGTCAGAGTTTCCGAGGGGGCAGAGTTGCCTGGTAGTGCAGGAGTCTGGGATGGAGGTAAAGCAAAGGTCAAGTAAGAGTCCCTTCCGTTAGGATTATTAGAGAAACGCGTGGGGAAGTCCACCACTTGCGTTAGAGCTTGGGTTATTGAAAAATACATGGTGTGGATCCCAGCAAGGTCGGTGGCTGAGTTTTCAAGCCACTTGGTGTGGTGGGCGTTAAAATCGCCAAACACAAATATATGGGCAGATGGGTGAGAAGAAATGGCCCTGTCGATATTAGTAGAGATGCAATCAAGTACCGTACAGTCAGAGGAGGAGGGGGAGTGGTAGAGGAAGAAGAGATAGCTAACCGAGCTTAGAAGTGAGAGACGGAAGCACATGAAGGAATGATCCAGGGATTTAAGAGATGTGACCCTGGCTAGGGGGAGATGTTCGCTGACATATACACCAAGCCCATGCATATGGACATTGGAGTCCTTCCTGAAGAGAGGAAGGTAACCAGGAACGAACAGCTCTGAAGAGGGGATAGAAGGGTCAAGGTTAGTCTCACATATAGCTAAGATATCGGGTGAGTTAGTTAGAAGGAAAGACTCTACACTATTAAAGTTACTGCGAATACCTCGTATGTTTGTGAAGGAAACGCAGATAGGTTTGGGTGATTTATGACTAGCTGGTTTAGTCTTGCTATTTTGTTTGTTTAATTTCATGCTGGTTATAGTTGTGGATAGTGAGAGGTTTAGATTAGGGTCAGATGGTCGTTAATTGCAGCAGGTGAAGGATGGTGAATGGCGCCGCCTGCAGCATAATGTGGCCTTGGGGTTGCCCATCGGAAATTCATGCAGGGACACCCGTCCATGCGCGAAATGGCACTACAGGAACCCCGATATTATTCAACTGTTGATCAGAGCAGCCTCTCAAGACGCTACGCAAGAGTTCGGGCTCCTAATCTTCAGTCGGAAGCAGCAATCAGGAAACTGCCAACCCGGTACCCTCAGAATGAAGAGACGTAGCCTCCATACTCACCAACTGCAAAAAACTTCCAGCCGAATCGGCATCAAGACCGAAAAAGAGAGAGATGAACCGGGAACCCCTTCCTAAACAAGAAGCAAGGTGATCACCTCTACTCCTGTCCAAAAGAAGGGGGTAGAGTGTGAGACCAGGCGATAGTAGGTACTATCTACTCCAATTAAAAAAAAAATAAATAAAAGAGTGACTGAAGTTTACTAAGTTATAACTTAGTATAAGTTGAAACTAAATTTGATAATTAAAAACAATTTACACAATCATAGTGGCAGTGCATTACAAGAGCGACTAGTAGAGAACTTAGGTTAGTAACAAAACAAGAACAAAAATTATACAAAAAAGATAAGAACCAAAGGAATAAAAAAAAATTTTTTAAAAATACAGCAAAATAAGATCAGACTGGCTAAATTGAAAATACTTTTAAATTCCTCTAGTCACCTACTTATTTCATATTTCATGCAAAGCAGAAAGTTTGTCAAATATTTCAAAATAAAAGAATGATCTATTCAAGTAACTCCAGTGAATCAAGATATATTACTCTGCTGTAACAAAATATCCTATGCCCACTTTTCTCTATGTGAACAAAGTAATACAAAGAACTATATATAGTAATCACCACGTTCACCGGCATCTTGCTTAGGAGATAAGTAATGTCTTACAAATTTTTGTATATCCATTTATTGTACTTTCTTTTGCAATAACCCTTTCTTCTTTCCATCTATCATGTTGGTTGCTCTTCCCCTCAAGTAAAAACCTTGTATATTGTAACCCCTTTTTAAGGATACAACATACTGTACCTAACAATTCTATCACAACTACATTCAAAGATTTCCAAAAGAGGCTTGAAACAGTGGATAGTATATATATTTTTTCCACTTCTTATACAGACCTATAATAATGTCCAATTAATAAGTTAAGCACAATAAATAATAAAAAGTTATGAAAAGCTAGTTCTCACCTGCCAGCAACTAATGAAGAGATTCCTGCTTCATACCAACTTGACAATCACATGGTTGATTCTCACGGCCACACCCAGTTAAAATTGAGTTGTGTACTTAGCTGCATGTGCGTTGTGGTGCAGTGGATATCAACTTGGAACAACAAATCAGGGAGCTGAGTTTGAATTCCAGTTGAATTCCTCACATTCACTTACGCACAAATACCCTTGGGAAAGGTATTAATCCATCTCTTCCCTCCAGTTATGGGTTAAATAATAGGACAGATTGGGTTCTATAGCCTTGGCTGGTAACCAATCTACCACAGAAAGCAATGGCAACCTAATGCAGAATAATCTTCTGCCCAGTCAGTCATGTCTCTTTTGAGACATGATGACTCAAAGCATGTATCAGGTATGGCACTTATTGAGAATCTCAGATTTTTACTAAGCTGTGGTATCATTTTTTTTAAGTTTCAATAGGAATTTATCACCCTGTTGGTGGGGCTTCAGAATATGCTGACCGCATCAATGTAGGGGGTAACCCCCTCCCCACCCTGGAGGCTACCTGTTTGCTGTTGGTAGTGAAGCTTGAGGATGGGATCCTGGTAGTTGAGGGTTTTAGGAGTTGGGTTATACATACACTCCTAACCTCCAACACACCACTTTAGCCTCTATTTGAGCTAGACGGGCAATTGGAGAGGCTCATTTCAATCAACCAGCTAGTCATGTCAAGCCCTAAGTCAGACTAACAAAACAAACAAAATTTTCTCAAATTTACCATATTAAACATTAAACTAACTTAATTGTAGCTGTAGGGCCAATCAGACTAGGAACAAAGAAATCTGACATAGCTGTTTCAACTTCTGAGGAAAGCTCATACTTGGGGGGACCATCTCGGATATGATAGGTACTTGGAACCCTCGCCACATTTGAGTGTAGCCCAGGAAGAATGAGATTTTACCCCTTCATCATTTCTCACATATGGGGCTCCAAGGTGGGCGGGGAGCATGGCTGATGAATAATATTAATAATAAAGTATGAGCACAAAAAACACCCCAAGAGACTACACATTGATATAGACACAGAAAGTGATAGAGGAAATCAGAGGAAAAATTTTCAAACTTCATTGTAATAGAAGCAATTGAAGACAAACTAATAATGAAATTGTCACCTTTTGTAATAGAAATTTCATGATCTAAAGATAAGGCTCTACCCACACCAACTTAAATTCCTCCAGAGGTGAGGTGAGAAGCACTGAACTTTCACTGTGTATACTGGAAGCAATTAAGAACAATAACTCTATCAAAAAAACAAAAAATTACAGACATAAAAAGAACATCTGTGCTGATACCGAACAAAAGCGAGGAACTGGATGTTTGCTCCATAACAACAAAAAAGCCAAATGACCAAAAGTTGTCGTTGCGCATTCAGGTTTGCACAGATGTTCCGGTTGAAAAATATAAATTAATCAAATATCAAATTTCCATTTCGCGAGCCTATGCAAATTTTATTTACCAGCCAATGGGAAGCCCAGAATCAAATACAAGTGTGAAATCCCAAACGAGCTGCTTTTGATCCAAAAAGCAGCTATAAAAAGCCGAGACAGAAAGCACCCAGCAGACAGACCAAAGGACAGACAAGCTTGATTAGTACCTCCCTTGACCAAGACAAGCGGCTACTATGTTCGCCTCCCTTCACCTCTCCATACTTTCTTCCATGTCTCAAAAGTACTTACTGACCTAAGGAGCAACTACATCAAAGACATTCCTTACTCACAACGCTCCCACATTCCTAAGCCTAAATCTCTTTCAGCATTTTATTAGCCATGAACATTTTAACCTCCATTGGACTTATATTCAAGTATTACTGTAATTGTAAAAACATTAATTGATATGTGTATATATAAAAATGTTATTTTCTACTCAAATTGCTTTTCTTGATTTTATAATCATTTTATGACTTATAGTGGGCTATCTACCACAAGGCCAAATTCTGTCAACCTACAACCAGAAAAAGAATAGATAAGCAACCCACTATATATCTATTAAATATTAAAAGAAATGACAGAATGATAGATACCAACACTTATACTATTACTTTTGATCCATCAGAACCACCGCAGGAAATAAAAATTGGATATACAGTTTCCAAAGCAGAAACGTATATTCCAAACCCCCTTTAGATGCTTCAATTCCTGAAGATAAGGACATGGAAAGAATAAATATACAAGGAAATAAGTATGTGGAAAATGTGGGGAGAATTATCCTAACCACAGAGAGATCACATGCCCAAATGATTGATAACAAAATGATAGGGCAACTTCTAGGTGTTACAAAACCTGGAAAAAAGATATGTTAAAAATTAAATACGCCCCCAAAAATTCCCAACAGAAAGAAGAAAAGCTTCAAAACAAACTCCATTACACCATCCTATACAAAAATTACCCAATCAACATTAAGTTATACCTATGAAAATCTAATATCAAACAAATTACATGAAACACAAGTAGTAACATTTTTAATTCAAGAATTAAAAAAACATATTGAAAACATTAAAACTAATAATAAACTTGGAAACAACTCATACCACTGAAGCAAAACTATCCACAATGTAAATTCAACACAAAATTTACTAACAACCACCTCTCAATGACAAAACATTCAAAACTTCTCAAATGGAAAATTCGACAAACAGAAAACTGACAGAACAAAAATAAATCAAACTCCAATACAAAACAAAATAAAAATCCCAACAAAAAAAAAGAAACAGGATGACAACCAACATAAACATAAAAGAAAAATTTTTAAAAAAAGTCCTAAATAATCCAGAACCTATAAATATTTGGTGAAGGACAAGGAAAACAAACGGTATAGAAAGTATGGACTATATGGAAATAAACAAAAACATAGTCATCCTTAAGTCACCCACTAAAATAAAATAATTACCACTGAAATGGACAAATGGAACACAAGCATCATGCAATGGAATTGTATAAGTGTTAAACCAAACTATGAGGAAACCAAACAACTGATTAAAATCTAAATATAGTCTGCTTACAGGAGACGTTTCTCAAAGAAAATGACAACATCTCCCTTAAAGTATATAAATATTATCACAAAATAAATGTAGCGATTTTTCTAAGCATAGCTTAGATGTGGCACAAGGCCATAAATATGGGATACCCAGTGAGGATCGAACTCACTACTCAATTGTAATGATTCTAGCGAGACAAGCTTGCTAACCATTATACCACCTCGAGGTGCCCTATCACAAAATAAATGTATCAACAATAGAGAATAAGCCAATAGAGAATGGGGTGTACTTCAATATTGGTTAAAAAATCAATACCCTGTAGACAAATACAATTAAGCACAAATCTACAGATCATGCCAGTAAAAGTTTCAATTTATTGAACAATAACCATACGTTCAATTTATATTCCTCCAAAACACAGACTGAATAAGACGGAAATAGAAAGGCTAATTGGCCAACTTCTCACTCTCATTCTACCAATAGGAGATTTTAATCTATATAACAAAATGTGGGGCTGTTGGAACCCCAATAAAACTGGTAAAATAATAGAATTTTTACTAGAATCATCTGATCTATGTATCCTTAATAACCAAATGCACACATAAGCTATTGACTTCACCATATACTCCCTTGAATTTTTATGGACTTTCAATGGAAAGTTCATGATTAATGTGGTAGTGACCATTCACCAACTTTGCTAAATATAAACAAACCTATACCAGAAGAAAGGAATCCAAAATGGCAACTACACAAAGTTAACTGGCTAAAATTTAATGAACTCTGCCTATACAAAGTCAGTATGGAAATTCTCAATAAACCAGAACCAACTCTTCTTCTATATACCTTGTTCTTTCACGACGTAGACGATCATGACTTCCACGTTTCCCTGTCCCTGGTGGCTCTTAGCACACTTTCTCCTGTTAAACCACGCAACCCCAATTCTGTAATTCACCTGCTCAGGCCCTTCAAATATCCGCTGTTTTCCCCTGTCTCTTTTTCCCTTTATCTGGCCTGTTAGTATCAGGTTCCCCAAGCCCTCCTTCCTCATTGCATGTCCCAGGAACTTTAGCTGTCTTTTCCTGATGCTCAGTATTAATTTCCTTTTTGTTTCCATCCTTTCCAAAATCTCATCATTGCTCACATGCTCGATCCAAGTCGTCTCTTTTAAAAGCACACTAACCCAAATAGCAAGACAAATGATACCCAAATCTTCCTTGAAACCCATAGCAAATCAAAGCATATTTTGATAGAATGCAAGAAGCTCAAAAAATATGTAGTAACTATTACCAAGCTCAAAATCTTTATATGCACTACAAAAATGTGCTTACTGTCTAAATTATAGGGTATCTGAAGAAAATAAAATACTTCCAACATCTATAAAAAAAAAAAAAGATCTTGAGCTTTGAACCATACCACTTAAGTTTTTGAAATACTCTCAAACTATATAACTTGTGATATTGTGAAAACCAATATTAAAAAAACCTCACAACCACTTGAAATATTTTGAAACATTACTGAATAAAAATTCAGTTTCAGCATTAAATGACTCACAGGAGTTGATATGCTGGTAAAACAAACAATTTAAGCTGCAAGATATTACTTGTTGAAAGTGATGACCAAAAAAAAAAAAAAAAAGAAAACAGTTTACTTAAAAGCATTAATTGTTATCAACTTTAAAAAGTTAGCTGTGGGTGTCCTAAAATCTTCTTTCTTTTCAACTGAATGACAATGTTTGGTTAGCAGCATAGCAAATTCTTATAGGGTCTTTTACTCCTTATGCTGAAGTTAATTTTCTTGGGAACATTAGTAATTTCATTTACAAAAATGTATTGCTGGTAATTTTTTTACTATGAAAATGTATTTTTATCCTTTCTTAGAGTTTTTACCCCAGTATGGTAGTTCTTTATTTGCCCATAGTTGTTCCCAGGTTCGCCCCTAACCCATCAGGGTGGTCCTGGGAGCAACAGTTAAGAGGTGATTCCACACTCCTCAAAACTTTCTGATCAGAAGCCTTGCTGCTGGGTGTAGTTTGTCATACCCAAGATTGGACAGACAATGTAGACACTAGCAGGGGACTCTGGTCATTCTGCACTACTGCTGCTGTTTTAAGTCATTGGTTTATATAAGAAATTTATCATCACCTCTGACTTGATAGATGTTTCCTAATTTCGGCATTTATCTAGCATGTTTGATTTTTTTTTTTTTTTTTTTAAATCACCCCTAGCAAAGTGATAATGTCACTAAGTCTCAAGGTTCTCCTGTGAGTGAAAGCTGAATGAAAAGATTTTAGAAGGAACCAGAAACCCAATCCTAAACATGAAAAAGGGATAAACCTCTGCTCTTGTTCAAAAGACTGTTGTAATGGAATATCCCACACCCCCATCAACTAATGTGGACTGACTATATTATTAGTCATATATAGTGAGCACAGGAGATACCTGTGACTTGCTTTGGTAGTTACTAGCTTACCACCAAATTCCCTGTCTTATCATAGTGTATATTCTCTTTACAATAAACCTCTCTTCTTTCATCTACATACATGATACTGTTCTTTCACTCGAGTACCACCTTCTCTGTTTGTAATCTCTTTAAAAGATAATATCTAACCAATTTAGAATTTTCTTTATTTTTATTAAAATTCCATTATTTTTCATCATCTAAGCAAATCCTGAAAGTGCACCTTTTAAGTGAATTTGTAGTAAGAAATAAATGCATTTCAAATGAATGATAGCAACAGATATTTTCAGAATTTTTTGGTCAGAGATTCTGATAAATATATGAACCCTGTTTTTTAAATTCATAGATTCTGTTTCAAATTACCTTGTTGACACCTTCTCTAGTCTTCATTTTATGATCTTAATTAATATTTTTGATATTAAATCAATTGACCAATGGTTTAATTAGAAATTTTCTTATAATGTTGACTTAACTCTTTTCATGCCATATTATCCATTAAACCAAGGTTAATAGTCTATTCTAATAGAACAATTATATTGTAATAGAACTTTTTTAATGTGTAAAAGATTGTTTTTATTCCAAATTTTATCAACCTTAAGTGGATGTACAAACTGTGTAATGAGAAATTGGAGTGCTGAGTTTAAATTCTAGTGGAGTACATTATATTCACTAATGTGCAAATACTCTTTGGAAAGTAAGGAATAATCACCTCCCCCAGCTATATGTTAAATAGTAAGAATAATATTTGGGGGGAAAAAAAAACATTGTTGTTCTCAAAAAATTATTAATACTATATTCACTCACAAAAAAGTGTTATTCTTAGAATTTGAAATGCGTTTTGGCATTAAATAACCCACAAAAGTTTGATAAACTGTAAAAAGAAAAAAAAAAAAATAATCAATCACCTGTAATAGCACTACTTAAACTGACTGGTCCATCTACAAAAAATAAGGAAGAATTTTTTATTTTTTAACAGTTTTTGTAGCTTAGTATTCATTAGTCCTTATTTAATGATTGCTTAATTTAAAAAAATTTTTTTTTTTTTTGAATAACAATGATTTTATTTTTCTAGAAACAAGTCCTGTTATTTAACTCATAATTGGTTGGGGAGGATGAATTCTTACTTTTCTCAAGGGTATTTGCATTATAATGAATATAACAAATCTGAGTGGAAATTGAACTTGACTCTCTGATTCCTCATACCGAGCCACTATCCATTACACTGTCAGCACATTCCTCAAATCATAACATTTATCAGAATTAAAGTATATTGATTTTTTTATCATTTTATAAGTGAGGTTCTGTTCAATAATATAAGTCCAGTGTCAAACTGATCCCTGATTTCATAAATTGTTATTTGTACTTTGTTTTTATTTACAAATGTCAACTTTTAAATTGTGCTGATATCATTGGTGCCGTATTCATGTTGTCCTTTTTCTCGGTTTGTAAAAGTACCCAGTTATTAATGACATAAGCACAATTTCAAACTTGACATTTGTACATAAAAATAAAGTGCAGATAACTCTTTATGAAGTAAGGGATTGATTTCACTCTGTATTTAAATTATAAACACGCCTCACTTCTAAAGTGATAAATCAGTATTTTAAATTTCTGACAAATGTTACAAGTAGAATGTTTAATGAATGCTAATCAACAAAACTTATAAAAAAAAGTATTCTTCCTTATTTTTTTTTGTTAGGGGACCCGTCAATTTAATTCGTGCCACCTCAATATATAATGTTTTCTTTCTTTATTAAATCAAGAGTGTTCACCTTTGCACTTTACTGCTTATCTTTGATGTATCTGAATTGTCAGTATTATTAATCTTAGACTTTTGAACTTTTATCAAGTACAGCTTGAGAATTGTTTGGTGTCAGTTTCACTGTTTGTAAGTGTGTGGGGGGGGGGGGGATATACTCCAAAATAAATACCTTATTGTTTTGGAAATTAATGTGTAGATTCAATATTGTGTATGTAGAACCATGAATTTCATCATTTGAATCATTTTGGTGAATATTGACATCATTTTTAGTGTTTTGACTCCAGGCAGATCTGGGCACATTTCAAAATTTCTATTTTCAAAACTTTTTAAAAAGTTAGCTTATTTTTTTCTATTTTGACACAAAATGAGTGAAATAAAACACTTCCCCACTTTGTTTTTTTAATTTGGTCTCATATTTGGTCCCACCCCCTACAATTCTCAAGCTGTACTTTATAACATTTTTATCAACTACAGCTTGAGAATTATTTGGTTACATTTTCACTGTTTTTAACTAGGTAAGTGGGGGGGAACCATTCTCAGTCTTTTTCAGATAAAAGGTTATGGATAAATGATCAACAAGTAAAATTGGTATAAAAGCTAAATAATATCATAATGTCATTCAGTGATATTTAGGGGTGACTGTCTCCTCCCTTCTTTATTTTCCTCTCAAAATTTCAACTGCTCTATTCTCCAGCCATCATCAAGTGCATCCAACATCGATAGAATAATCTTGAGTTGTTACATCTATTTATCACTATTGCTAGTTATCTATGAGTAATTTGCCAAATATTATACAAGGCTGCCAGTATAGAAAACTCAATTAGGATTGAACTCGCTAATTAGTCATAATCGAACTAGTAAGGCAAGTTTTATAAATGTGCAAAATGGATTCTGGCAAGAATTGTCTAGCATGATACAATGAACCAAATTCTCTAGCTGTAAACCTAGCAATTGCTTCAATAAAACCATTTCATGTCAGTAGAAAATGTGAAACTGAGAAAGAGCAATAAGTTGCTCTCCTCAAAGTTAGTATAAACCATGTTGATTGAAGGTAAAATGAATCTTTAATAAAACAGGTTAATGTATGATTTGCTTAAATGTAGCTTAGATGTGGTACAAGGCTGCAAGTATAGAGAACTCAGAATTGAACAACCTAATAAGTCATTTTTGATCTAGTGAATAAAGTTTGCTAACCATTACACCATGTTGAGAAATCCTAGTTATGTGAATTATTTCATTGTCACCATCATAATAAATAATGTACTACTAAGTCAGTTACTACATGTCAGGTTGCCATTTCTTTCTATGGTATACTGGTTGCCAATCAAGGCTATAAAACTCAATCTGTCATGGTATTCAATCCATAGCTAAAGAGAGAAGTGATAGATTAATTCCTTTCCCAAGGGTATTTGCATGTAAGTGAATGTAACAAATTAAACTGGAATTTGAACTCTGCTCTCCAATTTCTCATTATGAACTGATATCCATTGCTCCACAATTACTGTTTCATAAAAGTTGTTACCTTTGCATATCCCAAATGTACCAACTATTATAAAACAAAGGTAACATTATACACTACTGACTCTGTCCCTTAATAGTTGTTATAGTTGCATATACATTTCATATCTAAACTTATTTATAAATGGAACTTTGTATGTGTGTGCCCATTACTTATATATTCTGAAACGGCTGAACCGATTTTCTTGAAAATTTACACAGTTGTACTATAAGTGTCTGCGAGTGTTCTTAGCTAGGTTTTGTGTTGAGGTACCCCCGATAAAAATCGATAATCGAAAAAATCGGGTTATAGAAGGAATGGTCCGATTTTAATCAAATTTGATACACTCATAGACAAAAACATAAGAAACGATATTCAGAAGTTTCAAGGTTTCAGTTCTTACAATAGTGCAGAAAATTGATTTTATATATATATATATATATATATATATATATATATAGGCAAGATGTTTGTGTGTGAGTGTCTGTTTATCTGCCTGTATGTCTCTTTTTTTTCTTTTTTTTTTTCAGCCCTTTTATTTTAGTTTTTGCTTCAGGTTTGGCTCTAAGTAGGTATAATTGTAGTTCTTAGTCTCAGCCATGATACCTTTTACTCAGAGGACTTATTTAGCCTTCAAAATTCAGTTTACGACGAAAAAAACTTATTTGATATCGGTACCACGAAATCAAAATTTGACTTACATCCATTCATTTTTCTTTCAGTCTATGGTTTCGCTTTAACTGGAAACAACTATTGCTTTTTAGTCTTTTGTGTCAACATCCAGAGAGTCTGAGCTCCAGGATCATGGATTAGTTTTAAAGCTTTCATTACACCCGAGCAATGCTGGGCTATACCGCTAGTACTAAATATAACAATTGTTTTAACACTCAGGTAGCACAATTGGCTTTTTAATGGGCTACGATAAGGAAAATAAATAAAAGAAAAAAATCATAAAGACATGTATAATAGTCGGCAGAGCTGGCCCAAATGTTGCTGACACCTTGGGCAAGCTGAACTTTGGTGTCTTTACAAGTATAATTTAAAAAAAAAAAATTCCCAAGGACAAGAACTAAAAATGTAGAATGAGTTTATTACAATATACAACTTAATGCAAGTTAAAGAAAACATTCCTACCTAAATATTTTTTCTAGTCTCTAGTTCTGCAAATCTTTTCATGGCACTTTCTACATCTACTTTACAAGATCATTTTTTTATTGATAAAATAACCAAATAATTTAGCCTGTCTTGAGTCATGAATGACAGCAAGTATATTTTTACAAGCTTTAATTTACTAAAGCTTCTTTCCGGTGGCCACAGTAATGGGAATCAGTCAGTTAGTGTAATATGGGATACACACTTGGGTGACCAGGTATCTTTCAAGACATGACTGACCAGGCAGAAGATTTTCCTGCAGTAAGTTGCCATTTCTTTCTGTGGTAGAATGGTTGTTAACCAAGGCTATAGAGGTCCTGGGTATGACGGTAAACTGCATCCGGCAGCAAGGCCTCTGATTGGGAGGTTGTGAGGAGCATGAAACCAGCTCTTAATTGGTGTTGTTCCTAGGTCCACCCTGATACAGTTACGGGCAAATAGTTAATCCCCCTCCCAAACTGGGGTCAAAACACTATGAAAGTATAAAAATAGACTTATAGAAATATATACATAAAAGAGGACTTTTATAGAAAAATATACATTTTTGAAGGGAAAAAATTACCATAAAACATTTTTGAAGGGAAAAAAATTATTACTAGCAATACATTTTTTAATACAAAAAGAGAAGACATCATTTTTTTTTTTTAAATAAAAAAAAAAACTTTTCATTAAAATCTGCCTAAATCAACCTTCTCACTATAACCGAACATTAAAAATAAATATCTTAAAGCCCCACTTTTTTGGCATTAAATAACCCACAGAGGTTGATATGCTGTTAAACCAAACTGAAGGCTATAGAACCCAATCTGTCCTGCTATTCAACCCATATCTGGAGAGAGAAGAGATGGATTCATACCTTTCTTAAGTGAATACAATGAATTCAAATGGAATTTGAACTTGGCTCTCCAATTTCTCATTCCCAGCCAATAACCATTGCACCACAATCCATAAAGTAATGGATATAGTAAGCATTATTCTTATTGCAACCAACAGATTTGACATGACACCCTGTAACTTATAAGTGTTTATGAACCTAACGACTTCTATTTGAATCCTCAGGAAATAATTATTTTGCAATACTCAATTCAGTCAAGAGACCACATCCATTAATATCACTGGGTACCTTAACTCATCCTCCAAACAGTGACATGCTACTTTGAGTTGAGGTTATTTTTACATTTTTGCCTTTTTATTTGGAAGATCCCAAACACATCACGTGGCAGCATGATAGTGCCCCAGACAACTGCCCGGGTTGCTAATATCTTGAGCTGTCCTTGATAGTGATAAGTGTAAAGAAAAGAAATGTAACAGATTTTAATGACAGGGATAATTTGGAGTCTTTTTCTACTAAATCTATTAAGAGAAAAAAAAAAACTAAGTTTATATATCCATCTGATTGTTTACTGCTATGGCTCTGAGCACAAGAGGCTTACAGCCATATCATGTTGAATACACCGGTTCTCGCTCGATCACCGAAGTTAAGCAATGTTGAGCCTGGTCATTACTTAGATGGGTGACTGCTTGGGAATACCAGGTGCTGTAAGCGTTTAGTGATGGATGTGCATTGTGTTGCAGTGGATATTGGCTTGGAAAGAGAAATCGGTGAGCCGAGTTTGACTTCCAGTTGAATACCCTGCATTCACTTAAGCACTGGTACCCTTGGGAAAGGTATTAACCCATCCCTTCCCTCCAGTTATGGGTTAAATGACAGGGTAGAACTTGGGGACCCTGCCCTTAAAAACAAATCCCAATGAATCTTGGTACTAGAAAAGAAAAAAGTATTACTAGACACAAAACTTATATAAAAACAACAATAAATTGTTGAAAAGGGAAAGGTATTCCCAGCAATAAATAAAATTTAGTTGGCAATAAATGACCCGCCGAGGTGTTGATATGCCATAAAACAAAAACAACCAACAACTGAGCACAAGATATGACAGGAAAATGTAAACTTCCACACACTCACAAACATTTATGATATTGCCCTGAAACTAAACTTTTCATGTTGAATTATATCTGAAACAAAGCTAATGATTTTAGTATAAACAATTAGAACTATTTAAAACAGTTTCTACATTTTACTTGAAAGACAACATAATAAATCAACGAAAGTGTAGTTAAAATCCGTTAGATAATAGTTCCCCACTTAAATCCTTTGACTAGTAACTTCTCATGTTAACATTTGCATATATATGGAAATGTAAATTTTTATATATCAAAAACAATTTTAGGAAACTGACAAAGTAAATTTAAAATTTCATGTACATATGCAATCATATCAATGTCAATATGACTTTAGTCTGAAGTCCTAAAGGAAGAAACATGACACAAAAATTTTCTTTTTTCAACTTTGTTATAAACTATTCTAAAATTTGCCTTTATAAAGAACTAAATCTTTCCTGAAGTTCAATTTCAAACTGAAGTGCCAAAAAATTAAAATAAAATAAAATTGATTTTATTGTTTTTAACATTTCAATTCATGAAGAAATCTTATTGGTTTTAGAAGAATTACTTTTCATTCTTTTATTTGTTAAAAAAAATAACCCTGTATTGGAAGATTACCCATAAAATTTAGCGATCAGTTTAGCTATTAGCTTAACTACAAAAGAGGAAAGTGTGTGGTGGTATTTTTCTTTTTTTTTTTTTTTTTTTCAATCAATTCACCCAAAGTTAGGTGGTAATGTTAAGATGCCAAGGGGCTACTCTTGGGGTGGAAGAGAAAGAAGGAACTGGAGCTCCTACCCTAAACAGGAAACAAGGGATAAATCTCTATCCAGTTTAAAAAAAAAAAAAAAAACAGGGGAAGAGTGACTTGGACAATAGGCAAGCATATAAGTTGGAAAAACAACTTGAAGACAAATATCTGTTTTTTCTTTCACTTTCTCTCCTTCTACTTCTCTTCTTTTAAGGTAGATGCTTCAAAAGAAGCTCTTTAACAGATTTATTGGTTTCCAAAATGATAACTAAAAATGCAAATACAATAAAATCTATGGAATAAAATTAGAAACTCAAAAAGACCTACACATAAAAATAAAAAAAAACAATTAGCGGTTTCAAAAGTTAAGAAAACCTGGCTGTTGCTAACAATCTCAGAAAAGTAAAAATAGATAATTTCACTGGGTTTCTCATGGTACACAAATTTTACTCAAACAAATTGTTGTTATCACATTTGCCATTATATTCTTCAGCCTTCTTCAGGTATCTGTCATATTAAGTAACTTTCTAGGAATTTCAAACCAAACACTTTATTTAATTTACCAGAATAGTTTATTCTCATTTTGCTGTCCATGTTGGGAAATATCTCAAATTAGTGAATACTTTCAAATTAATTCATTTTTATAATCTTGCTTGTTTCTTCTGCAGAATCAAAGTTTGACTTTGCATTACCCAAACCAAAGAATGAATTTATGACTGACAGGTAACTTGGTTTTCTTAACCAACACTTTTATCCACTTGACTATATGTCCTTTATGACCAACACCTAAAGATGGTTGAAAGGTACACAAGGCCAGATTAAGCTAATGCATATGTTATAAAGGAAATATAAATTTTAAAAAAAATATTATTTTTTTAGCATAAAGATTATAAAATAAGTAAATATGTATATTTTATCAATATGATAAGCAAGCCCAGAACAATGTGGTAATTGATTCTAACAAGGTATTTGATTAGATTTTTTTTTTTTTTTTTTAATCATATCACCCCAAGCAAGGCAGTAATGCCACTGATGTGCAGGGGGCTACGTAAGAGTGAAAAGATTGGAAAAGAGAAAGCCGGAAACCACATCCTAAACAGGGAACAAGGGATGAGCCTCTTCACTTGTTCATTAGACAAGGGTAACAGCCTCAATATAATATTACCTGAAATAATTGAAGATGTAATGCCTCCTTCCCCAAACATGTAAAGATTAACATTTCTAAATTGTAAGATGCTGATTTCCTAAGAAGGTTTTAAAGTGTTTAATGCATTTGCTACAAGTATTAAGTATTAACCATTTTGGATTCCTTTCTTGTGGTATAGGTATAGGTTTGCTTATATTTAGCAAAGTAGGTGAATGGTCGCTACCACATTAATCATGAACTTTCCATTGAAAGTCCATAAAAATTCAAGGGAGCATATGGTGAAGTCAATAGCTTATGTGTGCATTTGGTTATTAAGGATACATAGATCAGATGATTCTAGTAAAGATTCTATTATTTTACCAGTTTTATTGGGGTTCCAACAGCCACACATTTTGTTATATACATTAAAATCTCCTATTGGTAGAATGAGAGTGAGAAGTTGGCCAATTAGCCTTTCTATTTCCGTCTTATTCAGTCTGTGTTTTGGAGGAATATAAATTGAACATATGGTTATTGTTCAATAAATTGAAACTTTTACTGGCATGATCTGTAGATTTGTGCTTAATTGTATTTGTCTACAGGGTATTGATTTTTTAACCAATATTGAAGTACACCCCATTCTCTATTGGCTTATTCTCTATTGTTGATACATTTATTTTGTGATAGGGCACCTCGAGGTGGTGTAATGGTTAGCAAGCTAGTCTCGCTAGAATCATTACAATTGAGTAGTGAGTTCGATCCTCACTGGGTATCCCATATTTATGGCCTTGTGCCACATCTAAGCTATGCTTAGAAAAATCACTACATTTATTTTGTGATAATATTTATATACTTTAAGGGAGATGTTGTCACCTGTAAGCAGACTATATTTAGATTTTAATCAGTTGTTTGATTTCCTCATAGTTTGGTTTAACACCTATACAATTCCATTGCATGATGCTTGTGTTCCATTTGTCCATTTCAGTGGTAATTATTTTATTTTAGTGGGTGACTTAAGGACGACTATGTTTTTGTTTATTTCCATATAGTCCATACTTTCTATACCGTTTGTTTTCCTTGTCCTTCACCAAATATTTATAGGTTCTGGATTATTTAGGGCTTTTTTTTTTTAAATTTTTCTTTTATGTTTATGTTGGTTATCATCCTGTTTCTTTTTTTTTGTTGGGATTTTTATTTTGTTTTGTATTGGAGTTTGATTTATTTTTGTTCTGTCAGTTTTCTGTTTGTCGAATTTTCCATTTGAGAAGTTTTGAATGTTTTGTCATTGAGAGGTTGTTGTTAGTAAATTTTGTGTTGAATTTACATTGTGGATAGTTTTGCTTCAGTGGTATGAGTTGTTTCCAAGTTTATTATTAGTTTTAATGTTTTCAATATGTTTTTTTAATTCTTGAATTAAAAATGTTACTACTTGTGTTTCATGTAATTTGTTTGATATTAGATTTTCATAGGTATAACTTAATGTTGATTGGGTAATTTTTGTATAGGATGGTGTAATGGAGTTTGTTTTGAAGCTTTTCTTCTTTCTGTTGGAATTTTTGGGGGCGTATTTAATTTTTAACATATCTTTTTTCCAGGTTTTGTAACACCTAGAAGTTGCCCTATCATTTTGTTATCAATCATTTGGGCATGTGATCTCTCTGTGGTTAGGATAATTCTCCCCACATTTTCCACATACTTATTTCCTTGTATATTTATTCTTTCCATGTCCTTATCTTCAGGAATTTTTTTTTTTTTTTTTTTTTTAAATTATGTTTATGTTGGTTGTCATCCTGTTTATTTGATTTTAACTGTTTCTTTTTTGGTTGGGATTTTTATTTTGTTTTGTATTGAAGTTTGATTAATTTTTGTTCTGTCAGTTTTCTGTTTGTCA
The DNA here is from genome assembly GCA_037127315.1 of Ascarosepion bandense. Taxonomy (NCBI): domain Eukaryota; kingdom Metazoa; phylum Mollusca; class Cephalopoda; order Sepiida; family Sepiidae; genus Ascarosepion; species Ascarosepion bandense. The sequence continues at coordinate 1,220,803 of JBBBDQ010001170.1, read as the reverse complement.
AATTTTCTGAGCATGTTAAAAAAGATTGTGGTTGTTCTTTCAAGTTGTTAAAAGTTTATAAAAATAAATTACATTTACCCAATACAAAGGTCAAGAGTCACTCAAGTTAGATGGTTATAGTTAAAATAGTTATCATGAATGAGGTAGTGGTAGAAGGAAGTGAATATTATGAGTATAAGGAGGATAGATAGCAATTAACCCTTGACTCCAGAGGTTAAGACTGTAGAGAAGAGGGTTTCAGTAAAAATGTTTATGATGGAGGAAGTGTGTGATATGAATGAAAATGGAGGTGGTAGGAACTGAAGATTCTGATAACAATTTGCTCAAAGAAGTTAAGATTGTAGAGGTCAGCGAAACCTGTATTTTCATTCACTTATGCACAAATTCCTTTGGGAAAGGTATTAATCTTTCTCCCTCCAGCTATGGGTTAAATAGGACAGATTGGCAAACTGTTTGCTGATCAAGGCAAACAGTTTGCCACAGAAAATAATGACAACCTACTGTGAGAGAATCTCCTACCCAGTCAGTCATGTCTCTTTCAAGACATGATCACCCAAGTGTGTATCATGTATGGCACTAACCGACTGACTGAAATCAAGAATAAAGGTTAATCAGAAAAGGTGGCAGCCAGCCTAGAAGAAAGTTAATTTCAAATTCAAAGAAAGAACCTGACTATGGGGTTGGCCTGTCGAAGTCATTCTACCTCAATAGGATTGCATCTTCTGCGACTGCTTTATGTATAGCGTACTAAAGATCTTTAATGGATTACAAAATTCAAGATCCTGATTAATAGTGCCTATTGAGATAGCATCTGACAAATACACTGTTTTACTAGAATCCAACAATATAAAAGGACTAATGTTCACAAGAGCTTAACAAGAAAACTATATTACATTATTCTGCTTGTTGCTCTGCCATTATCTCTGATGAACAATATCAAAGGCACTGTTTGCTTTTAGGGAAAGAAAGAAAGAAAGAAAGGAATAATAGAGAAGTTCAGTAAAACTTTCATGTGTATAATGTCTGCTTCAGGGAAATGGAAAAACTTTTACCCTCTTACTACTTTAAATAATGACCTGCATTCATATTGATGATTATTACAATAATTTTCTGTTACAGTTGTAAACTCAAATATTCAAGTATGAAATATGGGAATTTCTATGAGTATTTTATAGCAGTGGAACTGGCAAGGATCTTGTTCAATCATTAGCTGAAGAATTAAGATTCATCAGAAAATTTAAATAGAAAAACTGAAATTTACATGGTTATTTCTTATCATTATGTTTTAAATTTTTTACTTAAAAGTTTTTGTTTTTTTCTCTCTACCTGTCTCTGTGTAAGTCCGGTTGTGGCATTCTGACAAGTGATTTCTGTAAATGTTTGCATCAAAATGAATTAAATAAGAAAAAAGATCTTTTGTGGGGATTTTTCTTTGACCTCTCTCAGTTCAGTAAGCATTATAGAATATTTATAATATTTTCAACTGATACACAAAAATTCTGAAAAATAAATCTTTTTGTATTATAGTACATATTACCCTCTGAATGATCAATTTTTGTTAATTCTCTTTTTTCTTTATTTTTTCCAGATATTCAAGAAACAGTTTAAATTAAAAAAAAAAAAAAAAAATGTACAAAATATTATTCCTCATCTGTCATTTATTTGTTCTTGCAATCACAGCACCCGTGTTCTACAAAAAATTTAGTTCTTTTGAAAATGGTGTCATGACAATGGAACAAAACATAAACAGTTTTGCAGAGAAGGAATTCCACACAGTGTCTTCTTTGAAATTTGATTGGCATTGTTTTTTATGTCACTATACAGTCACCAGTACTAGAAGATTGTCTTCCCACAAGTCACATGAGTACATTATGAAAATAATTTATGAAATATGCAAATCCCTACATATCGAAGATGACAGAGTCTGTAAAGGAGTTGTCCAAGAATTTAAGGTATGCTAAATCAAATTTAATTTTTCTTCCATATGTATTTTCTATTTTTTTAAATTAATTAAATATAATTTATTTCTTAATTTTCTGTAATGAATCTCTAATCCTGCCACATGAATGATTTAAAAAGAAATTGAGTTGGAGATAACAAAATCAAGTACAAAAATTTAAATATCTAAAAAGTGTTTTAACCCTTTGTTGCATATTGGTTACAATTGTAGCCAATATGCAACAAAATGTTTTCATTGGTTTAGAAAATTTCATATATTGAATCAATATAGTATCAGTGAAAAATACTTTTCAGAAACTGTGAGGCAATAAGATAAATCTATTAAACTCAAGGTGAAAAAAGGACCATGATGTACTGAGGGGTGCTGTAGGTCAGAAGTAGGGGATTATTGACCCCATAGGAACTTGCTCCCAACCATAAGTTCACAGACTGTTAAAGCTGAATTATATCAGTTGGTAATTTTCATCAGTGATAAGAATTACAAATAAGAGAGTGAGGGCGCAGGCAGAAAAGATTCTGCATGTACTCTAGTTGTTCCTGCTTATGAAGTACAGTTTTAATAACTGAAAAATTTACAAATAGTTTCTCAAATGCAGTACAATTTGCAACACTGTTTACTTTTGTCACAAAATACAAATATTTCTACTTTTCTTTTAAGCTCAGTTTCTTATTACAATTTTTCTTTTCTTTGACATTCTCAATCTTTTTTCAAACTATCGCCCGGTTCACACTCCACCCACATCTATTGAACAGGTGAAGAGGCTCATCCCTTGTTTCCTGTTTAGGATGTGGTTTCCGGTTTTTCTCTTTTCCAATCTTTTCACTCTTATGTAGCCCCCTGTGCATCAGTGGTGTTTTCGCCTTGCTTGGGGTGATATGATTAAAAAAAAAAAATGGTTAGAGAAAGGTTACAATTGTAGCCGATATGCAACAAATGGTTAGAGAAAGGTTACAATTGTAGCCGATATGCAACAAATGGTTAGAGAAAGGTTACAATTGTAGCCGATATGCAACAAATGGTTAGAGAAAGGTTACAATTGTAGCCGATATGCAACAAATGGTTAGAGAAAGGTTACAATTGTAGCCGATATGCAACAAATGGTTAGAGAAAGGTTACAATTGTAGCCGATATGCAACAAATGGTTAGAGAAAGGTTACAATTGTAGCCGATATGCAACAAATGGTTAGAGAAAGGTTACAATTGTAGCCGATATGCAACAAATGGTTAGAGAAAGGTTACAATTGTAGCCGATATGCAACAAATGGTTAGAGAAAGGTTACAATTGTAGCCGATATGCAACAAATGGTTAGAGAAAGGTTACAATTGTAGCCGATATGCAACAAATGGTTAGAGAAAGGTTACAATTGTAGCCGATATGCAACAAATGGTTAACAGAGGACTGAAAAATGTGAAATCTAAAGGTGTATTGGGATAGCGAAAGGTACCTTCCAAAAAAGTATTAAGAAATAGGAAAACTTTCATTAGAAACAAAGAAATGAGTATTGAACTGCTACATAGTATCAGTTCTCTTATATGGCAGTGAATGCTAGACATTCTTCTTCTCACAGATGAAGAAAAAACTTGAGTCAACAGACACGTGGTTCTTCAGAAAGATGTTGAGAATACCATGGACTGAACACCTGATCAGTGACAAGGTTTTAGAGAAAACGGAAATGAAAAGCACACTTATATTTAGAATCAGAAAGAGATAGTTAAAATTTCTAGGGCATATAATGAGGAAAGAGGGCTTAGAAAATTTGACACTCACAAGATATATTGAATGCAAGAAAGGCAGAGCAAAGTAGAGCATAACCTATATAGCGAGTTTGTCTAAGTTGTTTGCAAAACAGAGATTAAGAAAGATAGCAAAGACAAACTTTACTAAAAGTTAAAAAAGAAATTGTGGAGGGTCATGATCATTCACGTCCTGAAGGGACATGACACCGAGAAGAAGGTTTGTAAAACTACAGAGAGACACTAATACCTCTTACTTATTTTAACAGAAACAACAAAGAGCACAGTTGTAAATATTTGTTGTGTAGAATAAGGAATGAAACTCTGAACTTATTGATCTTCCCATAACTAGTGTATGATTAATATTCACCACTGGATTAAGTGCATTGACAATGAAGGAGATTATATTGTGAAATCAGTATTTGTTGTGTAAAGTAAAGGATTTTATAATAATTAGGTTGCAAACTGAATGATTTACCCAAATGATAAGTAAATAACTGTTAAAATTCCACAATGGAGAATATATCACATAAGGAATTTTTTCATCTGGCAAAAAGAGTTTAAAAAAAAAAAATCTCAGTTTCAAACTATTCAAGATTATCACAGTTTTTATTTGTGTTTATCATTACATATTTCTTTTGTTTTTTAGTCAGAATTCTTTAATGTTCTCAACAATGTGACATTGTCTTCAGAGGAAATCTGTGGGATTGTCGTTGGTCCTCATTGTGCTCCAACAAAAGATCTCTATGATGATTGGAATGTGACCTTTCCAAAGATACCCAAACCACCTGTCATTCCTCCAAAGCCACCAAAGGTTAGTTGAAAAACTAATTTACACACTAAAACTAAGTGATTTTGGTGTCAATGCTGATAAGATTACTTCAGTTGTTTTTCACACAGCTAAAAAAATAATAATTCATTTGTAATACAGGAATCCTTCAATTAGTGCTGTTAACATGCACATAAATTACTATGAAAAATCAATTTTCAATTACTATGGTTAAACTGAAGAATGTTTTACTGCAATAATCAAGTATTATATATGCACTTATCGAATTTTGATATATAAAAATTTTAGTGCATTAATCAAAAATGTATTAATTGAATGTGTTTTAATCGAGAGAATCTTGTATATCAGATAAGATGATAATGCAGATTGTCCCAAATTCATGTACTTGTAATCACTTCACTCTCACTAGCTCTTTTGTATTCTTTCACCTCTCTGTGGCTCATCTGTCGCTCTCCTCTCTCTGTGGCTCATCTGTCGCTCTCCTCTCTCTGCGGCTCATCTGTCGCTCTCCTCTCTCTGCGGCTCATCTGTCGCTCTCCTCTCTCTGCTGCTCATCTGTCGCTCTCCTCTCTGCTCTGCTGTCGTCTCCTCTCTGCTGCTCATCTGCTCTCTCTGCTGGCTCATCTGTCGCTCTCCTCTCTCTGCGGCTCATCTGTCGCTCTCCTCTCTCTGCGGCTCATCTGTCGCTCTCCTCTCTCTGCGGCTCATCTGTCGCTCTCTCTCTGCGCTCATCTGTCGCACTCCTCTCTCTGCGGACTCATCTGTCGCACTCCTCTCGGCACTCTCTCTCTCTCTGGCTTGTCCATCATTCTACTCCTGCTATCCTTCTCTTGCTTCCTGGCTCAAAAAGCACTCTGATATACAGAACATTTGAACAATTATTACACACTTTAGATCTACAAAAGTTTTTTGAATACAAGAAAAATTAAATAACAAGTTTAATTGCAGTACTTTGTCAGTTGTCTTTAATGAAACTTGTATAGAATATGGATTGCTACCCAATTACAATATATATATATTACTTGTTTAATACTTAGTTTTTGGTCATAATAGGGTTAGACCAGTACACATTTGTATTAAAGTGTTCGATACAATTATGTTGTAGAACTTTTGAATATTTTCCATTTTTAAACAAATTATTTCGCTACACAGGTTTCTACCATCAGTGGTGTCTTCAGATGATTTTTAATAACACCACTCATGGTAGAAACCTGAGTAGCAGAATAACTCGTTTAAAAATGGAAAATATATAGCATTGTAAAGAATCTAAACTTTAATTTAAAAATGTTTATTTTTCAGGCAAAGTCACCTAAACTTCGAATTCTTCATCTCAGTGACATTCATTTGGACCCATTATACAAAGAAGGAACAAATGCTGATTGTGGAGAACCTCTTTGCTGCAGAGCTGATGATGGACCCCCAAGTAAAATTATTTATTTTATATATATATATATATATATATATATATAGCATAATGATAATCCACGTATATGGTCTTAATATGTATAGGAAAAACTACTAAAAAGTTGTAAGTTAAAATTTTTATTTTTTTTGACAGTATTTATTTATTTCTATTATTTTATATATATATATATATATATATATATATATTTGATATTTCAGACTGGCCTCGGCCTTTCATTAGAAACAAATGATGAGTTTAAATTTTAAAATCATTTGTTTCTGATGAAAGGCTGAGGCCAGTCTGAAATATATATATATATATATATATATATATATATATATATATATACACTATTCTAAATAACAACTAACCAGACTCTGTAAGTATCTAAATCCTAACTTTATACAAAGATAAACTTCAAGAAAAACGAATAACCGACAGAATCTAATTCCGTTAACATCCATCGCACTAAGGTGTTGGATAAGAGGGGGGAAAAAAAAAAGAAATCCGCGGAATAAAGACAAGACATACGATACTCCGCAGTAAAGAAAAAAACCCCAAACGGAACCAACCACAAAAAAAGAAGAAAAAGTGCTCGATACAAATACAAACAAATGCAAAAGTACAAATGAAAAGCAAAAGTAGTGCAAAGACACATAAAGAATCACAAGATAGCCAAAACCTACCGCGGTTTCACACAACGGCTCGTCAGGGCAAAGGCAAACCAAAGATTAACCAAATAAATAGACACCACCAAGACGAAGACTAACAATTACCACTACCAACACTAATAAGAATAATTGTAATTGTAGAATAAAAACCGAGTGTCCTATTAGAGGTAACTGTAACCAAGTTAACGTAGTCTACAGGGTTAAAGTTTATAAAAATGAGAATGATAAAAACCCTAAAACATACATAGGGGCTACGCATGATTATTTTAAAATTAGGTTTTATAACCATAAAACCTCCTTTAAAAATGAGAAGTATAAACACAGTACGACTTTATCTAATTACGTATGGGACATAAAAACTAAAACTAAAAGAGACCCCATATTGAAATGGGAAATAATAAAAAAATGTCCCGATTACAACAAGGGCAGTAAATTCTGTAATTTATGTGGTGAGGAGAAATTAGCGATAGCTAGGTTCGAACCTGCCCATAACCTAATTAATGCTAAAACAGAAATACTAAACAGATGTAAATTCCATAAAAATAAATTTCTTGTTTAGTGTGTTAGCGTAGATCGTTTTTTTTTTTTTCCTCTTCTTTCCTTTACCCCGCCTTGGTTTGTGGTCTGGTTCGTTAGTCTTCGTCTTGGTGGTGTCTATTTATTTGGTGAATCTTTGGTTTGCCTTTGCCCTGACGAGCCGTTGTGTGAAACCGCGGTAGGTTGTGGCTTCTTGTGATTCTTTATGTATGTATATATATATATATATATAATAATAATAATAGAAATAAATAAATGCTATCAAAAAATACATTTTTAGCTTACAACTTTTTAGTAGTTTTTCCTATATATGACATGTTTTTTATATTAAGACTTCATTAGACTAAGATGATGTTATCTAAACTTATTTATAAATGGAACTTTGTGTGTATGTGTATCCGTTACCTATAGACTCCGAAACGGCTGAACTGATTTTCTTGAAAATTTACACAGTTGTACTATAAATGTCTGCGAGTGTTCTTAGCTAGGTTTTGTGTCTAGGTACCTTTGATAAATATTGAAAATTATCGAAAAAATCGGGTTATAGAAGGAGTTGTCCGATTTTAATCAAATTTGATACACTCATAGACAAAGACATAAGAAACGATATTCAGAAGTTTCAAGGTTGCAGTTCTTACAATAGTGCAAAAAATTGATTATATATATAAATCAATACCAGGAAATCAAAATTTGACTTACATCTATTCATTTTTTCTTTCAGTCTATGGTTTCGCTTTAACTGGAAACTTTTTAGTCTTTCGTGCCAATGACCAAAGAGTCTGAGCTCCAGAACCATGGATTAGTTTTAAAGCTTTCATTACACCGGGCTATACTGCTAGTTTTATATGTGCATAAATGAGAGGGAATGCTGAAAATTTTACAATCTTTCTTTCTCTATATATTTTTGATCTATAGTCTAATTTAATTTCTTTTTGCTTTTATCACTTTTGTATATAAATATTCCATACTATAATAATAGAAGATCTGCTAAAAAAGGTGAAATGTAAGAACCCGGATGTAAACTTACTGTGGTTAATATAGCAATTAAAGCATCAGTAGTGCAGATCGGGGGATGAGGTGTCCCCCAGTTGACATTTTGATGTGGGTATCACTTTTGGGTTTGCTATATAATCCTGCATAAGTTGTATTCACATACAGTTCAGGCATATGGCCATATCACGTTGAATACACTGGTTCTTGCTCTATCACCGAAGTTAAGCAACATTGAGCCTGGTCAGTACTTAGATGGGTGACCGCTTGGGAATACCAGGTGCTGTAAGCGTTTAGTGACGGATGTGCATGCTTACATCCATATCACGTTGAATACAGCGGTTCTCGCTCAATCACCAAAGTTAAGCAACGTTGAGCCTGGTCAGTACTTAGATGGGTGAACGCTTGGGAATACCAAGTGCTGTAAGTGTTTAGTGATGGATGTGTGTTGTGGTGCAGTGGATATCGGCCCGGAAAGAGAAATTGGTGAGCTAAGTTAAAATTCCAGTTGAATACCCTGCATTCACTTAAGCACTGGTACTTTTGGGAAAGGTATTACTCTGTCTCTTCCCTCCAGTTATGGGTTAAATAATAGGGGTAGGACTTAGGGACCCTGCCCTTAAAAACAAATCCCAATGAATCTTGATACTCGAAAAGAAAAAAGTATTACTAGACATAAAACTTATATAAAAACAACAATAAAATGTTGAATGAAAAAGGTATTACCAGCAATAAATAAATAAAAATTTAGTTAGCAATAAATGACCCACCGAGGTTGATATGCCATAAAAACAAAACAACCAACCAACATACAGTTCAGATGATAGAATTATATTTTCAAACTTATTTTAGATGATGCAAGTAAATTTACTCAGAAAAATGCAAAGATGAGAAAAAATGACTTTGTTGAGAAAGTTAGCACCAGCAGAATATGGAAAATACAGTAATTTTGTACTACAAGGAAAATCAGGATAAATTTACTTTGAAGAAACAATAAATATTATGACTAACATTTTTAGGAAGAATTGAAAAAATATTTTCCAGATATTCTGTTGCAGCAAGGTCCTTATGCAAAGCCTTAACAGATATTGGGATAGTGGGAGTAAAAAAAAGGAAAGCACTCAAGTCCATAACCGAAACAGCGGCAAGAACAGCTAATTGGTTATGGATCAAAAGAGAAAGTGCCTGGATTCCAAAACAAATTGTTACCTAAAATTCCCCGAAATTCTGCATTTAAATTAATGTTTCGGACGAGCTCATGTGCAGTTTGCCTCTAAATGGAAAGTGACTCTGACTGTCGCCAATCAGAAGCATTTGCAAGGTTTCGTACCGGGCCTAAATGTAATTTTGCAGTGTCTGAAAGCGCTTATCGAGAGTGGGCCAGAAACTGATCATCTCTGGTCAGGTCGGCGCAGTGAGGTGGGTATGATGTTGAAAGACCCAAAACCCCCTAGTGATCCTCACGGTGACATCACTGACGACATCCTCTAGCACTCCCATTATGGTGCGTATGTTTGGAAAATTGGGTCAGTGTTTCAAAGTCAATGCAAAATTTCAAGGTAAAAAAGAGTTGACACTGGTATTTAAACCAAATTATAGTGTTCTGTTTGCAGCTTTTCATCAAGTCAACAAAGAATTAGGTAAATTTGAAAAAATGGGTGTAATTGAAAAAATTGATCTGAGTTTGACTGTTTCAAATGTTTAGAATTACATACCTACTCATTAGCAAATCTAGAGAAAATGTTTTCAAAATTAAATGGTGTAAAACATTTTTTTAAAGCTGGATTTTTCTGAAGCGTATTTGCAAATACAATTTGAAGAATGTTGAGAATTAATAAGTCTGATGTTATGACATTTATTTTCTTTGACCGAAGTTCCTTTGGGGGTAGGTGTTGCTTTATTTTTTGTTTCTTAGGTCTATTAATAATTAATATATATTAAGGAGTTGCTGTGCAATACATTGTGTTTGTGAGGGGGAGGATTTGTAAACTCATAGGCTGCTCTGGGCAACACATGCTCTCGCACATTAAAGTATTTTCTATACATTTTCATCTTAATAAATTGCTTTCTCTTTTAATTCAATTAGCATTTTTTCCACTTTGTCATAGATTTCCTTAAAATTATTATTGATTGATAAAAATTTATACATCATTTTCTCATATATTCCAACTTTTCCCTCCTTATTCCCTATTTGTTTATAAGTTGTTTAGTCCAAATTTTGCCTAGTGTTCTCAATTACTCTTATAAAGAAAATATATTAGGGACAATATTGTCTTAAGGAAAAACATCTTACGGTGAATAATAAATTTTTACAAGAAATGTTTTCATTTTTTATATATTTCAATTAGAATAATTTCTTAAGCTTCAAATCTTTTAAAATTATGCATTAATTTCAACCTTTTAGATGATATTATTAAGTGAAAACTATATTTACTGGTCATGAATGGAAAAGCTTAGTACAAATCATCAAACTCAAATATTTAAAAATAATTTGAATTTTTTGTGTGTATAGACATGCCAATTTTTGTAGATATGGTCACCCATACACAACATCATCAGAAAATAAGTGTGATAATTATAGTAAATTTGAAGCCAGTAATTATTTTAAATCGGCTAATAGTCCTCAAATAAAGTTTCAGAAATTTGAAAGAAGTTTTGTAAATATTAAATTTAATCTATTAGGTTGAAATTAAAACCAAAAGAAAAGCTTAAGGAATGATTTTTTAATTTTAAACCTTAGATATTGCATTTTCTGTAGTGAAACCTATAGGCCCACCCACCTGTGTGTGTGTGTGTGTGTGTGTGTGTGTGTATGTATATATATATATATATATATATAAAAAGATTACTAGGTTTAGCAAAATGAAACCTGTAATGATTAGTAAATGTCCAGTCCATCTCCAAGTAATGTGGTTGGGTCGGGTTAGTGAGTCCTTCACCAAGCAGATTTCATCTAGTTCACGTGAGTGTGATTATGCAGCTAACCTTTGTTATTTTTCAAACTAAGTCTGTCCTTCCATCTATGCGTAAAGATGTTCTACCTCCCCACCATATTACTTCTGTTATTTATTATTTTAAATGTAGTTGTGGACTTAACTACATAAGTAAAATGAAGCAGTGTTCGGATGTTAGGATTAAACAGCATGTGTCTGCTAAAATACTCAATAAAAATTTTTTGTTTGGTGATACCATTCAAAATACATACAGTTCATTTGATAAATAATCAGGGTTGGGCTGCAGATTTTAGTGTGAACTGGTTTTCTGTTTTGGCCAAAGCACACTCCTTGTTCCATCTGGAGGTGTTGAAAACACTGTTTATCAGGTCCGAGTGACCCTCTCTTTGTAAACAAAGGGGCTGTTTGCTTGGGCTTGCTCTGCTGGGTCTCTAGCATCTTTATATGTAATAACTTTTATTTTTCCCTTTCTGTTCATTCATGTCGTCCATGACAGATTTTCTTTTCATAATTTCTTCCCTATTTACAGTTCTGATGAGAGGAGATCAAACTGGTTGACTAGTGTTTTCGTTTTGAAATTTATCATGGCCTATTATAGTTAAAAATTTCTTGTCTTCAATACCATAATATATATATATTATGGCATTGAAAGTGTTGAAGTGATGGGTGTGCATTGTTGTGCAGTGGATATTGGCTTTGAATGAGAAATTGGGGAGCCGAGTTTGAATTCCAGTTGAATGCCCTGCATTCACTTACATGCTTGGGAAAGGTATTAATCCATCCCTTCCCTCCAGTTATGGGTTAAATAACAGGACTGATTGGGTTCTATAGCCTTGGCTGGCAACCAGTCTACCGTAGCAAGTAGTGGCAACCTGTTGCAGGAGAATGCTATAGCCTGGGGTATGTTGTCTGCTTCATCTGTGGCATTTATATATGCATCAACTGAGTGTATCATTAGTTCCAAAAAGTGTGGATGGTTCTGCACAAGCCTTCACCACTTTAATGAAATCACTTGTGTGGGTCTTCTGGCAGTTTGCCTTGGTTTCATAACTGAAGCAATTAGGCTGTCAGATCGTCATACATCGAATCTAACAGGAGAGTCCATCATATATATATATATATAAATGGGCAGAAACCTTTTTTTTTCTTTTTTTTTTTTTAAAACATCTTTCCTTAAATATGACAGAAGGAAAATTATTAATTTTTTTTTTTTTTTGTGTTCTATTTGGTGATAATAAAGGAGTGCAAAAATGCCTAAAAAAAAATGACTGAATGCACTTGGAACAATGGACAGTTTTTGCTCTCCCTTAATCTCATCTATTGCTGGAAAAATGTAAGAATGCTGAAAGACTAAATAAAAAAAATGAATTAAATTTTCTTTACCCATCATATTTAACTAAAGGTGTGTGAGAGTATAAAGACACATGTGAATTCATCAGAATATATTATTTAAAAAAAAAAAAATGAAATTAGAAGCATTATTCATTGCATTTAATATTATATAGAACATATATTTTGAAAAAAAATACAAAAGCTGAAGATGACCCAGTTTAAGAAAAAAAAAGCTGTTGGTTCATATGACTAATACATTTCTTTTTATTTGCAGAGAAAGGAACAGCTGGTTCTGGTAAATGGGGAGACTACAGGAGCTGTGATACACCACCAAGAACACTTGATCATCTTTTCCAACATCTTCAGTCCATTCAGAACAAAGTAAGTTATAAATACGTTCTTCCAGAGCAGAATGAAGGTAGTATTAAACGGACATGCCTCCCAAAACTACCATACAAATGCGGGTGTCCCTCAAGGCTCTATTTTAGGTCCTACGCTTTTCCTTTTCTGATCTACATTAACGATCTCCCCGATGTTATAAAATCCCAAGTAGGCATGTACGCTGACAACACCACCATTTACTCTCGCTTTGATCAAAAATCTGCTGAGGTTGACAAAGAGAACCTCGCTACTGAGCTTGAGAAGGACCTCCAATCTGTGATGGACTGGGGAAAGAAATGGCTAATAAATTTTAATGCTTCCAAAATGAAACTGCTATCTATTAACCATCATAGACAATTGCTCCTACTTCCCATTAGCATGGAATAGGCTAGCCTCCCTGAGAGTAAAATACTACGCCTCCTTGGCCTCACACTCTCAGCGGACCTCAAGTGGAACAACTATATCAAATCCACTGCCAAGAAGGTCAGTTCACTGTGCAGGGCCAGGAAGTTTTTCCCATCTGAGTCCATCCTACACATATATAAATCTACCATCCGCTCGTGTATTGAATACTGCTGCCACGTCTGGTCGGGTGCCCCTGCTATTCACCTCGAGGTTCTTGACAAAATCCAATGGAGAATCTGCAATGTGATCGATACCGACTTAGCAGCTCGGCTGCAGTCGCTCTCTCACTGGCGTGACGTGGCTTCCCTGTGCCTCTTCTATAAATACTTTCACGGCTTCTGCTCCGATAAACTTAGATCACTGGTGCCCCCTAGGTATGAATTTACACAAGCTACTAGATTAGCTACTAGGTCCCACCTCTTTACAGTGAAACCGATAAAATGTAACTGCAATTTCTACTCTGACAGCTTCTTTTCATGCACTTCCCACCTGTGGAATTCCCTTCCCTGTACTTGCTTCCCCGACAGCTACAATCTCCAGGAATTTAAATGTAAGGTCAGTAGACATCTCCTATCACACTAACTCGCATCCATTCTCATAAGCTCCTTTTCCATCTACTCCCTCCACATCCTTGGTATCCTCATTCATCTTTACCCTCCTCCTGACATTTCCTATAATTAACTTCTCTTATCACTTTCCCCTATGTAACCCCCTGCGCAACAGTGGCAGTAGAATGCCTTGCTTGGGGTGAGATAATTTAAAAAAAAAAAAAAAAAAGCAACTGATATCTATAAATAAGCCTTTATAGATAAATGTATACAAGGTCTGTCTAGAAATGATTCCCTTGTTTAATGTTAATGGAGGTGGCAAGATAAAAGCCTACTTAAGGTTATGATGCCTTAGTCCTCTTCCATGTGCTCACTTTGGGACCTCACACCTCTATCAAGGCTCATTTCCATTTTCAAAAATTTCTGTAAAGTCCACTTTCAGGATCACCAGTCTCCTCACATTCTCCTTAAGTTCATTTATAGTCAAAAATGTCTTTTCAATTAGAAGTTGCAAATTGGGATGAAGTGTTTGACTGATAGTAGATTCTGGATTTAAGTCATGTTGTGAAATCTACTGGCTACCTGTGTGTGTATTTTTTTTTTTTTTTTTTTTTTTTTTACCTGTGTGTGTGTATTTTTTTTTTTTATATATATATGCTCTCCCTCAATCTGTTGGGTTCTGTAGCTTTGGTTAGCAAACATTCTACTGCAGAAAGAAACATCAACCTAGTATGGGAAAATCTTCTGCCTAGTCAGTCATGGATTAAAAAATACATGATTGCCCAAACCTGTATCACATATGGCCCTTAAGTGACTGGCTGACTGTTTTAATTTAATTCATTTTTAAGAATTTCCTATGCAATTAGAGTTTCAGTTTGTTTAACAGCATATCAACCTCTGTGGGTTATTTAATGCCAAAACAGGTAGGGTTTTAAGGTATTTTTTTTTTTTCAATGTTCTGTTATAGTGAGAAGGTTGATTTGGTCAGATTTTGATGAAAAAGTTTTGTTTTTGTAGAAAACTGAAGATGTCAGCTAGTTTTGTATTCAAAAATGTAATGCTGGTAATAACTTTCTCCTTCAAAAATGTATATTTTTATGTAAATATATTTCTGTAAAAGTGTATTTTTATACTTTCATAGTGTTTTGACCCCAGTTTGGTGGTGGTGGTGGGGGGTAACTATTTGCTCATAGCTGGGACCCTAACAGGTGCTACCACTCTGGGTCAGGGTGGACCTGGGAACAACAGCAATTAAGAGGTGGTTCCATACTCCTCACAACATCCCAATCAGAGGCCTTGCTGCTGGATGCAGTTTACCATCATACCCAGGACCTTTGCAGTTAGAGGATGGACCAGAGATTTTACATTTCTCATGAAAATGCAATAGTTTATGGTTAAAGGTTTTTAATCATGTGTTATTGTTTAGACCATACTACTAAAAAAAAATGAGCTTTTGAAGGTCTGTCATCCTTTGTTAATCCAAGTAATGGATATGTTAGCAAAAGGGATAAGTCCAAATTACAAATTGGAGATAACAAAATCAAACAAGGACAAATGCTTAAATATCTGGGAAGTGTCTTAAGAGGACAGAGAGTGCGACACTGAAATTTGAAGATAGCCAAAGATGCATTCCAAAAGCTAAAAAGAATATTAAGAAAACAGAAAAATTTTGTTAGTAACAAAGAAAAGAGTATTAGACTGTTGCATAAGTCCTCCTATATTGCAGAGAATGTTAGTCAATCTTCGCAAAACTGAAGAAAAGAAGAAACCAAAATGTGATTCTACTGAAGGATGCTAGAAATATGATGGACCAAACACGTGAGCAGTGATGAAGAAAATGGAAAAATGATTGAGAGAATTATTCCGAGAGTATTTTTTGAGGGATCTGTTTAGTACATTGATTTTATGCAAAGATACCGAAATATTATAACATGCTAATAGCAAGTTACCAAAAGTTCCCTTCAGAATAATGTAACGAAAATTAACATAAATATTATATAATATTTGAATAGAAATTTTGTGAAGGTGAAGATATGACTTGGATGTATTTAACTGTTTGTATAATTTTTTTTTTTATTTTTTTTTATTTTTTAGTTTGATTTTATTTACTGGACTGGTGATTTACCACCACATAACATATGGAATCAATCAAGGACTGACCAAACTAAAGCTATCAATGTCTTGACAGATTATTTCTTAAAATATCTTCCAAAGAAAAAGTTGTTCCCTGTAGTTGGGAATCATGAAAGTGCACCTGTTGATAGGTAAGTCTTTTTTTTTTATTTTTATTTTTTTTTATTTTACTGCTTAAATTTGAAATTGGAATGAAAGCTGTGATGACACCTACCCTAAACCCATCATAAAAATGCAGGATGTGGAATTAACTATAGGGGATAAGTAAATTGAACACGGAACAGGTTGCTGTAAGGGTAGTTTTGTTCAACATCACAAGATGCAACAAAATCCAAAAATTAATCTAAGAACTCAAGTTCTGTTATTAAATGAGCTGGACTTACTAAAACAGAAACAATCTCCTAGAATTGGAATTAAACACTTCCAATAGCTCAGTATATTGATCATTTATAACAAATTTAGGGAACGAGGTTAGAAAAATCAAACCTAGAAGAGACTGCAATAAAAGTAGTTTTGTCCAACAAAACCAAAATGTTAACCTAAGAACTCAAGTCATGTTCTTTAATAGGTTTTGTTCGATTTAGAGTTTCATATGACCTTCATGTTTTGTACCCAACTTGTTCAAATTGTCTAACAAGTGTTTCTCAATGTCGGCACTAGCACCCCCTTGTTTTTATTTTATTGTTGGGGATCGACATACTCTGTGGTCAGTGGTGGTCATTTACCCATTTTTTAATATTTTGTTTTTCAAACTTTCAAAAATTATTCAATATTAGATACAAAAAGAAATATCTGAAAGGTATCTAAAGTTGTGAGAAGCTATCAAACCATTCTTTATTGCTTTTCCAACTTCCTAAATGGCTGATTGTGGTTTCAATGCAGTTAAACAGCTTCTTACTTAATAAAGAAACCATCTTCAAATTACAAAATGAGGAGATCTATGACTACTTTTAAGCAGCATGGAAACCAGAGTAAGAGCCTTAGCTAGTAACCACCAGAGTTAATAATCGCATGATAAACTATCAAAGTTTTTTTTTTTTCGTTTTTGTCTTTTTACATAATAATTATTGACATTTATAATAGAAATGAAAACAATATTGAAATTATTTTTGTATTGGTACACAAGCGAGCGTTGTGGTGCGATGGATGCATTGGTACACAGAAGCGTGCGTTGTAGTGCGATGGATGCATTGGTACACAAGTGTGCATTGTGGTGCGATGGATGCATTGGTACACAATGCAGTGTGGTATAATGGATATGTGCTTGAAATAGGAAGTTGATAAAGCTAAGTTTAAATTCAAGTTGAATTTGTTGCATTCACTTACGTGAAAATATCCTTGAGAAAGACATGAATCCACTTCTCCTAACCTCCAACTATGGGTTAAATACAAGGGTAGACTGGGTTCTATAGCCTTGGCTGGCAATCAGTCTACTACAGAATGAAATGGCAACCTACAGTGGGAAAATCTTCTGCTTAGTCATAGATTGAAAAAGCCATGATTGCCCAAGGGTGTATCACATATGACTTTTAACTGACTAATTTGAGATTTAATTTGATGGGTGTGTTGACAAAACGTTTGTCTTAAAAGGGTGTATTGGTTGAAAATAGGTTGGGAAACACTGGTCTAAACTGTCAAAAATATACAACTGTTTTCTGAATGAATTCAGTAAATCTTAAAAAGAAAAATCCTTCTTTGAATCTCTTGGTCTGGCATTACAGAATTACAAAGACTTCTACAATAACAGAAACCACATCACTTGAAGACTTTCAACTGTAGCAACAACCAAAATGTATAGCACATGTTACTCAGAGAAAATAATGACATAATCAAGATGCTGACCTTCCACACTACTTCAAACAAAAGTTTAGGAAGGAAACCTTAATACTGAAAGGAGCAATAACAGTGATCTTGAGAAATTGATTTTCCTGAAAAAATGTTTTGATAGAAAAGTTTTATAATTTCAACCGAAAGTAGACCTGGCTGTTGAATCAATGAAAGCTGAATGTTTCCTTATAAGGAAACAGCTAATATTACTATTACCATTTAGTTTTATAGGTGAACGTGTAGCTTCACCCTCTAACATTCAACAGATTCAAACTCGCCCCTTAAATATTGGCTCTCAAAATTTCGCTGTTGGTGGGATTTTCTTTATTTATAGGGCAGGTTGAATGCTAAAGGTTTAACATTCAATATACATATTTATAGATGTTTCAGTTTTCAATTTGAAGAATTCTTTTTAAAATTGAGTTACATTTTTGTAAATAATGATATAAATTTTTGATTTGCAACACTATTATTGGTTATAAAATCTCTTGTATATTTGTGTTGAAATATTTTACTTATTTTCAGGATTAACCAAATTCCTTCTGTTAATTTTTCTGATGAATGTTTTTATTACTTCTGCAGCTTCCCTCCCTCCTTCATCAAAGGAAAGGACTCAATCAGTTGGCTTTATTCTGCCCTCAATGAGAGCTGGTCACACTGGCTACCCAAGGATACATATGGCACAATTAAAAGGTCAGGAGTAGAAGTTTATCCCTTGTTTATGGTTTAGGATTGGGTTTCCATTTTTCTTTTAAAGTGTACGTCAATTCTATACTTTTAATGCCTCTGCCTAAACTTTGAAATCTTGTTTAATATTCATTTTTTTTTTCCACAATTGGAGTAGAAATGTTTGCCTATCGTCCAGTTCACACTCCTCCCTAGTCTTTTGAACAAAAGTAAAGTATTCATTGGCTTGCACATGTTTATTTTATTAATAATTCACATAGGAAAATTACTTTAATGAAGATTTCGTTTAGGAATGATTATAGTTGTTTATTATTTATTATTTTCAGTGGTGCCTATTATACTGTGTCTCCTTTCCCAGGTTTTAGGGTTGTCTCCATCAATACAAATTATTGTAATAAACTCAATTGGTAAGTTTAATCTTTTATTTATTTATTTCAAAGCTAAAAGTTTTAACTTTGTGTTAAAATCAGTAAATAGTACCAAGTCCTGTTAAGTGAAATGTTATGTTTAGTTTAAAGCAGGGATACTCAACCATTTTTTTTTACCCATGGACCACATTTACTCTTAATGACATAGACATTCTGTTATGGGACCTCCCCTTTTGTACCATCATGAACTCTTCTCATGATTATAAAATACCAGGAGACTATGTCTCAAGTGGGACTATTTACTGAGGAGTTGAGTTGGTTGAGTTTCCCCGATCTCCATCTGGCGGACAGCCTGACATGTAATACTCGTTTTTTGTAAATATATCTCTGTTTCACTAATACCCGAGTTGTTTTCTTCCAGACCTGTTATGAGTCCACAACACATTCATAGTTTGGATAATCTTGACCAAAAAAATGATGTTCTCTACAAAATGTTCTAACACATATGACTTAAGAATAGCTTCCAAATCAGAAACTATCATCTGGAATTGGAATGAAAGCAGTTGCAACACTTTGCCCTGAATCCATCATAAAAATCATTATGTGGAATTGATAAATCTTAAACACTTCAAATACCTTGGTGTATGGATCAATTATAACAAATTTAGTATAGGATATAAAAACATTGAACATGGAATAGGCTGTGCTAGGGTTAGTTTTGCCCAACACCACAAGTTGCTGCAAAACCAAAAGATTAACCTAAGAACTCGAGTCATATTCTTAAACAGTCATGTCAAATCTAGACTCTCTTATTAATGCCAGGCATGTTGCTTAACTTAATCAGAAATATTTAAACTATCAGTTATTTACAACCGCTTTATAGGACTTTGAAGATGATAATTGTTCATCAAAACTTGTGGACTGGTGCTATAGAATCAAAAAGAATTTTACCAAACAACAGCAACAACATCACTTGAAGACTTTCAGCAATAATTTGAATGGGTAGTGCATGTAACTGAAAGAGAAAATAATGACATCATCAAGATGTTGACTATTCCAAACAAAAGGGTAGGAAGAAAGTCCACATTAATACTAGAGGCAGAAATAACAGTGGACTATTTTTCTGAAAAATTGTTTTTATAGAAAGATTTTAGGTATTTCAACAGACTAGCAGTAGCTGTTAGGCCAATGAATACTGAATATTTCTTTTCACAGATTGATAATTAAAAGTAGCTTCAGGTGAATGAAGCCCGTAGGTCTTAGTGAGGACCATCTTTTATTGAACCTTGTAGACTGGCAGTACAAAATCCCAAATAAAGAACTTTACCAATTAGCAGAAACCAGACAATTTATGAATTTTAAACAGTGGCAACTAAAACTAAAATGGGTAACACATGTAACTCAAGGAGAAAATAATTACATAATCAAGATGTTAGCATTCCATACTACTTCAAACAAAAGTTGAGGAAGAAAGCGCACATCAATACTGGAAAAGACAATAAGTGAACTTGAGAAACCTATTTTTCTAAAAAACTACTTTGAGAGAAATATTTTATTAATTTGAACCAATAGTAATGCTGTTTAGTGAATAAATGTTTCTGTATAAGGAAAAGACTAATATCACCATCACCCTTGTGACAAAAATAAAAAACAAAAAAGTCTCACATGATTGGCTAAGAATATTAAATCAAATTGGCCCAAAATTATTTTATATTAACTGTTCATCATTATAAAACAGGATTAAAATATTCTTGTTTTATGACAACTAGCAATAAAGTCTAGACCTGAAGACTTCAAAGCAATTACCTGCGATCCACAAGTAGAAGAAAAAAAAAGATAATTAAATTTAAACTTTTGGGGTCAATTGCCACTCATCTGGAAGGTATAGAATTCCAGTCTTAGACTTCTATAGAGGATGCAAATTTGTCCTCTAAATTATGCAAAAATAAAAATAACATTGACATCTTATTTTAAGATATATTTACCAAAATTACACAAAAATATCTTGAAATACTAAAGTGTAAATTTATTCAATAAAATCATCATTGACTTCAATCATGGCTTCCAGGTGACTTTGGAATCTCCTGCATCTCTTCTGGACGGTCTCCTTGTTTAAGTTGGTGAATGCTGCCATAGTTCTTGCCTTCAGTTCATCGTTGAAGTTAAAAGAAGTTTTGTTGGTCTTTCACTTAACTCTGTCCCACACATAATAATCAAGGGGGTTACTGTCTGGGCAGTTAGGTAGCCAGATGTAAGGGATGATTTGGTTGCAGCCATGGCTGAGTTCCCCTGCTTGTGTGGCATATAGAGCAGTCATGTTGCCAGACATAGGGCCTTCCAGCAGCCACCCTCCTGACCCAGGGCAGTACTATCTCCTCAAGGCATTTGATGTAAGCCTCCATATTAAGTCCAAGATCCTCGTCAACAAATTCAGGAGTTCTTCTCAGAATCAGTTTTCTAAGCTGCAGTAGCTTGGTAATCACCTTTAGACTCATCTAACTCTTTCTGAATCCTCTGCACTGTCCTCAGATTGACACCCAAATACTGAAATGTTCATATTGGAGTTTCTGACATGAATACCAAGAAGTTTCCAAATTTGTTGTTTCCAAGAGTGAATTGTGTCTTAGTGCTCTTTTTTTCACTGATAGTGCCCAGCTGACCCTACTATACTGTACAGTCAACAAAATCAAAAGCAAACAACACATATGCACAAAATTAAAAATATAAAATGGCAACAATTTTACCCATTGCCTCCATAGACCATCACTGCTAGAGTGAGAGAAGTTAGAAGAGAGTGTTGGAGATGCAGAGTCACTGGCAACAATAAGAGAGAGAATTAGTGAGAGAAATGTAGAGTTGGGGGCAGTTGGCATTATTACTAGCTAAAGGGAAAATCTGGTTTGTCAGTCATGAGAAAAGACAGAACTAGCAGCCAATATGTCCCAAGTGTCACTATGCCAATACCATACTAGATAACTGCTTAAAAATAAAAATATCTTAAAAACAGGATTTTTCATTCCTCACCATGGTGTTTTCATTTTTCATCCTTTTTTTGCTGAACTTTGGGCAACTTGACATGGTTTAATGGTTAGCAAACTTGTCTTGCTAGAACAGTTACAGCTGAATAGCGAGTTCAATCCTTACTGGGTGCCTCATTCTTTCGGCCTTGTACTTAGAAAATCAACATCTTTTTGCTGAACTTGTGTTTGGTTTTGTTCTTTTTTTTTTGTTTTTTTTTTGTTTTTGTTTTTTCACATTGACACAAATAGGAATTGAACACTTTAGGTGAAGCTGTTTGGTTGGTGAAAGACTTATGAAAGATCCAATTGTATGGTTACACTATTCTCTATACAAATATTTTTACAATATAGTGCTAAAACCATAATAATTTATATATTAAAATAAACATTAATTTTGTAAGAGATAATTTAATATTTGAATTAAATTTTTTTCTTTTCTTTTTTCTTTTTTGTCACTAAGGTGGTTACTGCTTAACATGACAGACCCTAACCAAGAACTGGAATGGCTGATAAATGTCCTACAAGGAGCAGAAGATAATCATGAGAAAGTGAGTGTCACTTTTTATGGCAGTTGTTCCTTCTCAGTATATATTGACTGCATGAATTTACATACTACATGATTGGAAACTAGGTCTCCTCATTTTACTGTTAAAATAGCTAGCTGCAATCATAAGTTCTATTCTAACAGTTTCTTTCCTTACGCTTCTCACCTGTGGATCACTCTTTTGATGTTTTTCATTCCTGCCATCTATAATCTTCAAAATTTTAAATGCAACATTAATCGTCATCTGCTGTCTTTCTGTATTCTGTTCTTTTATTGTCCTTTTTCTTCATTCTTTTCATTTTGTTAATATTTTTTCATTTATTTTCTGTGAGAATAAAAAAAAAATTTTCTTTGCCAAATTTAATCTAAATTTTTGACACTTTGATAACCAAGAATGAAGTGTCTAGTAATCTATAATTATGCTTGCTCACTACTTCAAATGTTTTAATTTTTATCTTCTGTCTTTTCTGATGTTAAGTCAGCAAAAATAAGAGTAGGAAGTGGCAATGAAAGAACAATTTTGTTTCCTTGCTTGGCATCAATCAGTTAAGTGCCATATGTGATACATGCTGGGGGTTGTCATGTCTCTTTCTACCCATGACCTACTTGGCAGAAAATTTTATACACAGTAGGTTGTCATTTCTTTCTATTGTAGACGGTTTGCCAACCAAGGCTATAGAATCCAATCTGTTCTGTTATTCAACTTATAGCTGGAGGGATCAGAGATGGATTCATAACTTTCCCAAAGCACATAAGTGAATGCAATGAATTCAAACTCAGCACATCGATTGGCATAGATTGTTCAAGAAATACTAGTTAACATTTTTCTTTTCTATTTTAAGTTCCTTTGTTTATTCTTTTTAAAATATTAAAAACAGAGTTATACATTTCATGGAATATTATTGTATAACAAAAGCAAATGACAGAAAAAATTTAAGCATATACAATTAACCATAGCAACAATGGCTGCTCATATCTATCTATCTATCTATCTATTATATATATATATATATATATATATATATATATATATATATATAGTATAGTATGGCTGGCCACTCGAGTATGCCTATTTACCATGGTGGCTAGCTAATCCCCATTGCAGATGCCTACTCAGGCACATTTGTGTTCAACACATACAAAGCCCTCCTGTGGCTTATACCGCAGCTAATACAGAGCAGACCTTAGCTACAGTTGCTGGGAGAGAGCGTGTTATTTGGCGTGATCAACAATCTTAACAAGGCCAATCCACTCAAAACTTCAGTCACGGTGCCACACCCTGAGATCACCTCCCCCAGACCAATAACATCAAGAAGTCACCTTTCTGACAAATTAACCATGGTGAGATTCAAACCCAAGTCTCATGTTCAGAAAGCAGACATTCTAACCACTCAGCCAAGCACCCATATATATATATATACTCTCTCTCTCTCTCTCACACACACACACATACTTAAAACTGACCATGCACCCCTCCATCAATCAATCCACTTTAGGAAAATCAAATTCATTTGAGTATATTACTGCAATTCACATATTTGATATAATTTTTACAAGAGTTCCTTTATTTTTTATTTAGGTTCATATAATTGGCCACATACCTCCTGGAGTAGAAGATTGTTTGAAGACTTGGAGTTTCAATTACTACAAAATTATTTCTAGGTAATTCAAATGAAAATTTCTAGTTTTCCTCTCTCTGTTCCATATAGTCATTTCATGAGAATTTTTGACTTGTAATATTTATATAAATTTTATCAATCAGAGTGAATAATTTATTTCTAGTTTTTTTATATATGCAATTTTTGGTATAATTTTTTTGCCTTTCATTTTTCGTGGCTAATTTTAACCTTCAGGAAAACAACTCATTGTATCTTGTTGTTTTCATGTTTTCCACTAACATGAAATGGAAGGATTGTCTTGAATTAATTGCTAGGCCTGCGACTAGAAAAATTGGTTTGCTGTCATGCCAGACAATTTTTCTAATCAGAATCCATTTTGCACATTTATAAATTTTCTGCTATTTGTCCATATATTGAATATTGCTGCCATATCTGATCAGATGATCCTGCTAGCTATCTTGAGATTCTTGACAAAATCCAAAAAATGATCTGTAATATTATCAGTTTTGATGTGGCATCTCAACTTTAGTCACTTTCCCATTGCCATGTTGTGGCTTCCCTCTGTCTTTTCTATAACTATTTTTATGGCAGTTGTTCTTTCTCAGTATATTGACTGCATGAATTTACATACATGATTGGAAACTAGGTCTCCTCGTTTTATTGTTAAAATAGCTAGCTGCAATCATAAGTTCTATTCTAACAGTTTCTTTCCTTACGCTTCTCACCTGTGGATCACTCTTTTGATGTTTTTCATTCCTGCCATCTATAATCTTCAAAATTTTAAATGCAACATTAATTGTCATCTGCTGTCTTTCTGTATTCTGTTCTTTTAATGTCCATTTTCTTCATTCTTTTTATTCTGTTTCACTCTCCTTGCATTTTAGTGGCGTTATTGCCTTGTTTGGGTGAAATGCTTAAAATAAAAATCTATTCTTACAGTTTAGCGATAAGTTAGCAGTAAAATGGATGACATTGTTTTTAAATGTAAATC
Source organism: Ascarosepion bandense (assembly GCA_037127315.1). Lineage (NCBI taxonomy): Eukaryota > Metazoa > Mollusca > Cephalopoda > Sepiida > Sepiidae > Ascarosepion > Ascarosepion bandense. The sequence continues at coordinate 1,195,907 of JBBBDQ010001170.1, read as the reverse complement.
AGGAGTAAAACTTCTTTTTTTTTGACAAAATGATACATTGAAAATTGAAACTACATATAATTGGACTAATATCTTCATCTTTTGCCTATAGGTCACATGACCTCATCATTAAAAGTATCGGTGAAGTGGATCTAATTAACTGGGAGTCATGGGATCAATTCATGAATCTAGCAGTACAAAAAATGTCATACATTCTAGTTGAGTAGATAAGACAAGTGACATCACAAAGACTTGGAAGAATTGATAATTTGTTGGAAATTTTACAGTTTTATCCAGTAACTTCAAAATTCAATCTACAGGGGTAGACAGTTCTCATTTCACTTTCCGTTCTGAGAAAATCTTTCATCTATATAAGACTAAAATTCTATTCTTATATATATATATATGTATGTGTGAGTGTTCTGAGATACAGCTTAAATGATACATAATAACCCAACCAATTCAGGGGTATATTGCTCCTGGAACCTCTGCTGAGTTAAAATTAGACAAGGGCTTCTTCTAGAGCCATTTTTCTATTTTTACATCAGTTTTAATAGGAAATTCCGTATTTGTTTTTAATACATGTTCTTAATACATGTTCAATTCATGTATATAAACAAACATTTGCATATTACATTCCAACTATTATGTGTGTGAAAAATAATAAATATTCATAATACACTAAAGACATTATTAAATAAATTTAATTATACATAACACAATATATATTTATACAATTCATTCCATTAGAACTTCTTTTTTCATAAACAACTCTTTGAAAGGTGAAGTGGCTATATGTGTCACATGACTTGATCTAAATCTAATCTAATCTAAACTTATTTATAAATGGAACTTTGTGTGTCTGTGTCTATGTGTGTCCATTACCTATAGACTCCGAAATGGCTGAACTGATTTTCTTGAAAATTTACAAAGTTGTACTATAAGCATCTGCGAATGTTCTTAGCTAGGTTTTGTATCAAGGTACCCCCGATAAATACCGAAAATCGATAATCGAAAAAATCAGATTATAGAAGGAGTGGTCCGATTTTAATCCAATTTGATACACTCATAGACAAAGACATAAGAAATGATATTCAGAAGTTTCAAGGTTGCAGTTCTTACAATAGTGCAGAAAATCAATAATATATATATATATATATATATATATATATAAGGCAAGATGTTTGTGTGCGTGTGTCTGCTTATCTGTCTGTATGTCCTTTATATCCACAATTTTTATCCGATTCTCACCAAACTTCACACAAATATTCTTTAGGCTGAGTCTGAGCTCCAGGACCATAGATTAGTTTCAAAGCTTTCATTACACCTGAGCAATGCCGGGCTATACTGCTAGTATTAAATAAATGAATAGATGCATGCTGATTTGCTGCCATTACACATTTTGAAATAAATGTGAGGTGGAAACAAGTATGTACAATAAAAATATAATTATTATTTTTAAAAAGTCTACATATGTTTTTTAAGCTGTTAATCCAAATTTTCATGCAGTGTGTTACCTATGAAGCCCAGTGGAACAATAGACCTCCTTTTAACATCTTTAAATACAAATTAAAATGTTTAATTAATAATAAATATAATAATCATTAGTTTGTGTCATGAACTGCTTTTAAAAGAAATCCTATGGGTTTATGGGTGATCTAATATATATATATAACTATTAAGCACCATCTTTAATATTAATTTATGTATTCAAAGTATATATAGTTAGTTTGAAAGAATAACAAAATTTAACTGGTATAAGTAATTTAGTTTTAATTTTCAGAAATGGAATTAGATAATCGTTGACGAATATAGGTAACTTCAATAAATTTTCAGGAAGGGTATAGCTAATTATAGACCAGTCGAATAGTAAAATTTAATTTAAAAATCTATATTAATAAATAGAGGTAAGAAAATATAATTAGTATTAGCAATTCAAAGTATAGAAGTAAATTTAGTAAAGAAACAAAAATGGACGATCATACCAGAATGAGTCGAATAGAGATGCGAGAAACGGGTGCGACTCGGATTTTGTTATTAAATAGGCGAGGAGGGAAAATGAACGCTTCCCATTGGCTAGAGTTAACAATGAAAAGTACGAATTCTGCCAAAAAGAAATCCTAAGCAGGTAGCACAAAAGTAAGGAGCCAGCTTGGTACTTCTGAACTGAAAGTCGGGGTTACTGCCAGAGCCGATATGATGTTTAAAAACCCGAAATTGGCAATGAAGGCAAGACATCACTGAAGAGCTCCTTTAAGCACCAAAAATGGATTTGATTATGGGAGAAAAAAAGCTTTTCTTTTTAATGTAAAAAAAGTAAAGTAAAATATCTATTGATATTACAAAAAAAAAACATTTGCATGCTTAAATCAGTATATATTTGCTTTAAGGTGTTTTAGATTCTTTCATTCATTTTCAGTCTGGAAAAAAAATTACTTATTAACTAATAATAAAAATATATTTATTATTCTGAAAAAAAAAGACTACACCTGATTTAAGCTATTGTTTCAACTTTTCATGCAATGTGTTAACTATGAAGCCCCGTGGAACTATAAAATTTTTACAGTCTTTAAATACAAATTAATATGTATAATTAGTAATAAAAATTAATAATATTGTTATCTCATCATTTTGTATCATGAACTGCCAACCAAACAGGTTTATGGGAAGTTTAGTATCAATTAATTCTCTCTAATCTATTAATTTTTTTATTGCTTGTCGGTTTCTTTTATTGAATTAGAGTATGTCTTTTCTGCATTACCCAACCCTGGGATTGAACTTGCACTTGCCAGGAACCAGATAGGTTTTAACCAACACCATTAAGTCATATGTCTCTTGGACAATCTAGTGGTGTGATTTTTGGAAATATCTGTATTTACATAATGAAATTTTTGAGTGCCCGTTTTTTTTGTTTTTTTTTGTTTTTGTTTTTTTCTCCAAGCTGGTTCTTATTTCTATACTAGGTCTACTGATGAGATTATCTGCACTTATTCTTTCAGCCATCTTATCCTCTAGTGCTGTTCTCTTTTAACTTCATTCCACAAGGGTTTGATGCTCTTGTTTTTCTTTTCATAGATGATGAGATATGCCTGATTACCCAACAACCTTGAATCCAACTTTTTGGTATTCTTTCATCCTTACCTTTAGAGGGCTGTTCTTGTGAGCAAGTTTATTCTGTAACACAAACATCGAAACTTCAAAATGGGTCTGCCACCAAGGAAAGAAAGGATCTCCCTCTGTTAAAGATTGTAGCAATTTACAAGCTTTTCTCAATGGCTGCTGATAGCAAACTGTCTCTCTCTTCAAGCGAATCCTTAAATACGTTTCAAACTCCTGAATATGCATTAGCTGATGATATTATAGGAATCATATGTGCACTTCCCACATTGCAAATGGCCATCTATATGCAAAGCACATCAAGCATTGTGCTTGTTTAGCTTCAGATATTTTGTCACTGGGGTAGCTGGTAATTTGTTTTAGAAGTCTAGATCAGATTTTTTTTTCAGTTTGTAGGGTTTCAAAGTTGGTACGTTGTGTCAAAAATGGGATGGATTTTAAAAATTTTTCATTTTTCTCTCTCTCTCTCTTTCTTTTTTAGATATGAAAGTACAGTAACTGGTCAGTTTTTTGGCCATATTCATCTTGACAGTTATGAAATGTTTTATGATGTTAATAACATGAAGAGACCTGTCAGTATGGCTTATATTGCTAGCAGTGTCACACCATATTTAGCAAACACTGCAGTTAATCCAAGTTTCCGCATTTATGAGATTGATGGCAACTATAATCACAGTTCCTGGGTAAGTATATTTGCTTTTATCTACTATACATTTATTTATATCTCTTTATCCATCAAATATCTATAAAAGTATACCATTCATCCATGTTTAGAATATTGCTGCCACATATGCTCCAGTTCTCCTGCTATATATTTGGAGAGTCTTTATAAAATCTAAAGAATCTGCAATATTATTGGTCCTGACCTAACTTCTCAGCATCTGTCATTTTCTTACCACCAGAAAGTTGCTTCCCGGTGCCTTTTTTATAAATACTTTCATGATAATTGTTCGGAGGAGCTCTTCGCTATAGTACCTAATTTTCATGAATTTAAGTACAATGGTAGATTGGCAACAAGTTGAATTGGTTAGTTGTACAGTTAAATTGGCTAGTTGTAACTATATGTTAAGTTTTGATTCTTGCATTTCTCACTTGTGGAACACCCTTCCAACTCTATGCTTTCTAGTTAAATTGATTCTTCAAAAATTAAAATGCTGTGTCATTTGTTATCTACTGTCTTGTTGATTACACTTCTTTTGTTCTTTTTCTTTAACAATGATTTTGCTTTCTAATTCTTTTACATCAAGTAATCCCTTGTGTCTTAGTGGCTTTATTGCCTTGCTTGGTAAGTAAGCTTAGTCTCATCACGTTGAAATGTTGATCACCAAAGTCAAGCAACATTGAACCTGATCAGTACTTAGGTGGGTGACTCCTTGGGAATACCAGGTGCATTAAGTTTTGATGTGTGGGTGGTGTAATGGATAATGGCTTAGAATTGTTAATCGGAGGCTCGAGTTTCAATTCCGGTTGAGTTTGTTGTGATCACTTATGTGCAAATACCATCGGTAAGGGTATTAATCCACTTTGTCTTCTCCAGATATGGTTTAATTAGTAAGGGTTGTATAACAAAATCATTATTATCCCCCAAAATAATTATTTACAATCAAAAAATATTTTCTGGGTTTAAATAATCAGTGAAGATTTGATAAGCTGTTGGGGCCTCTTATGCAAGGTTAATTTAGGTTTGAATTTCACATAGCACAAGGCCATTTCCCAAAGATCTTTCTAACTAAATTCCTGGATGTCAATAGTTATTTTCTATACGGTTGAAATCATTCATTAAATTAGCAAATGGAAAATTAAATGAAATGGTCAAAGCATTAATTGTAATTATATAAAGTCTATTAACAATAACAAGAAATACATACTTTGTACAGACATTAAAAGTGTCTGATTAAAATGTCTTTCATTTTCTGCATAAGATTGTGTTAAAGCCTTTGAGGTAAATTGCATTGTTCTTTGTCACTGGAAGATTTATCAGTGTCATATGTAATTTGTGTGAGAAATAATATTGATAGAAGATTGGTGAAAATGTCTGAGTTTGTGAGTACGTTCATCTTTGTAGTGTTCAGAAGAATGATTTAGTAAGAGAAGGTGAATTGGTCTTAATGTTTTACATGTTATGCATGTGAAGATTCTTGTGCCAACTGTAATAATTTGTACAACAAGTGTTATTTAAAGAAATAAAAGGCATCTACTTGTGTCTTGCAATTAGTGCGGGTGTGTGAGAGAATTGCTTGATATTGAAGAATGCGAACCCCGCAATAACATGCCGCTATTGTGGACAGATGTGAACTGCCTTGCTTGGTGTCGCTCGTGAACTGTTGCCAACTGTTTTTGGGTGTACCACATGTCTGCTATATATACATCCTGTGAAAAAGCAGGAAAGCAGGATTATCGTGATTGTCGCGTGTATATATGTACAATGAGTGAATGTAATTGTGTGGAAATACACCTGACTTTCAAAGCTACTTGTATATCTGAAAAATTATAAAGTTCGATGTCTCTATAAATGTAAAAATCAATATAATTTTTACTGAATAACCAGTAAATATATATATATATATATATATATATAAAAAAAAAAGATGCCTATTGAAAATTATTTTTGCCTTTTATATTGTCAAGTTCAAAATAAAAGGAACTATGTAATATTGAATAAACTGATAAAATCTAATTACTAAAGAATAAAGAATTCTTACCATCATTTTTAAGTTGAATTACAGCAAATTACATCTTTTATCATTGTCTTGTTTTTTTTTTCTTTTCACTGGATTTTCTCATGCTGTCAAAGTTTATTTCAATTAAATCAGTCTTTCTCTTTTATTGCAGACTGTTCTTGATTTTGACAGTTACATCTTTGATCTTAAAGTAGCCAATGAACAAGATAAGCCAGAATGGATTAAAGAGTATAGTGCTAAGGTAAGTAAAGTTCATATAGACAGATGTAATTAAACAGTGCATCATAATTTCAAATGACTTTAATTGTTAGCGAAATCGTTTAGAAAATATCTGACAGGAATTGAACCTGCATACTTCCGATGCTGGAGAGATGCTGTCTTTAGACCAGACTAGACTACAAAAAATTTCATGGTAGACAAGATTCAGTTTAACCTTTTATATAGATGTTCTGATTCCTTTTATCAAATGAATATCTGCTCAGATGGTATTGAATGTAAACAAACTCAACCAAAGACAATATTACAGAATATTCCAGAATTATATGGGAATTTATGAAACTAGCATTGGCCAACATATTTAAATTTTTATTTGTTTAACATTATTTTTTTAATAAATATTCATAATTGAGTGGAAAGTCTGTTTATTTATATATATATATATATATATACATCTCCAAATGAATAAGGTATGAAGAAAATAATTGCAATGTTCAAAACATTAATTTGAAACAGTGCTCAATATAAAAATAGAGCAATGATTATTTATTACAAATTATACTTTAGAACATGTACAAACTATTACAAAATTGTACATTTTGTTTTGACATTGAAAGAACAATGTCTCATCAGGTAATTAATAATGATATATACACATGTGTGTGTTTGTGTGTATATTATATCAATAAATTCTAAATATTACATGTCGTTGAATAGCTCTTTCTGCAAGAAAATTCTTGCTTCATCAGCAACGATCCAAAGCAAAAATTAGTTCAAATATGTTATAAAAATTCATATACCAGAAAGAGCCCAAAAACATATCCATAAACAGGAAGTAAAAAAGAAAAAAAACGTAGAGGGGGATTAAGAAAGAAAAAATTCATTTAAAATTTGTCATCCAAACATAAAAAAATAGGGGTAGACAGGGATTTATGACTCTGTATTACAAGAAGACTTTTAGATTACGTCTGTATTAAAGAATAGAGAGTCAAAATTTAAACGTGTCACAGGAATAAGAAAAGGTGGGGGAGAAATAACTTTGGATTTTTGGTGCTGAATGTAACATCAATCAGCTAAGTGACAAATTTCATATTTGTAATAATCTTTTTGAATATATAATGTGAATCAAAATCTAATGCGATGATAGAATAAAGAAAAAAAATAACCAATAGGAAACATATTTTACACTCACAAGAATTGCTTTTATTAAAGTTTCTTCAGAAGCTGAGAGGAAATTAAAAAAAAAAAAAAACCAAAGAGACAGTATACTGGTGATTTGGGTTAGTTCTTTTTTTCTATTTGTTTTTTCATTTTTCTTTTGGTCTCTGAAGAAGCTTTTTAGATTGAGATATGTTTCCTGTTTGTTCTTTTTCCTTTATTCAATCATATATATATATATATATATATATATATATATATATATGTGTGTGTGTGTTAGTCATCCATATACAAGCCTGTTTCGCTGTATCACAGCTCATCAGTGGTGCTAGACACATTTGCTTGTCGGAGTCACTACCCCTAAGCCATGGGTGCATGGAATCAGAGAAGGGAAATTTTAACATGTTGTATATAAGCAATGTATACACACGCCAGTCACCAAAAAACTCAATTTATTTCCGAAGAGTCACGTGTGTATATATATATGTGATTAATATTCAACATTGAATTAAGTGCATTGACAAAAATTTCTGTGAAAAAAAATGTGATTTGGGGGAGGTAAAGGATTTATAGATGTTTCTACATACAAAAATAAATCCGTAAATCTACAGTCTGACATGTGGTTATTAACTGAACCTTGACCTGAAATTTTTATTGTATAATGTTTAATTCATATGATTAATAGATATCACTGAATGAAGTGCATTGACAAAGAGAGAGATTATGTTGAGTATTGTTTTGTATGATATAAATACTGCTTCATGATTAGTTTACAGATTTACTGATGAACTTAAAATTCCAATGTCTAATTATAATCTGTCTTTTTATATTTAAACAGGGATAATTTAAATTTGGAATAATATTGTTTGTTACCATCTTTCAGGAGACATATAATTTGCCATCATTGAGTCCAGCAAATTGGAATAATTTAATTGAAATCATGAAAAATAACAACACAGTTTTAGAATTGTTTAACAGGTAAGAAGAAACTGAGTTAAATGAAAATAAATGACTGAAATATGTATCTATTATTATGCATACACCTGTTGCTTAAATTTGTTTTGAATATTCTTTGATCTGACAATTTATCATCTAAATGGTACATAATGATTCACGTAACTTTTTTTATATATCTACATTTTTTTTTTTTTTTTTTAAGTGTGTGATATATGGATATTGGCTTGGAACAAGAAATCAGTGAGCCGAGTTTGAATTCCAGTTGAATTAATTGCATTCACTTACGCGCAAATACCCTTGGGAAAGGTATTAATCCGTCTCTTTCAGTTATGGGTTAAATAACAGGACAGATTGGGTTCTATAGCCTTGGTCGGCAACCAGTCTACTGTAGAAAGCAATGGTAACCTACTGTGAGATAATCTTCTGCCCAGTCAGTCATGTCTCTTTCAAGACATGATTGCCCAAGCGTGTTTCACGTATGATACTTAATATATTCTCTAGACTAGGGGTCGGCAACCTTTTGCTAACTATGTGCCGACTTAGGGTTTTAAAATCATTCAGTGTGCCAACAACATACGTATTTTTATACAAGTCAAAGTCAAAATACCTGTTCTACAATATATTTTTTGTATAGTAATATATACAATATGTAAACCACATTAATAGAAATAAACTGTTTTTAAATGTTTTTTTTTATTTTTCAAGTTTTTGTTATTAATGGGAGCCTTGCCCTTGATATTGTCTTGACAACATGTTTTGTTACTTTGAGTTTTTGCACAATTTGTGTGCAATTGGAAATTGCTTAGTGTGCCACATGTGACTGACCCCCTGCTCTAGACCATAGCAAGTTTAATATTTTTTTTTCCTCTTTTAATGTGTATTTTAGCCTGAATGATCTGTCATAATTATTGCAGTCAAATAATTTATGATCATTGTAATTATCTCGTCTATTTTGAAAAAATAATTAACTAATTAATTCAATTGACAAAAGGAAGTCAAAATAGTATCATGCTGATCAGCACAGAACATGGAATCAGGGAGCTAATTCAAATTCCAGGTTAGTCAATTGCATTCACATTTGCACTAATGACAATTGGATAAGGCATGAATGTCTCTCTTCCTCTTAAGTATGGGTTAAATAGTAGAGTAAACTGGATTCTCTACTTTTAGTTGACAGTCAGTGTAAGAGAAGGACAGCTTAAATCAAGAAAGCAATTGGAAACCACTTGATTATCTTTCTCGAGATGTCAGGGCAATTCACAGATAATAAAGACATTTGCAAAGAGTCATGATTGCCTAGCACTAGAAGGGATATGATTTAAAACAAAAATGGCCAAGTAAAATAAAGTGTAAGTGAATGAATACAAATATCTTATAGGATAGACAAAATCTTTTCAATATAGTAACACATCTACAGGATTTCTACCATATCATTTATGTTTGTGTCTTTATTGTTTTGGAGGATGTGTGGATCGTGTAATAGATAACAATAAGAAATCGAAGATCCGAGTTCAAACACCAGTTGAGTTTGGTACATTCTTTTATGCACAAATACCATTGAGAAAGATATAAATCTATCCCTTCTCCCTATTTATGGATTAAATAGTAGGAGTTGTATCTGGAAAAATCATTATCTCCAAAAAAATTATTAATGTATTATTAACTTAACATTTTTATAATCCAAAAAAATGTTTAGGCTTTAAATAGCCCCCAATAGGTTGATAAACCATAAATCCACAGATGGTTAAGGTGAGCTGATTAGGCCAACAACCACAAAACTTCAGTATTATTGTTGCCAATATAGGTTCTAAACTGTGATTTGGAAAGTGTTACTATAACTTTATGTAATATTCAATGGAACCCGACCCTCTCTATTCTAGTTCGAATTCAGAGTTTTCCTTCTCCTAGGCTTGTCACCAAGGCTATAGTACCCAGTCTACCTTGCTATTTACTTATAGTGGGCTGAGGCGGAAAGATAGATTAATAACTTTCCTGGGGATATTAGCACATAAGTGAATGTAATGAACTCAACTGGAATTCGAACTTGGCTCTCTGATTCCTCAATCTGAGTGGCAATCCATTACTCCATCATGCCTCCTAATAAGCACACACAATGATAAGAAAGAAAAACGATGAATTCATACTTTTCTCAAGGGTATTAGCACCTAAGTGAATGTAATGAACTCAACTGGAATTTAACCTCAGTTCTCTAATTTCTCAACCTGAGCCACAAATTATTACTCTTTCATGCCTCCGAATAAACACATGTAATAATAAGAAAGCTATGAATCCATCTCTTTCTTTCTTTCTTTCTCAAGGTAAGTGAATGTAATGAACTCTACTAGAATTTGCACTTGGCTCTCTGGTGCCTCAATCTGAACCATTATCCATTATTCCACTGTGCCTCCCATTTTTATAGTAGTCACATTTATTTTCAAAAGAATATTTTTGGTTAGTATCATTTCTCCCATCAGTCAGTTGAGTGCCATACATGATACACGCTTGGGTGATCATGTCTAGAAAGAGACATGACTGACTGGGCAGAAGACTATCCCGCAGTAAGTTGCCATTGCTTTCTGCGGTAGGCTGGTTGCCAGTCAAGGCTATAAAACCTAATCTGTCCTGTTATTTAACCCATAACTGTAGGGAAGAGACAGATTAATACCTTTCCCAAGGGTATTTGTGCGTAAGTGAATGCAAGGAATTCAACTGGAATTCGAATTCGGCTCCTCGATTTCTTGCTCCGAGTCGATATCCACTGCACCACATTGCACATCCCATCAGTGAGTTTTTTTTTTTTCTTTCTCAGTTATAATCAGATTTAGGTCTGTCCAGATTACCACCAATTGTTGATCTTTATTGTTTTTCAGGCAACACCACTTTGTGACAACATCAGCTTATGTAATTGTACAAACTTGTCTGTTTTTTCCTCCTTATTAACAAATGTGACAAGTTATGTTCCAAACAAAATATTATTTGAAGATGGACGTATTACTTTTATTTATTTAGTTAAAACACATCATTTGAAAGGGTGTAATTTGATATGGTAAACAAGAGAAACTTTCTGAATTGATTTCTTGAATGAAGAGTTGTGATTGTTTACATTTGAACTAATGTTTTCAGCTTTGTTTTTGTCACAACATTGTACTCTCCAACATTTTTCAGATGTAAGTAATGAGACAAGAGCCTAGTAGATTAAAGCATTTGTTTTCATGAAATTAGCAACAGTAATTGTGAGTTCTATCTCTGCTTTGATTAATACAAACTTAGGTTCAATGAAAACAGCAAGCAATAACTGAATAGTACTAAATAAGACAACAGGATGTCCCCAGACATGAGCTGCAGAACACAAACAATTTACCATTGTAGATTAAGTAAAGGCTTCAGTTAGAAATTCCCTAAAAGTTATCCAGATCAGCAGACATCTGAAGAAGGCTGGAGAGTAGAATAGCTGAAGCATTGTGATAACACCAAAGATGAAGACATTAGTCCGAATATAAATAAAAAGAAATTATTTAAAAAATAATGTTTGAGTTTTGTTTAATGGCATATCAACACCTCTGTGGGTTATTTAATGCCAAAACAGGTAGGGTTTTAAGGTATATTTTTTTAAATGTTCAGTTATAGTGAGAAGGTTGATTTAATCAGATTTTGATGAAAATTTTTTTTTTTTTAGAAAACTGAAGATATCTTCTAGTTTTGCATTTAAAAATGTATTGCTGGTAATCCTTTTTTTTTTCCTTCAGTTAGTAATATTTTTCCTTCAAAAATCCATATTTTTTTATAAAAGCTTATTTTTCAGTATATATTTCTATAAAAGTCTATTTTTCTACTTTCATAGTGTTTTGATCCCAGTTTGGGGTGGGGGTAACTATCTGCCCATAGCTGGGACCCTAACAGGTGCTACCTCTCCAGGTCAGGGTGGACCTGAGAACAGCAGCAATTAAGAGGTGGTTCTATTCTCCTCACAACCTTCTAATCAGAGACCTTGCTGCCGGATGCAGTTCACCATCATACCCAGGACCAAAAAGATAATGATTTTAGTGTATTCAAGTTCATAAATTGTGACTATTTTAAATTTAGCCATTATGAGTTTTTAGCATAAGTACATTTTAGAACATTACCACCATACCAGGAAACTAAAATATCTATAATAGTAGGTCTTTAAAATATCCAAGTTCTAGTTTTTAGTTGAAAAACAATATTTTAAAGGTCCTGGGTATGATGGTAAACTGCATCCAGCAGCAAGGCCTCTAATTGGGAGGTTGTGAGGAGTGTGAAACCACCTCTTAATTGCTGTTGTTCCCAGGTTCACTCTGACCTGGAGTGGTAACACCTGTTAGGGTCCCAGCTATGGGCAAATAGCTAACCCCCAAATTGGGGTCAAAACACTATGAAAGTATAAAAATACACTTTTATAGAAATATATATATATATATATATTTATTCAGAAATGAATTGAGTTCTCTTGATGACTGGCGTCTGTATACACTGCTTACATACAAGACATTAAAATTTCCCTTCTCTGACCCCATGCGCTGATGGCTTAGGGAGTAGAGACTCCGACTGACACCAAATCGGTCGAGTTTTCGATCCTGGCCAGAAGCAAGTGGATATGTCTAGCCACACTGTTGAGCTGTGATACAGTGAAACAGACTTGTATGTGGATGACTAATATATATATATATATATAAATCGACTTTTATAGAAAATATACGTTTTTGAAGGAAAAATATTACCAATTTTTTTGAAAGAAAAAATTATTCTCAGCCAAAGATTTTTGAATACAAAACTGTAAGACATTTTCAGTTTTCTAAAATATAGAATAAAAACAAAATTTTCATTAAAATCTGACTAAATAAACCTTTTCACTATAACCGAACATTATAAAAAATACCTTAAAACCCTACCTTTTTGGCATTAAATAACCCACAGAGGTTGATATGCCGTTAAACAAAACTCAAACTCAAAACAATATTTTAAAACTTGTAAATTGCAACTTTTATAGATATTAAAAATTAAGTTATTCCCTTAAACCATATAATTTTAAAATCTAGGCGTGTTCTTATGTGTATGCTCAAAATTCATAAGTTAAACCACAAGATACCCATAACTGACAACTTTTCATACCAGACAACTACATTGTCTTAACAATCAAACAACTGAAGATGATCTTGGACGAGATTGAAAGTACTTGGAGCTATAGAAATATAACTAATGAAAATACATACAGTGCCTTTCTTGCTATTTTTAACCACGATTCCAGGAAACTTATTTGTGACTACAAAAGGATTAAAATAAAAAATAAATAGACATAATATATCGAAATTATTTAATCAATATGTTTAAATGAAGATGTTTCATAAATATATACATTTTATGTAATATATACCTTTTAGAATGTCTGTTTTTAAAGCCATAATGTAATTTCTCTGTTTCTCTCTTCAGATACAAATTCAAATCAACCCGAGATGGAAGTTGTTCTTCCTCATGTCGTTGGGATCTTCTTTGCAGTCTTCGATCTGGGCGTTCTAATGATCCATCACTCTGCAAAGATCTTTGATTTTTTTTTTTTTTTTTTTAAACAGCTTCAACAGTCTTTGTAAATTCTGTTCTTTATCAATTCAGATCAAACCTATTTTATTGTCAAATCAATGAAAGAATTTAAAAACGAATTTGCATAATTTTTAAAACCAATATTAACGTTTTTACTACAACAAGCTTATAAAGTTTTTATTTAATTCTGTTCTGGATATATTTGAATATATTTCTTTGTCTTTTTTTTGTATTTGAGTAGGATTTATGGATAATTAAATTTAAAAACTTTTAAATTTGGCTAGAAAAACTTGCATTATCTGTTAGTGAGGATAATGTTCTCCTTATAAAAACCTTTAAAAATTATATATATATATATATATATATATATATATATATATATTTTTTTTTTTTTTTTTTTTTTTTTTTTAACTAATAAATTTCCAGAAAATGTAAAGGTTTTATTTGATAAAAGCTCCATAAAATTATTTTTTTTTTATTACCAAAAAGCTGATGTTAATATAACTAAATTTTAACCATATCATCGTTGTTTGTTTTTTTTTTTTTTTTTTTTTTTTTTTTACTGTTTAAACAAATACCTTCTCGTCTTGGACAATGGATTAATACCAAAATTGTGCATTCCAGGTTAAAATGTGTGAATCATTTCCAAAAGTTGGGTTGGTGAGATCTATGAATAACATTTCAGCCAAATTTCAATGTCCCTCAAAGTCTATTTTTATTAATGTTTTAGAGTCAGGGAGAAAAATGGGAATAAAACTTCTCGTAATAATCAGCTAAAAAGGAAACAATTCTACTAAGAATGTTTCAGTTTCAAAGATCATCATTTGATGATTTTAACAGATTTCTTTATTAACCATAAGACTTCATATCTATTTACATTACTAACAAATGATTACCACCTTTACCACACATTATTGTTACAAAGAACTTAACTGTAACAAAAGAACAGGTATGCTACATGATATAAATTTCTGTTTAAACTTTGTAATCAATGTGATCATTAATGAATATTTGCTTACAAATCAACACATGGTATCTTTATTTCAGGATATACAACAAAAAAGTAAACTTGGTTGCGTGCATTTTTTTTTGCTAGCTTGGAATTTCTTTATTGACATGCTAAAAATATTTTTGTAGTTTCTATGGAGATAAATAGCGTAATATCTGAGAGTATATGCAAGGAAAGATGGTATTTTAAAAGTTACAAACTTATTTAAGCTGTCTATTCCTAGCTTTGACATATCAAGCATTTGTTTGCGGAAAGACTGTTGGTTTCAGAGTAATTGTAAAAATCTTCAATAGGCAAATAAAAATGAAGGTTTTACTAAAACATTCACAAACACAACAGGCATTATCTTTGGGGACTTAGTGTCCTAGGTGACTGTCTGATTGACTAGTTCCTTGGGCCAGTATTGGCTGTAAAATCAATTTAAACCTTTTATGATCAGCATGTGCTGCACTAAATTTTCACTTACTGTTTTAGAAAGGAAAACAAGCTTTTTTTGTGCTGATTTCTTCTGTTTTTTTTGTTTTACTCATTTGATCACTTTGAAGTTTTTAATCGGAATATTTTTACATTATTTACACTGTTTGGATGTGCGTTTTGGTGCATTGGTTATCGGCTCGGAACAAGAAATCTGTGAGCCGAGTTTGAATTCCAGTTAAATTCAATGCATTCACTTATGCGCAAATACCCTTGGGAAAGGTATTAATCCATCTCTTCCCTCCAGTTATGGGTTAAATAATAAGACAGATTGGGTTCTATAGCCTTGGCTGGCAACTAATCTACCACAGAAATCAATGGCAACCTACTGCGGGATAATCTTCTGCCCAGTCAGTCATGCCTCTTTTGAGATGTGACTGTCCAAGCATGTTTCACGTATGGCATTTGACTGACTGACACTGTTTGGACTGTTGTTCTTATCTTTTTTGCCATGTTTACAAAGTTTCGGCTGTTGTATGCTCCAGCCTTCTGCAGGTGATAGGAATTTTGAACTAAATTTTTTATTTCGATGATTGGGGTATATCATTCTCATTCCATGTGTGATGCTACTTCCAGATGCCATGTAGTTATCTCCCTTTAACTTAACTTTCTAAGTTATTTGTTTACCACTGCTGTAGTCAGATATTGAACTCACAACTGTTTGGGTCAAGTCACTAGAACTAACCAATGCCTATAACCAATGGGCCATGTGTCCTCAAAAAGATGTGAGCTCAATACCTGACTACAGCAGTTAATGAATAAATATCTTAGAGAGTTGAGTTAAAAGGAGATAATTACATGGCATCTGAAAGTGGCATCACACATGGAATGAGAATGATATACCACAGTGATCGAAACAAAGTATTCAGTTTGAAATTTCTAGCACCTGAAGAAGGCTGGAGTACATAAATAGCCGAAACAGTGTAAATAATGTAAATACTACTTCATCTCAGAGATATAGACAAATATGGAATATTTTTATTTTCAAATAACTAGAAACAAAAGTAAACTAAAACATTTTCACTCTTATTTATGCATGGTATTAAACATGATCGCCCAAGTGTATATCGTGTATGGCACTTAATTGACTGATTAAACTCTATCTGGACGCACAGGTGATTTTAATGATTATTAGCGTGAAATGAAAAATTGATAAACAGAGTTCGAATTCTAACTGAATTGAATAGATTCACTTTCATGAAAATATCCTTGGAAAAGACATGAATCTATCTCTTCTCTCTTCAACTATAAATTAAATAGCCGGGCAGACTATGCTTTCTAACAGTGGTTGGAAGCCACCCTAGGAGAATGAAGATTGAATTTAAAATCATATGTAGCTCTTGTGTTGCACATATACAGCCTTAAACAGCCCACGATGACTCTATAATCTTGACTATGGTCAACTTACGACTGTCAATATATTATTATTATTATTATTATTATTCTATGAATACAGTTAACCAAATTGCAATCAAAGGATTATCATCATTTTTTCTTTATTGCTTTGTAAAAAAAAGAAAAAATTATCTTCAAGCAAATAAACAATCAGTATCTGGGAAATTATACTTCATCTCACCCAATCAGATTATTTCAAGTGATATATGAGGAAATTAGTAAGTTTCAATTTTCAATGTATAATTGTTTCAATAGTGTGCAATTAAATGTCTCCCTTTTTTATGTGAAGTTCTTTTGGTAAGAGTTGTAAGGAGGAGAGAAATAAGTAGTGAAGAAGATATAAATGGATTGTCCCTTTCTTGTGGCAAGCAGCTAACAAGTTTTCATGGTTGTTGAAGAACCAGTGGAAAAAAAAACAGACTTACTGTTATGACTCATTTCTAGCGGTTATTATATTATTTCTCACTTAGGCTACTCACAATGATGTCACTAGAAATTCTCCTCAACTGGCTCCAATGGATTTCACTTGACACACTTTGAGTTCTTTATTTAAGTAATTTTAGTTCAATTTTTTTTTACCGTGGGTTTCTTAGTTACTCCTAAACATTTTCCCAAAAAGGTGGCTACAGTTTAAATTCCTTTAAAGGACATTAATGAAATATTCTGAATAGTTTTCGTTTTAAAGCATTTTACACTTATGATAGGTGAAGCAGAGTTCTACTTGGTCAATACTGGATGAGGAACTATTTCAGAATAGGAACTGTAATACAAAACAACATCCTATTTGAAAATCAGTATTTGTTATTTTTATTAATAAATGTTATTTGGTTGACTGTGCACAACTGTTTAACAAACATGTATATCTTGTGTCTGTATGTACTGTGAGATTTTTCTGGGTTAAATCTTTCTTTATGAAAATTTTAAAGTAGGTATTTTTCCATCCACTTACGTCATAACAGGATAACACAAGGTTGAGTTTAATGTGAGATTTTGGAAGCTGTTCAAAAATTGCTCAAGCCTCCTTGGCACTTCTTCCTATTAGGGACATTTCAGGCACTGGGTAACGACTTCAGGCCCATCATGAAGGAGAGGTACTGACGGGGGGAGGCATGTGGCTTGAGCTGATAATAACTTCAAACTCCCCGAGAGAAGCATCACTTCAAGAATGGCTTTTCTCAAACTTAACCCAATATAATTAAAATCAAAATTTGGGGATTTTTGTAATGATATATACCCCAAAAATAAATTCACTTTGTAAATAAATTATAAGTATTTTATGTGTTGATGTTAGAAATGGTTGTGTAGGGTGGAGCATTGCAAGAAAATACAATCTATAATCTAATTCAAATTTTTACATTAATTAGCATTGGGAGAGGCATGAATCCACTTTTCCCTGCATTCTCTTCCATAGCCAGATCTTTTAACAAAATGTCTTATCATTGGCATATCATGATGGGTGATGGAGAAAAGTAAGTAACTGGACAAATGATTTTCTCATTAGCATCTTACCTGTCCAGGTAGTAAGTAGTAGAAGTAAAAAAAAAAACAAAAAAAATATATAAAAAAGCAAAACTGTTATTCTTTAAAAGAATGCAGAGGCTGACTCAGAATGGCAAACTCCTGGTCAGAAGACCTTTTGTGTGTGGAATTCTGAAAATGGTAGATTGCTTTTAATTTTACAATATAAGACCAAAAATGTGCAAAGACCAGGAAATGACTGCAAGAATTTAGTCAACGCACCTTTTGAACCTGGATTCTTTAGAGGGGCAAGCTAGCATGTACTGATAAAATCCTAGCCTCTCCCT
This sequence comes from Ascarosepion bandense, assembly GCA_037127315.1. Classification (NCBI taxonomy): domain Eukaryota; kingdom Metazoa; phylum Mollusca; class Cephalopoda; order Sepiida; family Sepiidae; genus Ascarosepion; species Ascarosepion bandense. Next base: position 1,177,560 of record JBBBDQ010001170.1, on the reverse strand, counting down.
CATTTATTTATTTATTTTTTTTTCTCCCCCATATCATAATAAGAATGCACTTTCAACGTATTGGGCAGAATTTCTGATCTTTTATAGAAATATTTAACTGATTCATTTTTATCATAACATTTTAAAAATAGATATTTGTAAAAAAAAAGAAAGAAAAGAAAGAAAAAATATATACATTGGTTGCAACAAGTATTGTTGTACTGATGGTTTTGTCTAAGATTCTTGAGAGACATTCTTACTACGCTGTTATAAATTGATTTTTTTTTTTTCATGACTTCGATCTCATTAACAATTTTTTTCTTCTGCTTAATATTGTCAATTTTTTATGCAATAATAGTTTTTTTTCTGAACAAATCTAATGAAGTGATATTTAAAATGAACTGCATACTTTTACATTTTTTTTTTTTAATCATATCACCCCAAGCAAGGCGGTAACGCCACTGATGTGCAGGGGGCTACATAAAAGTGAGAAGATTAGAAAAGAGAAAACCAGAAACCGCATCTTAAACAGGGAACAAGGGATGATCCTCTTCACCTGTTCAATAGATGTGGGTGGAGTGTGAACCGGGCGATAGTTTAGTCTACATTATCATGAAAAAAGTTATTTCTATGTTTCAATACGGGAAAACAATATAAATTTTTATTTATCAAGAAAAGGTTTACACGTAATGCATTCCATCTTTTTGAACTTTAGATTAAAGTAATGTTTATATTGATGCATCAGTATGATGAAAATGTATAAAATGTGATTTAATTGCTAGATTATCCACAGTAAATTTACTTCCATATTATGTTTTACCTTTCTTGACAGATCTGTTACCACAATGAGGGATATTTTAATAAAAAAAGTGATGGAAACAGACAAAAAGAAAATAAATTATATGAAATCGGCAAGAATATATACCCGCCCAAATTTTAAAAAAAATATATTTTTAATTTAAAATTTTCATCACTCCAGTTCAATGAGATACTACAGGAAGAGGAGGTATCACATTAAAACTTTTTCAACTTTGTCATAGGTTACCCTAAAAAAAAAAACTGTTTCGATATGAAAGTTATAGTTTGTTTTTCAATACATCTGTAAATATAGAAGAGTATCAAAAACACTTTGTGCAAAGTTAGAAAAAAAAATGTAAACAAAAAATGTAAAACTAATTCTTACAAAAACAGATTCTTTGATAAAGAAAATATTTAAGTCTTCCCCAAATGGAACGTTTATTTTTTTAAATATTGAATAAAAAAAATGGGAACATCTTAAATTGTGCAACTTAAATACTCACTGTTAAAATAAAAAAAATATTCTAAAAATAGAAAGAGATTACTTAAATAATGAAAATAATAAAATAAAATAATAATTTTTGTAGATTTTTTTTTTTACAAGAAAAATATTGATCATGCTTAGGGTATTATATATTAATTAATACTTACTTTTAGCATAGAGTTTTTGTGGATTTTTAAATTTTATTATATACTTTATCATTGAACTTTTTCCCCCAAATATGTGTGGCATTTCACCTAGTGAACCCCCCCCCCACACACACACACACACACACACACCAAAAAAAAAACAGCTAAAATTTAAAAATAAAAAAAAAATAAGGCAAAGGTTAGGGTAATATGAAGTTGTAGTGGAAAAATTTCTGGACTAGGACCTTGGCAGACCAATGTTTTAATCCAGCCATGTGAGAGAGAGTTGATAGGATGTCAATTGAAAGCTTTTGTGAATGTTTTGACAATTTTTTCTCTCCACTTTCTGGCATTTCTGGCTGCTGATTAAACACTCATCTTGAGTGGCCTTGATGCACACATGCCACATTTTTAGAATTCCAGTAAAAAAAATTTGATGCTGTCACAATACTCAAATTTGTTAGCCATTGTAAAGGTGACAGTCGTTCCATTAGAATGTGACAAAACATTACATAATAATTGGACACAAGTAAATCATATGTAGCCTATTTATCCGTTTCCATTTCTGTTGAATGATAGAATCAAAGTAGGTACAGTCAGGAAATACGCTGATACCATTTCATATTACACAAAATCAGGGAATGAGATTGTTTGATATTGCAAATTTTAATATCGTATCATTGATTCCAGACTTGGAATTCATTGGAAATACTTAGGGATTTAATTCTTTTGTTTGTTTGTTGTTTGTATTGGAATATGAAATATGTTTAATTATTACTGATTATAAAATAAGTCTGTTCAATTAGGAAGTTATTTGCAGCAAGACAACTGCCAGAATTTGGTCAGGTGTTTTTTTTTTTCCAATTAGAAAGTAACTTCTTTAAAAGTAATCTTCTTTGTTTTTTTCTTCCTCATTTTTCTTCTTCTGCTGCTTGTTTTTTCTTCATTTTTTTCTTTGTTTTTCCATTTAGAATGTTACTCACCCAAAAGCACATTTTCTGGGTTTTTTTTTTTTTTTTCAATTAAAAAGTAACTTCTTTAAAAGTATTCTTCTTTGTTTTTTTCTTCCTCATTTTTCTTCTGCTTGTTTTTTCTTCATTTTTTTTTTGTTTTTCCATTTAGAATGTTACTCACTCAAAAGCATATTTTCTGTTTTTTTTTGTTTTTTTTTGTTTTTTCAATTACAAAGTAACTTCTTTAAAAGTATTATTCTTTGTTTTTTTCTTCCTCATTTTTCTTCTTCTGCTTGTTTTTTTATTTTCTGTTTTTTTTTGTTTTTGTTTTTTCAATTACAAAGTAACTTCTTTAAAAGTATTATTCTTTGTTTTTTTCTTCCTCATTTTTCTTCTTCTGCTTGTTTTTTTATTTTCTGTTTTTTTTTTTTGTTTTTGTTTTTTCAATTACAAAGTAACTTCTTTAAAAGTATTATTCTTTGTTTTTTTCTTCCTCATTTTTCTTCTTCTGCTTGTTTTTTTATTTTCTGTTTTTTTTTTGTTTTTGTTTTTTCAATTACAAAGTAACTTCTTTAAAAGTATTATTCTTTGTTTTTTTCTTCCTCATTTTTCTTCTTCTGCTTGTTTTTTTATTTTCTGTTTTTTTTTTGTTTTTGTTTTTTCAATTACAAAGTATTATTCTTTGTTTTTTTCTTCCTCATTTTTCTTCTTCTGCTTGTTTTTTTATTTTCTGTTTTTTTTTGTTTTTTCAATTACAAAGTAACTTCTTTAAAAGTATTATTCTTTGTTTTTTTCTTCCTCATTTTTCTTCTTCTGCTTGTTTTTTTATTTTCTGTTTTTTTTTTTTGTTTTTGTTTTTTCAATTACAAAGTAACTTCTTTAAAAGTATTATTCTTTGTTTTTTTCTTCCTCATTTTTCTTCTTCTGCTTGTTTTTTCTTCATTTTTTTTCTTTGTTTTTCCATTTAGAATGTTACTCACTCAAAAGCATATTTTCTGTTTTTTTTTTGTTTTTTCAATTACAAAGTAACTTCTTTAAAAGTATTCTTCTTTGTTTTTTGTTTTTTTTTTCTTCCTTATTTTCTTCTTCCTTTTGTTTTTTCTTCATTTTTTTTTCTTTGTTTTTCCATTTAGAATGTCACTCAATCAAAAGTGTTTTTTGTTTTTGTTTTTTAATCTTATTCTTCATACAATGCTTGTGATTGTCTCTCCAGAGTTGATTTATTTTTTCTCACATGCGTATTACAATTCAAACAATTATTTATAACAAATTAATAAAATTATTTCTTGTTTTTTATCATTTAATTTTTATTTCATTTGGCTTATTCTGATTTATTTCTTTTATTTCCCATAAATATTTCTTATACATTGATTTAAGAAATTGCATTTTAATTTGTATTCTCACTTCTTGCCTATAATGATGAGTATTATATGTTGGTATGTATTATTTCACAGTTAGAAATAATTCTAATTTGTATAACATCGTGTTGTAAATCTCAACAAATTACACACCGCTTTGATTAATAGCATTACTTAGAAGAATTACTTCACTACTTATTTCATAATTTATCTAAAACAGTAAATTAATTAATGCATTACTTAAATGGACTTTTCAAACCTTAAAATGGGTTGAAAGCGTCAATAGAATGTCAAAAACTTGATGCAAATTTATTTATTTACGAATCAAATTAATGCAAATTATTTATAAGATTTATAATGCAAATTTGACTATTAGAACAGACAGTTCTTGCCTCAGCATTCCAGATGACATTCGACAAAATTTCCATAAAAATTTTGTTCCTTAAAATGCCATCATGGTTTTTGCGGCACTTGTGCTCATTTCCTTTGTATTTGCAAATATTCATCTGAAGATGACACTGAATAATTCAGTTGAGAAAAAATTTGCTGCCATTTTTGTCTACAATGAAACAGGGAAATGTTTTTTATTAAAGTTTTCTTCAATTGATAAAAGATAAAAATGCAAAAACAATTTTAGTTGGCAATAATATAAGTGATAAATGGCTAATAAAATAGCACTGTTTATTATTTAAAACAAATTAGTTGTAAATAATCAACTCTATCGTTTTGCATGATTTGGCAGTAATTGTAAGTAAAAGAAAGCACTGAAATAAGTAACCAAGTAATTGTTTTAAGTTCTGAATATTTGCATTATAAGTTGTTTCTTTTGTACACCTATAGAACATATGCGCGTTGTGGTGCAGTGGATATCGGCTCGGAACGAGAAATCGAGGAGCCATGTTCGAATTCCAGTTGAATTCATTGCATTCACTTATGCGCAAATACCCTTGGGAAAGGTATTAATCCATCTCTTCCTTCCGGTTATGGGTTAAATAATAGGACAGATTGGGTTCTATAGCTTTGGCTGGTAACCAGTCTACTGCAGAAAGCAATGGCAACCTACTGCAGGATAATCTTCTGCCCAGTCAGTCATGTCTCTTTCGAGACATGATCACCCAAGCGTGTTTCACGTATGGCACTAAACTGACTGATAGAACATATATTTAAAAATGTCTATATTTACATCTGTATGTATATATGATAGACTCGCCTGTTATCTTTGATGTATGAGGGTCCAGCAGCTTGGGACCAAACAGCCAGACTACTTGCACCCTATGATTTGATTATAGGGGTGAAATCTTATGCAAAACCACCCACACTTTTCAGAAGAACAGAACCCAGAACTGGTGAACATTGTGTGCTGCAAGATCCTTAAACAACCCTTCTCAGGGTTTTGAATTTGAGTTGCCCTTTTCTTAGACTGGTTGCTAACTAAAGATCAGAGTCAGCTGTACTATTTGATCCATAGTGATGAGGAGATAAAGAGATGGACTCCTTCCTTTCTTTAGGATATTTGTGTATATGTGAACCTAATGAACCTAACTGGAATTCAAACTTAGCTCTCTGATTTCTCATTCCAACCCACTATTCCTTACACCACCCTCTCACGCATATACATATTTGAAACAATTGTGAAAACCTTTTTAATGATGTTTGATCAGCAGGAAAGGTGAAAAGTTTGTCAAATTGTCTTGTATATTAACCATTCCATCAAAATTTCAATTCTATAAGATACAGACAATTGAACTTCCGTTTAGCATCTTGCTCCGGAATGTATGAGGTGTGACAATTCTCAAAATGTGAAAACAAAGTTTGCTTATCTGGCCATCGGCTGCTCTCACCTTCAACATACTTCACTTGCAAAGTTATGCACTATGTTTTCAGCAACATTGTCTGACATTTTTTTAAAACTTGTTTTCTAGAATACTTTTCAGTAATGTAGTCACTGGGATGTGCGTTGTGGTGCATTGGATATCAGCTCGGAACGAGAAATCGAGGAGCCGAATTCAAATTCCAGCTGAATTCATTGCATTCATTTACACACAAATACCCTTGGGAAAGGTAATAATCCATCTCTTCCTTCCAGTTATGGGTTTAATAATAGGACAGATTGGGTTCTGTAGCCTTGGTTGGCAATCAGTCTACCACAGAAAGCAATGGCAACCTACTGCGGGATAATCTCCCCAGTCATGTCTCTTTTGAGACATGATCGCCCAAAGCGTCTATCCTGTATGGCACTTAACTGACTGAGTGAATATAATAGTTGGAGACATGATTAAGGCTTCTACTGGGCATAAAGTGGAGGATCAGTTTTATATTGTTATGAAGTAATAAACTGATCCCCTACTAATTACTACTTAATAATACATCTCTTCTGCTTTTAGCTATGAGTCAAATAGGACTGAGTTCTATAGCGGGATAATCTTCTGCCCAGTTAGTCATGTCTCTTTTGAGACATGATCGCCCAAGCGTGTATCACATATGGCACTTAACTGAGTCATGTGCTATTGGAAGTTAGCAAATCTTTGTCCTTTGAGGGTATTTTTCTATCTTGAAAATAGTCAGAAATTGCAAGAGGTGAAATCTGGTCAATAAATTGAATGCTCCATTTTTGTAATGGCTTTCATTATTCTACTAACCCATTTGTTTTGTCGAAACAAAATCTTTTCTAAACATACCTCTACGTCAGAAGATCTGTCAGAGTTGGGCATTTTTTTTAGACGAAAATTAAGTAATAATTTTAATTATTTAAACTTGCAAACTCTAAGCATATTATTTTTCTCATTCACAAATCTTCTATTAGATTCTGACATTTTTTTTTTATCGTATCACCCCTGAGCAAGGCAGTAACACCACTGATGTGCAGGGGGCTATGTACGATTGGAAAAACAGAAAGCCAGAAACCACATCTTAAACAGGGAACAAAGGATGAGCCTCTACACCTGTTCAATAGACGTGGGTGGAGTATGAACCAGGCAATAGTTTAGTCTGTCTACTCCAATTGAAAAAAAATAATAAATAAAAAGAAGAAAAGTGAAAAGATTGGAAAAGAGAAAGCCGGAAACCACATCCTAAACAGGGAACAAAGGATGAGCCTCTACACCTGTTCAGTAGATGTGGGTAGAGTGTCAAACCGGGCGATATTTTAGGCTATCTACTCCAATTGAGAAAAAAATAATAATAATAAAAGAAAAGTGAAAGGATTGGAAAAGAGAAAGCCTTACATTCTCTTTTCATATTAATTCTTCTGCTATCATTCACACACTTCATTTTTGATCCGAGTGCACCAAGAATCTCACTCTGACCGCATTTACTTCTGTTCTTTGTTTTGCACTGCCCGCTTCTTGCATCATATTGCACATGGTGAGGATCAAATTCTCGCACTTGCTTGAACCACATGTGCCACTTAAAACATATTGCTTTATCGTTCACCACAAGCCATTTTTTAATAAAAATAACATTTCACAAGCTCTTTTACTAATCTTCACACCAAATTTGTTGTCAGTCTAATGCTCCAAAATTTTTTTCACTCATTTTTGAGAACTGTATAACACGACCACATACAATGTCCAGTATACGTGCTCACAAAAAAATAGTGTTTCAAAAGGATGGTGTTCACATTGATACCACTATTATTTCAACTGTTCATACCCTCGACAATATTAGGTACTTTGATGTGGTGTAATGATTAGCAAGCTTGTCAGGCAAGATCAATTAGTAGCGAGTTTGATCCTCACCAGGTTCTCCATACTTTTGACCTTGTGCCACATCTAAGCTATGTTTAGAAAATCTTTGGGTACTTTGAGGAGCAGATGTGCATTATGGTGCAGTGGATATCGGCTTGGAACGAGTAATCAGGGAGTTGAGTTTGAATTCCAGTTAAATTCAATGCATTCACTTACGCGCAAATACCCTTGGGAAAGGTATTAATCCATCTCTTCCCTCCAGTTATGGGTTAAATAACAGGACAGATTGGGTTCTATAGCCTTGGCAGGAAACCAGTCTACTGCAGAAAGTACTGGCAACCTACTGCGGGATAATTTTCTGCCCAGTCAGTTATCTCTTTCGAGACATGATCGCCCAAGTGTGTATCATGTATGGCACTTAACTGACCCTCACTGAGTGTCCCATACTTTCGGCTTTGTGTGCCACATCTAAGCTATGCTTAGAAAATCACCATTCTCTTGGCAATATTTATTTACAAGATTATTAAAAATTATTTATCTTTTATAAAGATTTATTATTTACCAATTTATAAAGAAATAAATTTGAAATATTTTATTAAAAAGTTTATCAAAATATGTAAACCATCTACAATGAAGTAAGTTTTAAAACATCAATTAATTACCAATTTTACCTACATCACTCGCCATGGCAATCATTGTTGCTTTAAAAAGCCTTGATTAGAATTTTAATAAAGCCTAAACATATTAAATTGAATTTATATATTTTCTTTGTTTTTTGAAAATTTACAACAAAAATATTAAACACTATTTTATTTTATTTTTCCAACATTCTAAAAATGCAAATCAACTAATACAATGCATTGTTTATCATTTATAAAGAAATAAATAAATTTATAAAGAAATAAATTTATAAAGAAATAAATATGAAAATTAATTTTTTATTGATAAATTCATAAAAATGTCTATGAAGAAGAAAATTTAAATTAACACAAGTTTAGTAATTATAAATTGTGAAAATAATTTTTTATAATCTTGTAAATAAACACTACCTAGAGAGGGAACATAGTTAAAGTAATAGTAGTGTCAAGGAAAAAACCATCCTTTTGAAAAACTTTTCTTTTTCTTTTTTCAATAATGGGCATGGAGGTACATGTTTGACTAAATTCTACTGCTTGGTAGCAACACATCTTGAGAAAGCAGAAGTTGGAATATGAGCTGATGTATTCATGTACCAGTGTATAACAGGCAGTGGTTATTCTTGAAATTGTCATGCTTATAGTGTTTCCTTTTTTCTTTCTTTTTTACAAGGAGAAAGAATCCCCCCCCCTAACTGGATCCAACTATTTTGAATGACTAATTTACTTGGACTTTTTAGTATTTGGTTACTTGGGATTTTGTATCATTTAATTTGTACTTATCTTTTTCACTAAACCAGAGTATAAATAACTTTTTGTGCTACCCACCCATTGGATTGAAACCAATATTTTTTAGTCACCCTATGATGTGTACCCCTTGTAAGAATCTGATGCTAGAAAATTAAAGCCTTAAACCCAATATCAAAATATATTCCCTGAATTGAATAAGGGATTTAGTTTGTAATTTCCCAAAGGTCACCAAATATCAGAAACCTGTGGCTATAGTAACTAAGTTTATATATCAGTGTATAATAGTTCCTCATCCCAAAATCAACAGGAAGTCATTGCCCACCTCCTGTAAAAATGGTGTAAACTAATTTTAGTAAGTAACTTAAAATATGCTTTGGGGACAGGCCTGAAATATATATAAATTCCTATGAGAGAATTTTTTTTAAAATGGACAAAACAATGTTATTTTCAAAGACTGTAAAAAAAAAAAAAAAAAAAAAAAAAAAAATATATATATATATATATATATATATATATATATATATGTATATATACCTTTTTATTTATTTTTTTTCTAAATATTTGTAATTGCTTTGTTTACCTTTTTTTTTTCTTTTTTTTTTTTAATAAACTATCAGAATGGCAGTCATAATCAAATATAAATAGCTTTTGTTTCAGAAAAGTTATGAAAATCAAGTGGTTATCTTGTTCTAATAGGGTAATGGTACCATTAGTGCTTTCCTTATAAAGAAAGCAATCATAACAAACTTGCTAAGCTTACTAATTTCTCTATTAAAGTAAAAGTGATAAAATATAAATATTTTTATATATGAATATATTGTGAATAAAATGATAAAATGCATTATATATAACTAAATTATATATATATATATATATAAACATTTTTATATGTTTAAACAAATTATTACTGGTACAAAATTTTACAATTGAAATTGATAAAGTAAGCTTCATACTTACAGGAATTTGTAGATGTTAACAAAAGATGGATTAAAAAGAAAAATACAAAAAAACCGACTGGTTTCAATCCTATATTTCATCAGGGTATTACTGGGACTTATTTTTAATTCAATATTCACATTTAAAATGTAAAAGATGAAAAGGAATTATGGCAAGTGGTAACCCTAACCCTTATAAATGCCTGTAACTATGAAGATTACTTTATTAATTTCAATTTTTATATATATATGTGTACATATTACATTATTACTAACGTTAACTAGATTATGAATAATCTCTGAGCAGTGTGACAACATTGATTCAACAATTCTCAAGCATAAGTTTTGTTCATGTAGTCCTGTTGCTCACATGAGTGACAGCAGGATTCCTAATCAGAGTTTGCTAATGGAAAAGCAATCGGGGCATAAGCCAAAGAAGCATTATGAGGATGAAAAAAATCAGTGTAGCTTTCAACCATTATTCTAAATGACTGGCAGTTCCATGCAAATGATTGTGCCATCTGACAGAAAAAAAGTTCATGATGGAAAAGTTTCTTTTGAGCATTCTTGGATCACAAACAAAAAGCTGAAAAAACAATTTCCAAGAAGACCACGATGCAGAACCTTTAGACCATACCAGTGTCAGACATGAACCTTTCATATTAGTGTATCAAATTCATAGAACCGACCAACTATGAAATGGCATTAAATACTCATAATTCATGTCACATTTGTGAAAAAGGATACAAGAGATGTCTGAAAAGGCATGCGAACATTTGCAAAAATAAAACCTAATAACAAAGTAGGTGTAGCTCATGTCAACAACTTCATGCCAGAGATTTTATGAGTTTGTCCAGTTGAAAGAACCCTAACCCATTCAAGGCGCAATTGAGTCTGATGATGATGTCTTGTGATATGACATGGTCGACATCGACATGGTAACCATTATTATACATTGTTAATATTAACATAAATATTAATATTAACAATATGTTGTTCATAATCTGCAAATATTTTTGGCATTAAATTTGCTTTAAAACTTATTTCTCAGTGTAAGATGAAGAGAATGCTAGAATATTTAATATTTTGAGAAACTGATGATAGGTAAGAATTCTTCAATAGTTATATTTTTAATATTTAATGGAATAACTTCTAAAATAACAGTATGTGATAACTGTATTATTTTTTTGACACCTGCACACCCTAAACTGAAAGTTTTTTGATTTTCAAGAATATATTAATATTCGTTTCATTAATTTTAACAAGAAAAAAATTGAAAGATAAGTGTCTACTGTAGGTAATAATATGGATAAATTATAAATTTAAGCACTTTAAAAAAAAATTATTTTTGTAATTATGATTTTATTAAAATTTCTTTTACAGCTTCAACTTGAATTATTTTAACCTGGTACTATGTGCGTTGTGGTACAGTGGATATCGGCCCAGAATGAGAAACCGGGGAGCCGAGTTCGAATTCCAGTTGAATCCATTGTATTCACTTATGTGCAAATACCCTTGGGAAAGGTATTAATCCATCTCTTCCTTCCAGTTATGGGTGAAATAATAGGACAGATTGGGTTCTGTAGCCTTGGTTGGCAACCAGTCTACCGCAGAAAGCAATGGCAACCTATTGCGGGATAATCTTCTGCTCAGTCAGTCATGTCTCTTTCGAGACATGATCGCCCAAGCGTGTATCACGTATGGCAATTAACTGACTGACTAATATTGTAGAATAATAATTCGACTAACAACTCCTATGCAATCTACTCAGATGACAATTTTCATGAGAAAATATTTTATGGTAATAGGGAAATTAACCATTTCTATACAAGAGACATTTGACAAGTTTTTATTACTGGTACCATGTATGACCTGTTTCATCAAGATGAGCTCAAGTAATTTTTAAGTAACCCATATGAGCTCCCAAGAAATGTCATGAAAGGCTTAGCTTGGGGTACTAGGGTACTTTTTGATTGTATGTAAGGATTTCTTTTTTTCTTTAACATTCAAAGTAATTTAATTGATAGAAGCAGTCCGTGCATAGGAAAACATAAGTATTGATTAATTATATATTTACTAATAGATTAAAATTGTTTTTAAAATCTTGCACAGTTTCTTTACATAATTTGCTTTAGAGGCCGCTAATTGCTTCACTATTTTTTTTTTTTTTACATCCACCAAAGATATTAATTTTTTTTTTTTTTTAATGAAAAAATATAGTAATAAATAATAACTATAGTAAAAAAAAAAATAGCTGAAAATTGTGATATTTCAGTTTTAATTTCTAGGATGAGGCATTATCATTGTTTAAATTTCGTCTAATGTCTTCATCTTTGTTGCTGTTATCATGTTTTGGACATTTTATACTCTAGCCTTCTTTAGAAGGTAACTCCACCCACGTCTATTAAACAGGTTAAGAGGCTCATCCCTTGTTCCCTGTTTAGGATGTGGTTTCCGGCTTTCTCTTTTCCAATCTTTTCACTATTACGTAGCCCCCTACACATCAGTGGCGTTACTGCCTTGCTCGGGGTGATACGATTAAAAAAAAAAAAAATCTGTTAATCAGGATTTCTGGTATGAGGAGTTATCATTATTTACATTTGGATTAATGTCCTTATTTTTGTTGTTGTTATTATCACGTTTCGACTATTGTTTCCTCTAGCCTTCTTCAAATATTTGTCAATCCAGATAACTTTCAGGCTGAAATATGATAATAAAAGCAAAGATGAAGATATTAGTCCCAATCACAATAATGCAATAATGATAACTCTTCATACCTGAAAGTTAAACATATTGACTGGTACTTGAAGCAGGCCGGAGAGTGCAGTGGTCAAAAAAGTTGTGATAGCAACAAAGATAAGAATATTAGTTCAAATATAAATAATAGTGATATTGCTTTTAAGAAATAAAAACAAACCATTTATTGTTTTTACTTTTTTTTGCAAGATTAATAAGTCAGAAAATTTATCTTGACTTTTTAACAAATTTTCTTTTACAAGTTTTTATGATTCCAAATCTTGTATTAAATTTTTATTTCTTTATTGAAATTTCTGTCCATTATAAAAAAAAAATATCTGTATTTGGAAATACTGGACAATGTCAAAGCTTAACAATTGATTTAAGCATTTTAGAGTTGATATATGCATATTTAAATTTACAACAGGGCTTCAGATGGGGCCCACTTAAAAACCCAGCTACTAAATTTTGAATTGACTTTTTTACTCTTTAACCAAACTTATTTTCCTAGCCCCAAGTGTCAGTAGCTACTGGGATTTTCTAAAGTAGTCAAATTTGGCAATTGTCAAATTATTTACAATCAAAATGAATATTTTTTAAATAAGGAATAGTCACATCTACAACGAGTTGCTTACATATATAGTATGCATTTAAATATCCCTAGCTAAAGATCACTTTTACAGGTCTTTAAAATGAATACAAAGCTGAAACAAAAATTATCTTGATTTCAATATTTTTGTTTGCGATATTTTAATCAGCTGTGAAACAGAAATAAATTATCTTTCATCTAAAGATTGTTTTTCATTTTCTGCTCATTTGTTTTGCAGTTGTTTTTGTATTTCCTTTTGTTTGTTTTTTGTTTTTTTGTATGGCATGAAATATGTATGTAAATGAGACTGAAGATGTATAATATATTCAGTACTTCTGTCACACAAACTTTACTATTATATGCAATTGAAAAATTTGGCCCCAATTTCACAATGAAGACACGCATATCTCCATCATTAGAAATGGGGTCAACAAGCATACACCTTCAGCCTTGACAACTTTACAAGGGGTCTTTTTTTTTTCCTTCTTTCTCTTTTTTATTTTTTTTTTTTTTTTGGAAAAAGAAAGAATTTATCTGTATAAAAAAAGTTAGAGCTTAGGGGTTTACTCAAAATATTCTTTGAGTGGTGGAGACACCTCTAGATCCAGTGATAGATTGAAAAACAAAATCTTCTTCAGACCCTAAAAACATAAGCAAAAAGAAGACCTTGTTTTTCAATCCATCATTGGATCCAGAAGTGCCTTACATGTGGTATCCATTTTAGTTGTTGCTGCTGTTGGTAGTCTTCAACTAATGTGGTTTCTGTTATTTGGTACAGTTTGTTTGTGATTCTATAGTGCCAGTCCACAAGGTTCAAAGAAATATGATCTTTGCCAAGACACTCAGGCTTCATTATTTTCTCTTTGAGTTCATGTAATATCCATTTTAGTTGTTACTGCTGTTGGTAGTCTTCAAGTGATGTGGTTTCTGTTATTTGGTACAGTTCTTTGTGATTCTATAGTGCCAGTTCACAATGTCTAAAGAAAGATGATCTTTGCCAATACCCACGGATTTCAATCTCTCAAAGCCATCTTTCATCATTGATCTGAGAAAGCAGTTGTATACGGCTGACAGTTTAGAAAAAATGTGTGAAATCCATGTGTTGATACAGTCACTTGCACACATACACTTCCTTTACCCATTTACACAGGTAACTACTACATCTGAAATTTTATATATATATAAGTGAACATGGAAGTCAACATTCAGTGGTGACAGTCTGTTTCATGCTAATCCGCAATCATTAGGCCATTTGCATTGTGTTTTTGCTGGACTATTTATAGACAGTTCAGAAGCATTGTGGATAGTCTATGCGCAAACAAAAACAAATTTTTACTATGTTACTTAAAAATCAAAAACTAGAAGCAAACAAGAATAAACATCAATAAATAAATTAAATACACAAAAATAAGTAAAATAAATTAAATCAAACCAATAAATAAAGTAAATAACAAATTAACAAACCACGAACACACACAAACACAAATAAACGTAATAACAACCAACAATAAAATAATAACAAATATAAAAGCTAACAAACAATACTATCTTCTTTCATATGCTTTGTCTCTTCAGGACGTAAGATTTATGGCCCTCCACATCTTCTTGTTCCTTACAGCTCTTAATAAGTTTTATGTTTTTGTTATTTCTCTCAAATTCTGTTCTGCCATCTATTTGCTCAATTCCATTAACTATGTCAAATATTGCTTTCCCCTGTCCTCTTTCCACTTTTGAGTATCAGATTTTCCAAGCCTTCTTTCCTCATTATGTGCTCCAGAAATTTCAACTGTCTCTCTCTGATGTCAAGTTTAAGTTTCCATTTTGTTTCCATTCTCTCCACAATTTCATCTTTGTTCATATTGTGGCTGCCAATGATGAATCTTGGACTAATTTTTAATTATCTCAGAATTGCCTTGCTTTATATGTTGAACTAGCAGTATAGCCCGGCATTGCTCGGGTGTAATGAAAGCTTTAAAACTAATCCATGGTCCTGGAGCTCAGACTCTTTGGACGTTGGCACGAAAGACTAAAAAGCAATAGTTGTTTCCAGTTCAAGCGAAACTGTAGACTGAATGGATGTAAGTCAAATTTTGATTTCCTGGTATCGATATCAAATAAGTTTTTTTCGTCGTAAACTGAATTTTGAAGGCTAAAAAAGTCCTCTGAGTAAATGGTATCATGGCTGAGACTAAGAACTACAATTATAGCTACTTAGAGCCAAACCCGAAGCAAAAACTAAAATAAAAGGGCTGAAAAAATACAGACGTACAGGAAGATAATCAGACACACACACACAAACATCTTGCCTTTTATATATATATATATATATATTATCGATTTTCTGCATGATTGTAAGAACTGCAACCTTGAAACTTCTGAATATTGTTTTTTATGTCTTTGTCTATGAGTGTATCAAATTTGATTAAAATCGGACCACTCCTTCTATAACCCGATTTTTTTTATTATCGATTTTCGATATTTATCGGCGGTACCTCAACACAAAACCTAGCTAAGAACACTCGCAGATGTTTATAGTACAACTGTGTAAATTTTCAAGAAAACCGGTTCAGCTGTTTCAGAGTCTATAGGTAACGGACACACACACACACACACACACACACACACAGTTTCATTTATAAATAAGAATATATATAAATATATATATATATATAAACTTATATATATAGTCATTCGCAGACAGACCTGTTTTGCTGTATCACAGCTCATCAGTACAGTTAGACATCCAATTGTTTTTAGTCAAAATTGAAGCCCGGCCAAATTAACATCAGTTGGCAATTCTACCTCTGAACAATGGGCACTCGATAGAAGACTTTTAGCATGTGATATACCATGTAAACCTACGTCAGTAGTTGAGAGTGTTCTAATTCATTACTGAATGAGCGATGTGTAGATGCTAGAGTAGCTACTGTTTTATGTGCGTGTGTGTGTGTGTAGAAAGGTCCACCTATTATCAGATTAACACTCCCCTCTGGTCTTCTGAATAGATGTAGAAGTTTATCCCTGGTTTGTCCTTTAGGATTGGGTTTCCAATGCTTTTTAAAGTTTACTTCAACTCTATATTTTTAACATCTAAACTCTGAAATTTTATGTACTATTTATTTTTCTTCAATAGGAGTAGACAAGTTTGCCTGTTCACACTCCTCCCTCATCTTTTGAAGAGCAAATTTTAGCAGTTTACTTATTCTCATTCTGAAGTTTCTAGTAAACATCAAAAGTTGTTGCAGTTCTTTAATTTGATTAAGTTTTAGATAAATGTGTTTAACAAGTCAGTTTATAAATGATTAAATATTGTTTAAAACAAAATTTCAAAGAAATTAATTTCATTTAAAAATGTTGAATTTATTTACTTTGAAAATTTTCTAGCTCAGCCAAAAGTAACTTCTACTAACTGGTGACTAATAGCAACCCCATTCATTACAAAATTGTAGTACTACTATGCGACAATATAATTCAATTATTATAGGCAGTGTGTGTGTGTGGGGGGGGGGTAACTTGGTACTAACAGCGTACTAATTAATTGCTTGTTTCTTCTCTCTTCTGCATCAAATTTTCTGAGACTTTTGTCAACTGCTTTTTTAGTAATTTCTTTCTAGATTTCTGGAATGAAGAGTAATCATTATTTACAATATTTACATGTAGACTATTGTCCATATCTCTGTTGCTGCTATCATGTTTCAGCCATTGTGGCCACTGGTCTTCATCAGTTGCATATTGATCTGGGTAACTGACAGAGAATACTGAACTAAGCCCTTTACTAAATCTATCGAACAATAGTGTAGTGGTTTAAAGCATTAGTTCGTGAATTCGGTTATTTCCTAATTGCGAGTTCAATCCATGAGATGGGCAGTGTGGACTTGGACTCAGTGAAAACAGGGTAAGTAAATACTGAGCAGTACTAAAATTAAGAACTAGACAATACATCTTTAGACAATGATATGAGAAAGCAGTGATATACAGATGACAGTTTAGAATAAAGAGATTTTAACGAATTGATATGTTAAGTTAGACTTAATACACAGACAAGTAGTCTGTGGTGATACCAACCGAGCAAAAGCGATGGACCGGATGTTTGTACCCTCACAACCAAAAAGCAAATGACCAAAAGTCGTCAGTGTTTATCTGGATTCATGCAGATGTTCTGGTTGAAAACTAAAAATTAATTAAATATTAAATTTCCAGTTCACAAGCCTATGAGACTATGCAAATTTTATTTATTGGCTAATGGAAAGCCCAGAATCAAATACAATGTGAACCCCCAAATGATCTGCTGCAATCCAAAAAGAAAATATAAAAAGCCAATACAGAAAGCATCGCCAGACAGACAGACCCAAACTGGAGAGAGACGACTGTAATCAGTAGCCCCCTTGACCCAAGTCAAGCGGTTTACTATGTTCGCCTCCCTTACCGCTCTTTTCCTTATTAACTTGTCTCAAAACTACTTAACTGACCTAAGGAGTGAATACATCAAAGACATTCCTTACTTACAACGCTCCCACATTCCTAAGTATTAATTCTCTTTTCAGCATTTTATTGCCATGAACATTTTAACTTCCATTGGACCTATACTTCAAGTATTACTTTAATTGTAAAAACTTTAATTGATATGTGTATATATAAAATGTTAATTTTCAACTTAATTTGCTTTTCTTGATTTACAATCATTTTATGACTTATAGTGGGCTATCTACAACAAGGCCAAATTCAGTCAATCTTCAACAATACACAACTACCCTTCACTAGAACGGACTCTCCACTATAAACTGGAAAAGAATGGATACCTGCTATAAGTCCAATAAAAAGAAAATATAAAAAATGGGGTAAAAATAAAACTGGAGCACTGGTCATATGATGAGAACATTTATTAAACTGAATAAACAAAAACATAAATAACAATATATCTACAAAATGATAAATGAATGGACTTACATTCATTGCGTTGTTAATTTCTTCCTTAAATTTATTTAAACTTTGGAAGCAAGTAATGTTATTTGATTACATATTGTGATTTATAATTTGTATGGCCTCTCCAGTTATGGCACAAATTTACATGCTGGTTGTCAGTTCTTTGTCTTTAAATGAGAGATTTTTTTTCTCATATTTGGGGAGATCATGTGACAATTTTTTAGTGAGACAACATAAGCTGCTGCTGATATTTTTTTTGTGTTTACAGATATTCTTTGTATATGGTAATGTGTCTTTTTTTTTTTCATCTCACCCCAAGCAAGGCATTCTACTGCCACTGTTGTGCAGGGGGTTACATAGGGGAAAGTGATTTGAAAGAGGGGTTAGTTTAAAGAACATGTCAGGAGGAGGGTAATAGACAGATGAGGATACCAAAGATTGGGGTGGAGTAGATGAGAAAAGAGCTTGTGAGAATGGATGTGAGTTAGTGAGATAGGAGATGTCTATTGACCTTACATTTAAATTCCTGGAGATCGTCATCCAAATCAAGGCATTCTACTGCCACTGTTGTGCAGGGGGTTACATAGGGGAAAGTGATGAGAAAGAGGGGTTAGTTATAGGAAATGTCAGGAGGAGGGTAATAGACGGATGAGGATAGCGAGGATGGGGGCGGAGTAGATGAAAAAAGAGCTTGAGAGAATGGATGCGAGTTAGTATGATAGATGTCTATTGACCTTACATTTAAATTCCTGGAGATTGTAGCTGTCGGGGAAGCAAGTATATGGAAGGGAATTCCATAGGTGGGAAGTGCGAGAAAAGAAGCTGTTAGAGTAGAAATTGTGGTTACATTTTATTGGTTTCACTGTAAAAGGATAGGACCTAGTTGCTAATGTAGTAGCTCATGTAAATTCATATCTAGAAGGCACCAGTGATCTAAGTTCATTGGAGCAGAGGCCATGAAAGTATTTATAGAAGAGGCACAGGGAAGCCACGTCATACCGGTGAAAGAGCATCTGCAGCCAAGCTGCCAAGTCGGTATCAATCCCCATATAATGCTGATGGAGTCTTTCCAGAGGACAAAATGCATTACATAGAATTTTTCCACTTTGCTGTTCAATTACTCAATACTGTTGTTATATAGAAATTTGTATATCATATTCTTCCATGAAACTGTATGAAAAAAAATATATATTTGGGTACTTTTTTTTACTACTCTATGCATAAACACAGATATTAACTTTGTATTTCATTTACATATTAAACAAAAGTCTTCCTTTTTACTATAGAAGAAAACGTTCATAAATATTTGAAGGACTATTTTTTAGAAAGCAGTTTTAAGTTAAACTGCATTTTCTTAATGCACTCTCTTCCAAGTGATGCGGCCATTATCAGATTTGAGAACAAAGAAATAGTGGCAAATATGTAGAAAGGTAATTTATAAGAATCATAAGTGTTGATCAATACACCTGTAAAGAAAAGAAAAAAAAGATTTAGAGTGATAAGATGTAGAAAACATATTAACCATTGCAAGTTATTTAAAGCCAGAAAATATTTTTAGATTGTAAGAATGTTTTGGAGATAATTTAGCAATACAAGTCTTACTAATTAACCCATAGCTGGTGGAAGAAGAGGTGGATTCATACCTAACCAGAATTTGATAGTGAAACAAGAAGTTATAAGGTGGATATAAAGTGAGGGATCAATTCTATATTGCAGTCAATATATGAACTGATCCGTCATTTTATGGCTATGATAATTTCTATACATTTATATTACAAAGAATATAAATAAATCTAAAAGACATGCCTGTGTAGCTAATCAGTATTTCATTGATTGATTCATTCATTTTCTACGGCTTATCAACCCTTTGCAGGTTATTTAAAGCAAGAAAATGTTTTTAAAGTGTGAAAAATCTTTTTTGATATAATAATGATTTAGTGATATAAGTTTTACTAATTAACTAGTAGGTTCATAGCTAATCAGAATTTGATGGACAAGAAATTATAATGTGAATATAAAATGGGGGATAAATTCTGTATTGCAATCGGTATATAAACTGATCCCTCACTTTATGGCTATGGTAGTTTCTATACATTTACATTCCAGAGAATGTAAATAAACCGAAAAGACATGCCTGAGTAGCTAATCAGTATTTCATTGATTGATTGATTCATTCATTTTTATGGCTTATCAACTCTTTGCAGGTTATTTAAAGCCAGAAAATATATTTTAGACTGTAAGAATTTTTTTTTTGAGATAATAATGATTTAGTAATACAAATTCTACTAATTAACACATAGATAGAGCGATGACACAGATTCATATCTTTCTTAAGGGTATTTTCATGTAATAAATCTGACTGGAATTGAGATTTGGCTCTCCAATTAACAGTTCTGTACTGTTATCAATTTCACCACTAAAAACTTAAAGTGAAAACTGACATTGATGTTTTCATCCCAGCCAGGAAGTTTCATCTTAAACCCCTTTCACCCTCATGGTTTTCTCCTGCTTGCTCAGCCACCATAGCCCACAGGAATCACTACTTTATCAGCTCACATGTCTGACCATAATAGATGCCTTTTTGCCTCAGCTCATAATAAATGTCAGATGATCCTCAATGACACTATAGCAGATCAGAAATTAATTAAAATTAACCTTCTTCTTCACTTTTACAAAAATTCACAATGATGTGTGAAATCCTGGGTTTTCACAAATAGAAAAAGGATTGTCCATGTGCTTAAAGGAAAAGTCTGAACCCAGATTTCGCAAATAGATGTTAAAATGATTTTTGACCAATGGGAGTAACTTGCATGACTTGAGGACTTAGCATCCAGTGCTAAATTCAAAAAGACTATATAAATGACCTGCATCAGTCAAGAGTCAGAGATGGGAGGAGAGACACCAATGAGAGAAGCTTCAGGTCCTCTTTCTCTTTCTCCTTATCTATTTAAACAATTACTACTAGAAAATTTTGTACGAACTCTACCCTTAACCTCTTAATAATGTTTCTAAATGAACATTGACTTCTACAACTTATGTTATTCCTCGTTTTAATAAATTTATATTTTAAAATATAAAATGTATATTTTTATTCTTACACTATTTCACATATTCCAACCGACAACCAACCTTCTGCTGAAAACCTTCTGATGAATATTATTCTGCATAAAACTTGTAAGCTGTAGGGAGTTCAGTTAAGTCTGACACAAGGCCAAACCAAAGAAACATGAACCAGCTCCCAATAGCTTCAACACTAAGCTGTTGTTTGCTGACAGAATGAAGCAGCATATAGCGGCCCACAAGTTTGGTTCTAAATCCTACTGGCAGTTCTGCAAAAGTGTGTTAAACAACAGCAAACCTTCCATCCCTTCTTTAATCAATAAATATAAAGTTCTCACAGCTACAGCTGACAAGGCTGAGTGCAGATTCTCCTCCAACTCCTCACTTAATTTTTCTGGAGTATCCACACCCTACTTCCCACCTAGAAATGAGGCTCAACTGAGGGACATTTACATTAACTCCTCACTGGTTTCTAACATAATTTCAAAGCTTGACCCCCATGGGCGAGTGGAGGAGATGGAATCCAGGTCACCATCTTAAAGAAATATGCAGTAGAACATTTACATTTGAACTCTTGAACCCCTAACTTATTATATTCATATGTATATATCAGTCAGTCAGTTAAGTGCCATGCGCGATACACGCTTGGGCGATCATGTCTCGAAAGAGACATGACTGACTGGCCAGAAGATTATCCCGCAGTAGGTTGCCATTGCTTTCTGCGGTAGACTGGTTGCCGACCAAGGCTATAGAACCCAATCTGTCCTATTATTTAACCCATAACTGGAAGGAAGAGATGGATTAATACCTTTCCCAAGGACATTTGCGCGTAAGTGAATGCAATGAATTTGGCTGGAATTCGAACTCAGTTCCCCGATTTCTCATTCCGAGCCGATATCCACTGCACCACAACGCACATCCATTATACTGTTAAATAAAAATTTCGGGCAAACTTGAACCCTTTGCCTGCCAAAGAAAAAAAAAACAAGTGTCAAAAGAACAGTTTTTCCATTGACGCTATTATTTTAACTACCTTCACTCCTCAGCAATATTTTAAAAAGTGATAATCTAGTCAAGATGCCTTAAATAAAGAATAAAGTTCCAAGAGACTTCTGACAGAGTCTTTATTAGAATACCATTTGAGTCAGACAAGACATAATATTATAACCATTAGTAGTGATTTATAGCAGTGGTGATGAGGAATCAACATTTATACAGAGGCGGAAAAATAACTTTTTTTTTTGCTGGGGCACACATAATAACAGTGATGACAAGAAATTAGAACCACGTTGGTGTAAATTTTTTTCTTTGCTGTGTGTAAAGAAAAAAAAAGGAAGAAAACTGATAGTCTTAAATATAGAAGAACTAGCAGTATAGCCCAGCGTTGCTCGGGTGTAATGAAAGCTTTAAAACTAATCCATGGTCCTGGAGCTTAGACTCTTTGGACGTTGGCACGAAAGACTAAAAAGCAATAGTTGTTTCTAGTTAAAGCGAAACTGTAGACTGAAAGAAAAATGAATGGATGTAAGTCAAATTTTGATTTCCTGATATCGATATCAAATAAGTTTTTTTCGTCGTAAACTGAATTTTGAAGGCTAAATAAGAAATGAACTAAGAACTACAATTATACCTACTTAGAGCCAAACCCAAAGCAAAAACTAAAATAAAAGGGTTGAAATAAATACAGACGTACAGACAGATAAACAGACACACACACAAACATCTTGCCTTTTTTATATATATATTATCGATTTTCTGCACTATTGTAAGAACTGCAACCTTGAAACTTCTGAATATCATTTCTTATGTCTTTGTCTATGAGTGTATCAAATTTGATTAAAATTGGACCACTCCTTCTATAACCCGATTTTTTTCAATATCAATATTTGTCGGGGGTACATTGACACAAAACCTAGCTAAGAATACTTGCAGATGCTTATAGTACAACTGTGTAAATTTTCAAGAAAATTGGTTCAGCTGTTTTGGAGTCTATAGGTAACGGACACACACACACACACAAAGTTACATTTATAAATAAGTTTAGATTAGATTAGATAGATTACCGCTCATATACTATTGCTACTAGCATCTGAAACCAATGTGAGTTTTCAATTTCGGATCATAGTGTGCCAAAGATAAGTCTGATGTTAGTAATTTCTTGATTTCTTCAAAAACTTTCTGACACTTATAAGCCCCGGTCAACTTTATGCATTTTTAAGTAAATTATTCAGTGGATCTCTCAAGTTCCATATATTAGGTATGTAGATTTGATAATCATTTGCTAGTAATATTTGTTATGGGAGAAATATTCTTAATTGCACTTGTCATCGATGGATCTGGTTGAAAAGATGATGATGTGCTTACTACTACTTTTTTTTTTTTTATAAGTGTTTCACCCCGAGCAAGGCATGTCACTGCCACTACTGCGCAGGGGGCTACATAGAGTGGAAAAAGGATGATTAAATATAGAAAATGTCAGAGGGTGGGTGATAGGCGGGTAAGGATACCGAGAATGAGGGTTGGGTAGATGAGAGTGTTCTGAGAATAATTGGGACTTAGTGTGATAGGAGGTGTCTATTGACCCTACATTTAAACACCTGGAGATTGTAGCTGTTGGGAAAGCAGACTTGTGGAAGGGAGTTCCACAGGCGGGAAGCGCGAGAAAAGAAGCTGTTGGAGTAGAATTTACGGTTACATCTTATTTGTTTAACTGTAAAAGGGTGGGACCTAGTTGCTAATCTAGTATCTCGTGTAAATTCGTGCTTAGGCAGCACCAGTGATCTGGCAGAAAAAAACTACAGCCAGATCAAAAAAGAGTTGTTAATAATATTTGCAGTGAAAAACTTTCACAAATTTATACATGAAAGCAGATTTTGTTTACAGACAGACCACAGATTTATATTATTGGGTCAGTCAGTTAAGTGCCATACGTGATACATGCTTGGGCAATCATGTCTCGAAAGAGACATGACTGACTGGGCAGAAGATTATCCCGCAGTAGGTTGCCATTGCTTTCTGCGGTATACTGGTTGCCGACCAAGGCTATAGAACCCAATCTGTCCTGTTATTTAACCCATAACTGTAAGGAATAGAAGGATTAATACCTTTCCCAAGGGTATTTGCGCGTAAGTGAATGCAATGAATTTGGCTGGAATTTGAACTCGGCTCCCCGATTTCTCATTCTATGCCAATATCCACTGCACCACAACGCACATCAATTTATCATTAAAAAAAAATTTCCTATGCATAAAGCAAATAGGCTACAGTGCTGGGGTACTATCTTATTAAATTACAATTTTAGGTTAGAATACCAACTTTCTAAAAAATTAGGACATGATAATCAATGATTTATCAAGATTGATACCAAAAAATATTGAACTGTTTGAAGATATTCTGATTGTAGCATTAAAAATTCTGGAGAGAAAAATTATTTAACTTAAACCAACTTTCTTAGCAGGTGACCTAGCGATGGATTCAATAAAGTCTTTCCACTTCATGTCAGCTGAGAATGTTAATCAGAGAAAATGCAATGCATCACTTTTATTTTTTCATATGAGGAAGGAGACTATGTTCAAAAACAAATATTTCTTCTGTAAATGATTTTTTTTTAGTAAACTAGTTATTTTTTTTTTAATCATATCACCCCAAGCAAGACGGTAATGCCACTGAGGTGCAGGGGGCTACATAAGAATGAGAAGATTAGAAAAGAGAAAACTGGAAACCTCATCCTAAACAGGAAACAAGGGATGAGCCTCTTCACCTGTTCAATAGATGTGGGTGGAGTGTGAACCGGGCGATAGTTTATTGATTTAAACCTCATAAAATCAAACTCATACTTTATTTGAATCAAGAAACACTTTGTTTTAGATATCATATATTGTGCTCAGAGAATACATGTTTATTGACTTCAGAGAATTGTAGGTGCTTATTTTAGTTTTCTTTTAGTTCCAACTGATTTTCTTAGAATTCCTTACCTGATATCAATCCTTGACAAATAATCATGATGCCATTGACTGTCTCCGAGATTC